>CAWUFW010014925.1:0-387992 GCA_963921515.1 Calotriton arnoldi
TGACAGAAGTTCGTGTGGGCATAACCTTTGTAGGAAAGAAAAGGAAGGTTACGACCACACGAACTTCGGTTACGGTCTTTTTATGCAGGATTTATCATACCTGTAAGCATCATGGTTTGTATCAGCTTGATACCCCTGCACCTTCACTTCCCCCACACTGCGCAGGAACAGCTGGAGACCAAGCAAGGGAACTACGCCATAGCTGGCTTCCCGCACGTGTTGGGGGCAATTGACTGCACACATGTACTACTTGTGCCCCCTGCCGACACTGCACACAATAACCGCAACAGAAATCACATGCATTCCATCAATGTGCAGGCAAATGTGGACCACCGGAGCCTGTTCACGAATGTCGTCCCAAACTTCCCAGGCAGTGTGCATGATTCCTACATCTTCCGCAAGTCCATCACCAACCAGCACTTTGAGGATGGCACCTATGGAAATGCACTGCCCATCGGTAAGTACCAACTGAACACACCACACACCTCAACTCCACAATCATACAACTCACAACTGTGGGAATGCACATGTTACAAAATCACATACAACATGCCAATCAACATGCCCAACTACCAGACACGACAACACAAGTAACTGTGGTAACCATGGCCAGCCATGTATACAAACCATCCACGGCATGGCCCCTCTGCCACACAATTGCAGAAAGTGGGGAGAGGTAGGAACCAAGTATGTGCGAAGGAGGCAAGTGACCCATCAATTAGAATGTACACAATGCCAAGTGTGGCAGTGATGTGCTGGACAGACTTCAGTATGCTGAGCACAGACATGTCCATGTGGACATATACTGCTGGTGTTTGTAGTGTTGTGGACAGTGGCCACAAACAGGTTACCTCAGGCAGTGTGGAAGACCTTGGACATGTAGCTTTGTCATCCCCCCCTGTAAGCGTGAGCGGAGTGGCCTTGGCCGGCGTATGTCGTGAATAAATAATCCGGGGCTCTGGGCGTGGTTCAGTTCCAGGATGGCCACCAAAGTAAATGCTGCGTGTGTCTGTGTGTCCGCCATTACCTGTCCATAGGCCTACACACACGTGGCCACCACCTTCAATGGATAGAGTTACACTGGAGACGAGGTGGCTACATCCCAAGCCAACCCGCGCACATCTCGTCATCGCATGCAGGGTCGTGTCTGCCAGGGCAGCGCCCCCCACCCAGCCACAAGGCAGCTGCCGTGACAGGTGGTGCCCATGCGATCCTGTGCGCCTGCTGCACCCCAGCCCTGGTCCCCAGACCGGTCCGCCGCCCAGCGATGACTGGCCGCCCCTGCGCACCCAGGCCTCAATGCTCACCTGCCCCCACCGGCGTGTCTCCAAGAGGGCCCACCACGTGCCGGTGCAACCTTCTCAGCCGATCGCTGGATTCCGCGCCACAGGCCCCCTGCGCACCCTGCGGCACCGCACCATGGAGTCATGTGTGTGTTGACTGCTGCCTTCGGCGTACACTGCGCTCCAGCAGGGCCATCAATTCAAATCGAATCTTGATTGGCAGGACAGCGTATCGAGGTCTACGCATCATCGCAGGCTGCACACCCGCTCAGCTCTTCAGGTGCCCCTACCTCAGTACACCCCAAGTCACCGTCCTGTGGTGGTAGGCCGGTGCCAGCCGCAGTGCATTGGGTGCCACCAACTCTGTGCACCGCAAGTCATCGCCCGAGGCGGTAGGCCCGTGCCGGCCGCAGTGCATCGGGTGCCACTAACCCAGTGCGCCACAAGTCATGGACCCTTTATGATTGAGTCTCGTGGTGCGGACATCATCATGTCACCTCTGGCAGTGTGGAATGTGATGTGGTAGGCCCCTTGTATTGGCAGGGTCACATGTCCTGTGACACCTGTGCTGGATGGGTGTGGTGTGGGTGTAAACCAGCCCTCAGAGAGTGGCTGTGGCATGCTGACAACCAGACCAGTGATCAGCAGATCACTACAGGGAAGACCTGGGACATGTAGCTTTGTCGTCCCCCCTGTAAGTGTAAGTGGAGTGGGCTGGGCTGGCGTATGCCAGTCCAGTGTAGGGGTGTGAACAATGAGCCCGGGGCTCTGTGCGTGGTTCAGTTCTGGGCTGGACAAGAAAGTAACTAATGCGTGTGTCTCTGTTGAAGTGTCGGCGTCACCCGGACCGCAATCGGCAATGTTGCACCCTATGACTCAAGTCCCACAACAAATGCAACATGGTTGTAAGGGGGAATCACTGACCCTACATTCATCCATACTTTCATACTTGAATGATCATAGACATGACACATCTGTGTGAATCTGAATGTTATATTCACATTCAGTGGAGTGTTGAAGCTGGAGCAGTACAGGGCCATGCAAACCCCACTTTACATTGTTGCCCCGTGGAGGGCCAGCCAGAGTCCTTTAGGGAATGAAAAGTTCATCGGAAGAGGAAGAGTTCATTCTGCAGTCTGATTGCTGTGTCATTGGTAACCAAACAGAATATGGCAGTCGAGGTCCAAGGTGAGTGTTGCAGAGTGTATCGGGGACAGTGGAAGGTGGTAATGCAGAGGGCAGAACCAAGCAGAAACAGGCCAAATGGCGGAGATGAATGCTACCGCTTCCTTCTTACTACTAAGGCAGAATCATCTGCATCTTCGTCCTCTGATGTTTCATGTGCCTCACATGTGGGTGGTGGTGTTTTGTCAGCAGCACTGTGTGGCACTGACACATCAGGGGCATGGGGTGGAATGTCTGCCGCACTGTGTGGCAGTGGCACATCAGGGGCAGGAGGTGGATTGTCTGCCGCACTGTGAGGCACTGACACATCAGGGGGCGGAGATGTGGATGTAGAAGCAGCAGCAGCATTCATCAGCGCCAGGCCTTGTGGCAGCAATGCCATGATGAGGATCTGCAGGGCATGGAAGATCCCAGCTACATCTCGCTGATGTGCAGCTGTGGCAGCCATTCTTTCCGCCTGCATCCGCTCCCTGTTCTCCATGATCCTCCGCATGTGTCGCAACTCCCGGCTGACATCGCTGGAGCCACTCTGACTAGACAGTTGTCCTTGTCTCAGAGTCAGGACTCCAGCGATGTCAGCCATGGATCGTTGGAGAGCATGGAGCGGACTGTGGGTGTCCGTTAGGGACTGTAAGTGGTCCCTGATGGGACTTAGACACCCACGTATGGCATCTAGTTTGGCTGCCACGAGGTCGATCCCCACCCGCACCTGATCAGCCATCTTCTCCTGGCACCCTAACACATGGCGTTGGAAGGCCATGTGTTGTTTGTGGGGGTCCTGGGAGTCAGCTGTGGTGGTGGGTGCATCCTGCTTTGTGGTCTGTGCAGGGGTTGAGGTCTCCTCGATGCAGCTCTGCTGCCCTGCTCCTGGAGGTGAGGTGCCGTAGCTGCCCATGAGCTCTTGGAGGGCATCGGTGTCGAAGGTGTGGAGGTCCTCTTCGTCATCAGTGAAGAGCTGTTGGGTCTGCTCTGCAGCAGGTGTTGGTTCTCCCTCTGCAATGTGAAGGGGAGATGCAGTTTAACATTGTGTTCACATGTATGTTGACGCATTGTACAGGTTTACATACAAACTGCATGACAATGTACATTGTGGCTGTTTGGGAGGAGCTGCCTATTTGATGCGGGACAGTGGACATTTCGACAACATCACGGATGTGTGTTTGTGCTTGTACATTATCATCTCACATTTCCCTGCTATGCCAAATTTGATTGGCCAGTTTCTACACACAAGCGGCACCAGTTGTGTCCTCTGTTCTGTTGTGAATGTGTTGCAGTTTATACCACATTGTTGTCAATGTTGATGTGCTCTGAATGTTATGTGTGTGTGCTGCATTTTTGGAGAGTCGGCCCTGCAGCTCCGATTTTGCTGGCCCTTATCCCTTTCAGGCGGTGTGCCTTTAACTTCTGTGCTTATACAGTGATGAGATGTTGCATACTTGGGTAAATTGGGCTCTTGGTGGGAGTTGGGACTCTGGGGCATGGTTTGTCCGCAGGTGTGTTGTTGACGTCAGGGGTTGTTTGTGCACGTGGATGTGTCAGAGTGTGACATGCTCCTTTACGGATGTGGTCCACACTCAGCCACCTCAGTGTCGTGGCATGCAACATATCATGATATATTTACTGCAGCCATGCTATTCGTCATGCAGTGTCACTTGCATTGTCAGTGTGGCTCATAGACACGCCGCTTTGCTGGGTTTGGCACATGTGCATGGGTTGGTTGTGAGATTGGTGATGTGTGGGAAGGGTCCCCTCTGGGCACATAGTCAACGGGGGCCTACTTGCTGTTTCTATGTGTGCTGCAGTGTGCCAAGGGGATCAGGGAAATGATCCAGAGTCATTGTGGGTGTGCACTGTGCTATTCTTAATTGTGCATGTGTGCCATTGTGCCCATCTCCCCCCATCCCCCAGTCCCTGGTCGTTACTCACCCTGTTGCTGTTGTGTCAGGTCATGTTGAGCAGTGTCTGGTCCCCCAACTCGTGCCACCGTCTCCCCACTGATGACTGTGGACACCATTTCCTCCATCTCATCCAGCTCCTCCTATGGCACTGGACTCCCACCTCCAGTCTGCATTGCTGCCTTCTGGTTGTTGCCGAGTTTCTGCTTGGTTTTGCACTTCACATCATTCCAGCGCCTCTTGAGCTCTTCCATTGTCCTCCTCAGCACTCCAACTGCATTCACCTTGTCCAGGATGGACTGCCATATTCCATTTTTTGTTGCCAATGACACAGTGGAGGTGACGAACAGTTGTTGATGGTGTTCTACCACCTCCGTTATCAGGGTCCTGTTTTCCTGACCCGCGTCTTCCTATTCTTCTTCTCCTTGCCCTTCCCTGACCCCTAGGTCCCATGCTGGTCCGCCGTGGGGCTTGTGGGGTTCTGGTTGTCCTCTGTACTTGCTCCGGCTACCTCCATTGTGCTTCGCAGTTATTTTGGTTTTGTTTGTGTTTTTTTTTTCTGCTTTTATAGTGATTTTTCCCACCTGACGTGTGTGAATTGCAGGCCTGGCGCAGCTTATCGCTGATTTTTTTATCGCGGTTGGGCCCATCGCCACTTTTTTCACGTTCAGCTTTAGATTTTTATCGCAGTCCCGGTGAATTTATCGCGGACATTTGACGCGTTATCGGGAAACTATCGCATGTTACCGCCGTGTTGGGAATACGACATTAACACAGAGTTATTTTCCCGCGATGGGCGGCGATATGAAAAATTGCGTTAACCTATTTTGGCGATGATTATCGCACGTTCTTGAGAATATCCCCCGTAGTCTGAACTTTTAGTGAGATATATGCACTTCTACAGACCCATGTGCCCAATTGTACATCCACTCTGTCACTCAGGCTTTAATCTGACATACCTTTGTAGAAAAGCAGACAGACACTAAAACATCCATAGAGACTGTGACGGAAGCACCTAAACATTCACTCACACACACAGGCAGAACTGTTATATACCTAGCGCCAATGGAGGCAGTTGCACACACACTTAAATAACCCAATAAACACTAACACACCCAGGTAGGAATCCATTCAGCCCCTTACAAGACACATTTAGAGAAGCATACAGGTCACAAAAACATACATATGGAATCTCAGCCCCTGATAGGAACTCAGACACTCAATCAGATATCTGCTAAAGAACTGACACTTTCAAGTCCAGTATGCAGAGAATTAGCGCTTGCATCTTGTCTCGGGCCTGCTATACATCCACTCACACACCCACTCAGTCACTCATACAGCTAGTCACATACCTACTCACTAACCCATACAGTTATTCACATATCCTCTCACTCACTCATACAGCTACATAAATACCCATTAACTCACCCATACAGCTACTCACACAAGCATTCAACTGTTGCAGAACTAGGTCTGACACATGTCTTGAAGATTACTTGACTGGATGAGTAACTAGGTTGTGTGAGTACTTAGCTGCGTATGTGGATAAGTGTAGGAGTATACCTATAGTGGTGCCAAGAGATGTTTAAGTAAATGTGCCAGCATATGTCTATTTTAGGTAGTCTATGTCTCTCTATATATGTATGCTAGTGGCAGAACAAATATCTCTGTGTCTATTTTAGGTATATTATAATAATACAAGTGTTTATGTTTGTTGTTAAGAAATTCAAATATGTAATGTGATAGTACATACTTAAAAGGTACATGTACTTATTATTTTCCCATTTTAGGCATCAATCTCCAGTAAAGTATAGACTGTAACAATGCCATCAAAAAGTGAGAGAAGGGGCAAAATGCGGAAAAAGTGGTGAAAGAGCAAAAAACTGCTGGTAAGAGGACATAAACATTTCTTAAAATCGTATGTGTGCAATTAGAAAGAGTGCAAAATGAAGAAATTGAAGAAGAATCTTTGAGAACTACTAAGAAAGGTTAAAAAGTACATGAAAAGAAGACTAACAATCACTCACAGAAAAGGACAGAATTTAAGCAGGAGACAAAGGCAGTTTTTAAGGAAATCAGAGTTAGAATCTTCAGTAGTAGAGTATGACAACATTTATTAAGAAGTATAAAAGTAGAAGAGAAGCAGCCAGATAAAGGAACGTGTTGAGGATGTAGTTGATAATGCCTTTGCTCTCATGAGGAAGCTATTTGTTTTGATACTAAACAGGAAGAAGACACTAGACAGAATAGTATTGTCAATAAGGACATGAATTCAAAAGAAAAGAAGCTGTAGGTGTGCTAGACTTTACTATGAAGTTAACATATGCTTCTGCTGCCTTAGATGTTGTACTGTGGCATTGTAACAGCACTCGTGAAAAGTAGTCGCAGGGTTTTCATCCTTCACTGGCTTATGCACAATGGTATAGCCGTATTCCTGCAGTCGCCTCCCCCACCTATCAATGAGAGGGGGAATCTTGACATTCAGATTCCTATAAATAGTGAGCAATGCCTTGTTGTCCGTGATACGGGTGAAATGCTTTCCATACAGAAACACATGAAAGTGTTCACAAGCCCTTACTACTGCTAAGCTCTCCTTTTCTGGTTGAGAGTAAGCACGTTCAGTCTGAGATATACTCCTGCTAGCATAGCCCACAATGTAGCTCTGTGCATCTGGCTGTCCATTGTGCTGGGCAAGGATTGCGCCCAACCCCACCGAGCTTGCATCTACTACAACCATCTACTACAACCTCTGTGTGTAGTTTAGGATCAAAATATGCCATTTCAGTCACATTTTCAATTAATTGTATGTTTAATTGTTTTGAAGCTTTGCTCACACTCAGAAGACCATGTAAAAGAAAACATTCCACCTTGGTAAGTCTCTCAGCAGGGCTCTCACAGTGGCAAAATCATGAATGTACCTGGAACAGTAACTGGCCTTGAATAAAAAGGATCACAGCATGGACACGTCTTCTGGGGGACAAGTGGATGACAATGCTCATACTTTTTCAGGGTCATGAGTCATTCCTTTCTCAGAGAAGATGTGGCCAAAGAATTTATGTCTGGTTTTGTGGAACTCACGCTTCTCTGCATTCAGAGTGAGAGCTGCATCAGCAAGCAGAAGGCACACTTTGTTTGAGTACTTTGTCATGCTCCTTTCGTGTGGCCCCAAACATCAGGATATCGTCACTGTAGCTAAAACTATGTGTGACATGTTCAATCACTCGACAAATGACATCCTGAAAGATTTCTGCAGCTGATGACACATCAAAACTGAATCGTTTATATCTGAACAAACCAACATGAGTCAAAAAAGTAGTAATGTACCTATCGTTTTCTTCCAGCTCAAGTTGATGGTAGCCTTTGTTCAAATCAAGATGGGAAAAGACTTTGGCACCATTCAGTTGTGCGATCATGTCCACGATGTGTGGATCTGGATGTCTCTCTTTCTCTCTATTGCTTTGTTAGGCTGGTGCCTATCAACACAGATGCCCACTAAACCTCCACTGTCCTTTTTGGCCCCACTACAGTGGGTGAGACCCATAGCATAGGACCAAACAAACTTTCGATGATGTCATGCTTTAAAAGTGCGTCCAGTTCCTTCTCAACGGCTTCATGTAAGTGGAAAGCAATACGACGGTGTCGCTGGGCAACAGGGCAAATATCTTCATCGTTATGAAGCTGCACCTTCATTGTCTCAAATTTTTCAAGTCCATGAAACGATAAGGGGAATTAACTCACTCTTTCAGGGTGTGCATTTAGGTTGAAGTTAATAGAGATCAGTCCCATGTCAGCAGCAGGGCTGAAACTGAGTAAGCATGTACTCGACAGAGTACCATGGATTGGCACTTGTACTGTTGTTTTCTTATGTCGCACGGTCACGACAAATGGTCCTTAACTCCGCCGTGGCGTAGAAGCTGCTCATGTGTACAAGATTGTTTTAGACGGTGTACGACATGGTGTCGGGGACAGTTCATTGTATTTTTCTGCCAGCATGAGGTTTATGGATGCACCGCTATTATAGGCCACCCATCTACTTTGAGCATGATCTTAGGGCAATGTACAAATTATGTTGGTTACTTCACATGGTGATTATTTTTAGATTTATGTTCCTCTCTACAAGCAGCCAATCCTATATGTGCACATCATTCAGTGACCAACATCATCACTGCACATCCATCTTCATCATTGTCACTCACTAATGATGTTGAAGATTCTGTGGATGATGACTTTGACGATGATAAACGTTTTTTTATTTCCACTTGCTTCAGTTGATGTTGCTGCGTGGCCTTGTGAGAGTGGCTAGGGCGTTTATGGAGCTTTCTGGGGAGCCATATTCTCTTCTCATTGTGATGCACTCAGTTTCTATTTCGCTTGACAGTCAGTTATGAAATGGTTTTCCTTCCCTCAGCCTTTGCACTTCCTTTCGATGGCAGGACATTTGCTGTCATGTGGAAAGGAGAATCCACAGTGGAAACTTAACTTCTTTTTCTTCAGAGACATCACCTTATGGACCTCTCTTTTGTGTTTTTGCATACTTTTCACGCTCAACACTGATTCACTCTGAGAAACTCCGGTCTTAATGTCAGCAGCTCCTCAATCTGCATGTTTCTCTGCTCTCGCAGTCATGAGCACTTTCTCCGTGTGTTTCTCGTAGCATGCGTCTTCTGAATGAATCAGACAAGCAATCATCAATGACTCTCAGATGCATGGCTTCTTCATCATTTAACTCACTGAATTTCTAGTGCTTAATGAGCGTGTCGAGTCTGTCAACGTACTCATCCATCATCTCACCTGGTTGTTGTCTCACTTGGTTGAACACGTACCTTTCATAATCGGCATTCGGCATTGGATTGAACTTGGCCTCCAATGTCTTCTTGATTTGACCGTATAATACTGCATCAGCTTGTGACATTTTCCTTACCACTCCTTTTGCTCCATCACCTTCTAGGTTCTTTAAGTATTTGATGATCTTTTTGTCATCCACTGCTTCTAGAGAGTCTAGGAAGTTATCGAACATTTCAATCCAGGAAGTCCATCTGGTGCAAATAGTCTGCTTTTTGCGGTATCAAACAGTGGTGGTGATTTCAGGAAAGCAGCTGCACTGTATTTGGTGCTTCTTTCTGACACTTTTGGCTTAGTGTGTGCTGTTCAGATAGCGTTCGCTGCACCAAGCAATCCGTACTTTTAGCAAACACAACCCCTGTGCTTGCATTTTTGTCACCACGCTCGATTGGAGGTCATAGGGAACCACCTTCTTTCTTGATGGTGAGTACTGATTCAGCCTCCTGTACCTGATTATCACCCCTCTCAACTTTATGCATGGTACCTAGTTGTCGCTGCCTTTAGCGTGTTCCGCTTTGCGTCGATGATGGCTCAGTCTTACTCAGTGGCGCAGTATTTATTCTTTCAGCCTTACCAGTGAGTTCTGGTGATCCTTCCAATTGTGTTCCTCTGTATGGCCTTTACCTCCTTACAAGGACCTCGTGAGAGCTGGAGTGGCGCTTTGACTCCACAAATGCCACCCTTAGGCTGCTTCTTGGGGCACACATGGCACGTACAAGCAGTTTTCTGGACCACGGCAAACTCTCAGGAAGAGAAGTCTGCTATTTCAAGGCAGATATTCCCTATCTCGTCCACCGTCGTAGCGTCCTCCCCAGCCGGGGAGCATGCAAAGGACCATGCCACACGTGGAGCTCTGGTTTGCACGTCTTTCTTCAACTGCATGCAACTGTTAACTGAACGTGCTGCGTCATGAACTTTATTGACCACACGCAGACACACCCAGATATCTCCCAATCAATTACATAATACTTGTAAGGAGTCCCCCGAGGACCACTAGAGTCCTTGAGCGCATAAGCACACAACACAACATTTGTATCTTCCTCTTTCTAATGTGTGCTGCATTCTACATCACACATCACATGGAAACAAAAATATGCCTCCCAGAATTGTTATTGTGCAGAAAGGCGCACCTTCCTGCACAAAAACAATCCTGCATGCAACGCAGGCACCCTTGCACCATGGTCGTCGGATTGCCAACAAATGACAATATCTCTATTATTGAATCTGCTTACTTCACATGCAACTCCCAAACGTTCCATTGCATCTTGGAGCATTCAACAAGGTGACTGGCGCATGGAGGCCGAGCCAGATGCCATCACTACAGAGGGGTCTCAGACTTGATTTAGCTGCTGGCATTCTTCCCTCCCAACATTCCTCCCCAAAAAAAACAGAGTGGCTACCCATGATTTTAAGGCCTCCAGCCTCGCTTCACAACCCAGTGAAGAATACAGGAATTGTGTTATTTCTCATGCACTGCAAGTTTGTCGCTTTCATGCTACACTTGTGCAAAATAAATTGACAGTAGCAGCAAGTGGCTCTAAAGAACACAATGGCATATTTATGAAAGGAGCTGCGTCACTCTTGCACCACGCAACATGGTGCAAGTGCGATGCAAGTCCAAAATACGATTTATGAAATGATATAGTTGTTTCAGCTCCCATATCACATGATTCTTTCCTTCAATAAATACTGGCCCGAATGAGAATGTTACCAGAAATGTAAAAAAAAAAAATTGTTATCCCAGTTAAAATCCATTGAACTCGGAATCTGTTACATTGTATTGGTGATGGAGATAGCACAATCATAACTGGAGTCTGCAACTCAAAAAACGCATCCCTGAGTCCGCCGTCTTCCCAGAAGCAATAGGAGCCACTAGTTTATAAACAGCTTGTACTTCAGTGAAGACCTTTCTCTGATGAATATAAAGTCAGTGAGATTCGTCAAAAATAAAAAACACAAAGTGATTTGAGATCATTCTCTAACGGTATTTTACCAACCCCCAAAAAATAAAATAGAGCCGAAAGAGTCCCTGCAGTTTATGCCTGATTTGGTGCTATTGTTTGGCTCTGTTTACATAACAATTTATTTATTTTTATTTATTTATTTGACGAGTTTTATATAGCGCTGGCTAGACCTGGCGGTATAAGGGCGCTTTACATGAGGATCGTTACGTTACCAGATACAAATTACATCAGTTACAAGAGCAAGTAAACAATGTTAAAGGCTTCTAAACAGTGCCTAATTTGAGCCAGCTTTAACAATCTCAAGGCGCTCTTTTTGTGGTAGTGTGGTCGAGGAGTCTTAGGCTTCTCAAGGAGGAGTGTTAGACATTTGTACACACAGTCAATAAATGATGCAGGCACACTCAATAAGGAGATCCACACCAATGTAGAAAAATAACTCATATTTGTATATATTTTTAGACACCAAGTTATTGGGTAAATACTTTTTAAAAGAAAACAGGTAAGTAACTTGTATTGTCTCTAATGCGGTAATGCCATCCTTGGGGGAAAAACACTTATACTCCATACAGGTACTTAGCAGCGACTTACAGGAACAATCTTCTGGAGTTAATGTAAGCCAGGTCCTCCCTGAGCTGGAACACAAGCAACCCAGGACTGGTTCTCCCTAGATATGGGTTCATCAGCCTGGTACAGCTCAGTTCCAGTGACACAGAGTACAGGAGACCCACGACTGGGCATTCCTGTCCCACTTAGGGTGACAAACCAAAGTACAGAACAAGTGATGGATGGAATGCTTGAATTAATCTCAGCCACTGGCAATTACTGGGGCCGTATCCCAATCCATCATTATTTTGCACTTTGATCCTGTTCAGGGAGACCCAGGCTTGGCAGTTCGCACTGGACTGTTCCTATTGGAGCAGGGTCAAGACGGGTTTCCATAAAACTGGGTCTTAAACTGAGGTGGCCTGGTGTGCAAAAAAACGATGGATTGGGATGCTACCCTGAGTAATTACCAGTGGCAGAGATTAATTCAAGCATTCCATCCATTACTGTTTTGTATACTTATTGTGTTACCCTTAGTTGGGCGGACATGCCAGAAGTGGGTCCAGTGCACACTGGGTCACTGGAACCAAGCTGTACCCGGCTGATGAAACAGGCATTTCTTCACCATCCCAGCGCTGAGCACCCGACGAGATACCCGGTCGCGCTGAGCTAAGGATGGATTGGGATGCGGCCCGAGTGATTACCAGTGGCTGAGATGAATTCAGGCATTGCATTGATCACTGTTTTGTATACTTATTGTGATGCCCTAAGTGGGACGAATATGCCCATACATGGGTCCTAAGCACACTGTATAACTGGAACCAAGCTGCATCCAGCTGATGAGCCCATAACAAGGGCAAAACCAGTCCTGGGTTGCTTGTGTTCCGGTTCAGGCAGGATCTGGATGGCAGTTTGGGATGGGCTGTTCTGATTGGAGAAGGGTCAAGACTGATTTGCATACCGCTTGGTCCAAACTGAGGTGTCATGGTGTGCAAAATAATGATGGATTGGGATGCGGCCCGACTGAATACCAGTGGCTGAGATTAAGTCAAGCCTTCCATCCATCACTGTTTTGTATACTCATTAGATCAATAGAATGCAGCCCTCTCTCTTAACTTTGACTGGCTGTTGCCATCCAATCAGTGTGAAGGTGTGTTTCACAATCTAGAAAGTGTATCGGTATGACTAAGGCATGAGGAATGAGAAGTAGGGTTGATGGATGAGAAATAGGGGTGAGAACTATGGATGATGGGTGAGAAATAAGGAAGATGGATGAGACGTATGAATGAGAAGTAGGGATGATTAAGAAGAAGTAGCATTGATGAATCATGGCTGAAGTATGAGAAGAAGGGATGAGATGTAGGAATGATGGATGAGAAGTAGGGATGATGGATAACTCATTAGAAGTAGGGATAATTAATAAGGATGATGAATGATGGATGAGAAGTATGAATGAGAAGTAAGGACGATAGATGAGAAGTAGGGATGAGAAGTAGACATGATGGAAGAGAAGTAGGGATGCTGAATGATGGGTGAGATGAATGGATTGTGGAGGATGCAAGAGAAGTAAGGATGATGGATGAGAAGTAGGGATGATGTATGAGAAGTAGGGATGATTGATGAGAAGTATGGATTATGGCTGAGAAGTAGGGATGATGGATGAGATGTAGGGATGAGAAGCAGGGGTGATGGATGAGAGGTAGTGATGATGGATGAGAAGAAGGTTTGATGGATGGGAAGTAGGAATGAGAAGCAGGGATGACAAGTAGGGATGATGGAGTAGGAGTAGGGATGATGGATGAGAGGAAGGGGTGAGAAGTAGGGATGATGGGTGAGAAGAAGGGATGATGGATGAGAAGTAGGGATGAGAAGCAAGGATGATGGATGAGAAGTAGGGTTGATGGATGAGAAGTAGAAATGAGAAGCAGGGATGAGAAGTAGGGATGATGATTAAGAAGCAGGGATGAGAAGTAATGATGATGGATAAGAAGCAGGGATGAGAAATATGGATCATGGATGAGAAATAGGTATGAGAAGTAGGGAGGAGGAGTGAGGAATGAGGATGTCCTGAAAAGGCTGCTGTATGTAAGTCATTATTTTAAACTTACATTACACATAGTGTCGTGTAGTTCCTATAGTACCCCTGCAGGACCTGCGCATTTGGATAACATAAACTGTGGGATTGGTGGTAGACTGACTCTGTGCACCCCCACCGCATATGTTAACCGGATTTGCATTAGCTAGCTCACAGTGCCACTAGAATCTCCTCTTATCGGGGAGACATTAGTTTCTGGCAACCTTAGATCATGACAACCCTGATCCCTCAGAATCGTGGAAACAATGTACTACTTTTCGCTCAGTCACTCGTGCTTACTTGTTTGGTTTGTCTCAGAGAGTTACACAGAATAAACATTCTGGACATTTCAATAAGTATTTATTCAACAGTTGTTATTCTGGTGTAGAATATATGTGCTGCAACAACCAGCAGACAATAGCAGAGATATATTATCAGCAGTACGATGAAAGTGAAAGGATAGTTCAGTTCTGCCATATTGCAATAATAATGGTTACATACATGAATATATAAAATGCATTATAAAAGTGCACATACTCCTACGATGCCTAACTAGATGTACCTAAGTGTACCTAGCATATGTGTAGGTCTAAAAGCCTAAGAGCCAAGAATCCCTCTAGGATTTAGTCGATCCTCATTACCTGAATAGAAAGAGTGTGGGACCCCGTCCTGGTCTCGAGTTGGACACCCCGCAAGGGCTGTGTTAGACCGCTGTCAGCTGGAGCAACTGTATGCAGGAGCCTCAGCGTCTCTGGTCAGTGTGTCAGCATGGAAGTCTCGGTTCCCTCTGTACCGTGGCAAGATGTGGTGTATTTATACCCTAAAGTGTCTTGTCCCTTAGTATGGTTTGTATTGGTCTTTGTTAGACATGAGGAAGACGTCAGGGGTGAACTTTGTACATACATATTATGCGGGAGATGTAGCTGGTGAATGCTCATGCATAATTTATGAGTACATTGTAGGCCTGTGTTCGTGAAAAACCCTGCAGTGTTCAAACCACAGACTAGATAACATTCAACCCTCAGAGCTCGTTGTGTACTGTAGGGAACTAATGTAGGTGAAAGATCATGCCTATATTAGGGCATAGGAGATCATGACTATAATAGGGCATAGACGATTATGACCAAAATAGGGCATATACGATTATGACCATAATAGGGCATATACGATTATGACCATATACGGCATATATGAACGTGTCTATATTAGGGCCTCTATAGGAAACATAACAATAGTATAAGATAGGCTGCTACAAAATGCGCAAAAAGGTTTAAGATTAAAAAAAAGTGCTTCCAAAATATGGA
Organism: Calotriton arnoldi; assembly: GCA_963921515.1. Lineage (NCBI taxonomy): Eukaryota > Metazoa > Chordata > Amphibia > Caudata > Salamandridae > Calotriton > Calotriton arnoldi. The sequence continues at coordinate 15,091 of CAWUFW010014925.1, forward strand.
TTTTAGTAATACCCAAACTGTACATAGTGCATATTATTTCTTTTACAACTGTCTTTTAAAAGCTCACACTTCCCAACTTAGCTGGTCGCTCCCTTACAATACCTCTCAAAAAGAATAAATGTGAATCACCGGGAACCAATATTTTTTTATACCTGTCTTTTAAATGGACACACTTCACAGCTCAGCTGGTAGCTCCATTATAATACCTCTCAAAAATAATAAATCTGTGTCATCAGGAAGGTTCAAATGATTCCATCAATTAAAGCCAATACCTCTTCGAAGCACCCTTTACATTTGCAGATTAACCAGTTGCACACATTTACATATCTTTCAGACAAGCAGGCACCCTGGCATGAATGCCTGCCGCTCCCTCAGTTTCAAGCATAGGATACTCCGTGCCTTCTACTTTAGTTGAGCCGTTTCAACTGTTGAAATTACCCGTCCCGGAACAGTTTTCTCATTACAAAAAGTAGGCGACTAGTTTTCTTAAATTAAAAAAGTATGGTCACGTCATGCCCCTCAGATCCCCCTACTTCAACAACTGGGGGAATCAAGACTACACAAGCTTGGCATTTAGCACCTTCACCTCAAATAGCAATGGCTGCAGGCTTCAGAGGAAGAGTTTGGGCCATTGCACTTACTCTTCTTCAAATTAAATACTGCTTCAGAGATATCAGAGACAAAGAATGCACTTCATAAAATTGTGTGTTCCATTTTGGGATTGCTTGAACAAACACAGTAGCAAGCGCTAACCAAATGTGCACTGTATTACAGTGAGAGCTGAGGACACATGTTTTTTGCAGGCTCACATGAGTCACATTAGGATTCTCAATGAGGTAATAAATACTGCCCAGATGAAAGTTAGGAACCAAGAAGGTTTTGGACATAGGGTCCAGTTCATGAAAATTCGACCCATGAGGGGGAATCAGCAGCAATATATGACTATCTGGACATAGTATACATTGCAGGGTGAGAGTGGTGAAGGGGGAGGAGAGGAATGCTGCGGAGGTAGGGTGCGCAAATTGCTGCATTTGTTTTGTTTGCCTTGTCTGATAATTTAGTGTGCTTGGAAATTAAATAAAATGTTTAAAAAAATAAAATAAAAGGATGGGTCAGTTTCAAATGTTCTTCCATCACTAAGTTTTTATATTCACGAAGGCGTGCAGACTCGTAGGGTACCACTCAGAGGACGTATGATTATACGAGTAGGTGTGGATTTAGTTGTACTATATGATATGGCTGTGAGGCCATACATTGGAGTACACTTGCAAATATCTTCTTGGGTCCAGTCAGTGCCGGTTACTTAACCTTAGCTCAACACTCTGTAGCTGTGGCTGTGAGCAGTAAGGCTTGGCAAAGGAACTTAGTGTAAAGCATTTAACAGCACCAAACAACAGAATAAGAAAGTCACACAGCAAGAAAGAGACACAACAACAATTTATAAAAGTAGAGCACATTTATATGACATTTTAGAGTCCTTGATCATCAAAATCCACCAGAGGGTTCTGGAGATACAATAAATACTTTAAAATGCAACGGCAAACAAGCATTGGTCAACAAAAAACTTTGCAAACTTTTGAAAAGTTTGAAACAGTTACTTCGGCAACTCCGGCCCGGCTTGGGTGATGAATTCTGACAGGGCGGAGGTCCATGAGTCAAGTAAGGATACTTTGGACAGTTACCTGACCACAAGAGCTTCTAGGCTAGGTCCACACTTTACAGGACGAATGCCCTAGACATCAATGGAGTGGTCCTGATGCTGAGGATACAGGCAAAAGATGATCAAAGGATGCTCCTGGTGCAGTTCAGTCGACGGGGGTGAAGTGTAGTTGATCTCTCGGTCCACAGGTGGGTTGAGGGAACTTTGACCACTACATGTGGGGTCCCACAATGTCTTCTTTGAGACAGTAGAAGGCCAGCTTCATCTGGGCCCTCGATCTCGCGATACAGCTGTCACAGCGAATATCCTTGGTGGAGGCTCGAGTCCCTCTTGGGTGATGGATCTTATCTCTGATAGCACTCCCAGGACTGGCAGACACTGGTGAAACTTTTGGCTATCTCGAATTTATCTCCTGGTGTGCCCTGCGGCGACCAGCGACTATCCCTCAAGAGTGGCACTGCTTTACCAGGGGTCAGACGACTGACCCTTGGAGTCACTGGTTTGAACTGTTCCCCGAGCCTGCAGCCATAGGCACTGTCCAATCTTACCAGCCCAAAGTGCAGCAGGTGCAGTCATGCCAGCAGTGCAGCCTCTCTTCGTGAAGCTTCAAAGGCAGCAGGAATCTCCTCTTTTGGTCCTTTCTCTAAATTCACAGTATACTGAGGTTCAGGGTGCCAGATGTGCGAGGGGACAATGCAGTCACTAGCCAATTGGCTAGTGGGTCCCCTCCTATTTGGTGACAATGTTCTTGTGATGTGTGGTATTTGGCAATTCCAGAGTGCATATTCTTGCCATTCTCAAAATGTCTGAACCTTCGCTTGACTGTAAGGAGCATAGTAGTCCACCCCAGAGGTGCGGCTACCTAAGGGCTACACACCCTCGGGAAAACGGATTTGGGGATGGGTTTTCCCTCTCTAGCCCTGTCTCCAACTTGTCTATACCATCAAAAGGCTTCCTGCCCAAGAGTGTTGTCACAGGCGACCCTTCAAAGATGACTTCCCCTTTGAAGCTCGCATTTTGGGCTAACACCCCTTGCAGCCTTCCTGCGAAAGGAGGTCACACCTCACTCTGCAGCAACTGCCTTTCTTCCTGAGCCTGGGAGTCATTCACAAGTCTTCTGAGGTGGGCAGAAAGCTGGTTGTTTGGCCAGGGCTTGTGCAAAGCCACAGGACCAGCTGGGTCACAGAGTGGTTAATTCCTAAAAGTTTCGTATCTTTAAAAATGACATAAATCTCGACTCAACGTCAGATTTAATGCCACAATTATTTTGATACCTTACTTGACCCACTTAGGTAGGCCCATTGAGAGGTTAAGCAGACTGGGAGCTGAGAGCAACCTTAAATTGTGAACCAATCAAATAAATACTGTCAAAGCCAATCAGTCTTTGTTGGACTGGGCCCTCTCTGCAGAGTCATCCCCAAAAGTTCTTGCCTTCATCCTCCTGTTTTCCGAACCAGTTTTTGTTGGCTTTTGGGACTCTACACACTTTACCCCTGCTAAGCAGTGCTACAGTGCTTGTGCTCTCTCGATTAAACATAGGCGAATTGGTTTCCACCCAATTGGCACAATTCATTTACTTGCAAAGTCCCTAGTAAAGTGGTACTCCATAGACCCAGGGCCTGTAAATTAAATTCTTCTAGTGGGTGTGCAGCACTCATCATGCCACCCACTTAAGTAGCCATTTAAACATGTCTCAGCCCTACCCTTGAAGCCAGAGCCAGCTTTAGCACTGGTGGCACCCGGTGCACCAATCTTTTTGGACACCCCCCTCCCAATGACCTCCTCCTCCTCGGATTCCCTCACTACCACCTGGCAAGCGTGCCCCTCATCTCTCCATAACCCCTCGAACACACACGTTTCATTTATTTTAAAGTGCTGGTAAAGGCTGCTTTTACTAATCCACTCAGCTATCCACATAAAATACGGATGTGTTCAGCAAGAACATTAATCAAAAGAGTTATCTTGACATTTTTATTGTTGCCTGAAAGCTGTATGCAAAAGTAATTCTACAGCAGGTGCTTTTAAATCTTAAGACACAGCGCCTCCCCTGAAGTCAGTGCCCCCCCCCCGCCAGGGCAGCGCCCAGTGCGACTGCACCGGTCACACCGCCCTAAAGCTGGCCCTGCTTGCAGCCTGTGTGTGCAGTTTAAACTGCCACTTCGACCTTGCCAAATAAACCTTATGCCAGGCCTAAACCTTCCTTTTCAATACATATAAGTCACCCCTAGGCTAGGCCCTAAACATCCCAATAAGCAGGGTGCAGTATGTTTAAAAAGTTGAACATGTACTTTTAACTTTCACATGTCCCGGTAGTGACAAAACTCTTAAATTTGTTTTTCACAACTGCAAGGCCTACCTCTCCGATAGGATAACATTGGGTTGCCTTATTACATTTAATAAGTGATAACTTTCATTTGGAAACAAGTAGGAATGTCAAGTTTGGTCTCTAAAGAATAGTAATGTAAAACCCTCTTTAATGATCAACTCAGATTTTAAGTCACAATTCTGAAAATGCCAATTTTGAGGAAGTTTGCAAAAGAGACAATTGATGGATGGAATGCTGGACAATGCAAACATTCACCCCCAGTCACAAGGATCTGGGTTAAATCCATCATTCTTTTGCTCACCACACCACCCCAGTTTGGACGCAGCCATATGCAAATCATTCTTGACCCTGTTCCTTGTGGGAACAGTGCAGCCCGAACTGCCAAGCCAGGTTCTCCCTTGACCGGAAACAAGCATCCTGGGACCGGTTTCAGGGCATCACCCTTCATCAGCCAGGCTAGCTTGAATCCAGTGGTGTAGTGAGCACAGGACCAATGTCTGGGCATACCCTTCCCACTTAGGGCGACTAATGCAAAAGAGACAATTGATAGATGGAATGCTGAACAATGCAAGCATTCACCCCCAGTCCCAAGGTTCTGGGTTTAATCCATCATTATTTTGCTCACCACACCACCCCAGTTTGGACCCAGCCATATGCAAATCAGTCTTGATCCTCTTCATTGTGGGAACAGTCCTGCCCAAACTGCCAAGCCAGGTCCTCCATGGACCGGAAACAAGCATCCTGGGACCGGTTTCAGGGATCACCCTTCATCAGCTAGACTAGCTTGAATCTTTGGTGAAGTGAGCATGGGTCCCACATCTGGGCATACCCTTCCCACTTAGGGCGACATATGCAAAAGAGACATTTGATGGATGGAATGCTGGACAATGCAAACATTCACCACCAGTCACAAGGATCTGGGTTAAATCCATAATTCTTTTGCTCACCACACCACCCAGGTTTGGACCCAGCCATATGCAAATCAGTCTTGACCCTGTTCCTTGTGGGAACAGTCCACCCCTAACTGCCAAGCCAGGTCCTTCCTGGACCGGAAACAAGCATCCTGGGACCTTTTTCAGGGCATCACCCTTCATCAGCCAGGCTAGCTTGAATCCAGGGTGTAGTAAGCACTGGACCCACATCTGGGTATTTTAAATTTTTCTAAATTGGTGTGGGATTTTTCTTGTGTTGTGTTTTCACTTTATTACTGTTTGTGTGCTGCATAAATACTTTACACATAGCATCTAAGTTAAACCTGATTGCTTTAGTGCCAAGCTACTAGAGGGTTGAGCAAAGGTTAATTTGGGGTTTTGCTTGTGTTTCATCCTGACAAGAATTGTTGTTGCTGCTTGAGTAGGGTTTTGTTCCCCTTAAACTTTAACCCAATTTCCTACAGTCATGCTTTGCCAATGTTTGATCACTGTTGTTATTAGCTTTTCAAATGCTAATAGAATTGAGGGTAAGCAATGGCTAAGCAGGTACCCATGGATGGCCACCTTGCAATGCAATTTTATGAACTTCCAAGATAGACGTTTACATTGTGTCTAGGTGCAACATGGTGTTATAAAACGCCCTAAGGTGGAACAAAACAAGAATAGGGAGTAAAGCCAAAGAATCAGGCACAGGAAAATGAAATAGACAAAGCAGCCATATGGCAAAAAACCAGTCAACTAAAATGAAATCCAGGAAATTAAAATGGAAGTAGATATTGTTTCACAAAATTGGAAGGTGTACCACAACCTGCAAGCTAAAAACCTCATCACCAATGAAGAAAACATCAGGTTGAGCTCAATCTTGAATTGTGAACTTATCATATTTATTTATTTGTTTATATATTTATAAAGTTTTGTATAGTGCGAACATGACCCTAGTGGGCATCAGAGTGCTTTACATAATGAGAGGTAGAGTAACAATTGGACTGGTAAACAAAAGACACGTGCGTGAGAGACAAACATATAAGAAAGTAAAATAGAAAAAAAGGCTTGGTCTCCATTAAAGTCAGTGATAGAATGGTCAATCATCATAAAGAGGTTAGTATGGATACATTTTCATAGTCACAGATATATTGTCTTAGGGTAAGAACTTAGTCAGCAGAAAAGATTTTGTTTCTTTTTTGAAGGAGGTGGTAGAGGAGATTAGGCGAACGTCCGGTGGTAGAGAGTTCCATATCTTAAGTGCAATAACCGAGTATACGCTCTGTCACCTGTTTCTTTTTGTGGGTTTATTGTGGTTTCAGAAGCAAGGTGTGCGCACTTTGCAAGGGTCTGCAGCCCCCTGATTTTTCTAGCTTTTGAGCCAGATAACTGGGGTATTGAAGTGTAACGCTTTATGCGTCATGCATGCAATTTACAGTTGGATTCTTGCTTCATGTGGTAGCCAGTTTAAGGATTTTAGGGCCGGGGAGATGTGTGGTTCTTTTTGTTCCGAGAAAAAGTTTAGCTGCCGCATTGAGGGAGGCTCTTAGAGAGGCCAATTTGTGTCGAGGTAAGCCACATAGTGTGGCACTACCATAATCCAGTCTGGGCAGTACCAGAGCTTGGACCGCTTGTTTTAGGTCTTCATGTGGAAGGTAGGGTTTAAGTTTCCGCAGAATGCTCAGTTGGTAGTTCGCTCCTTTGGTGGCTGTGCTAATGTGATCCTGCATATTCAGATGTTTGTCTAATGTAATACCCAAGGCTCTAGAAGAGTCTATGATGTGAGGCGAGCATTTGAGGGCTGTAAGATGTTTCAATCAAAGATCAATCTTGGGGATGTTATTCGGCGGAGAGATGAGAAGAAATTCTGTTTTAGCAGCGTTGAGTTTGAGATGGTTATCCGTGAGCCAGAGATGTGTATTTTGTAAGATGGAATTGAGGGATATAATGTCCTCTGGGGAGGCGATTTTGAGATACAGCTGAGTGTCATCAGCATACATATGGTAATGGATGTTAGCAGATTTTAAGTGGTTTGCCAGTGGTTCCAGGAATAGGTTGATGAGAATGGGTGAGAGAGCAGATCCTTGAGGAATGCCAAGAGTGATTGCGTGGGGCTTAGACAGAGATTAATTCATTTTGACTCTTAGGGATCTGTTTTGGACGAATGAGGAGAACCATTGTAATACGACCCCTGATAAGCCCATCCTTTGTTCCTGTAGTTTCATTAGACTATCATGTTTGACCGTGTCAAAGGCAGCCGATAAACCAAGCAGTATCAGAAGGAATGATTCATTTAGATCCAGCATTTTTGGTATGTCATCCACGATATGAGTAAGTGCAGATTCAGTGCTGTGATCTTGATGGAAACCTGATTGGTGTTGATTAAGGAGTTGATAGTTGTCTATGTGATTGCAGAGTTGGCTCTGGACACATTTTGCAAGAGTAGGGATGTTGGAGATGGGTCGGAAGTTATTAGGGTCAGAGCAGTCTATCTTGGTTTTTTTTAAAGTGGGGGTTACTTGTCCTACTTTTAGGCAGTCATGGATAGTGCCTTGACGTAGTGAGACGTTTACAATCTAGGTCCATAGGGGGAGAATACAGGCTTTGATCTCTTTGAATATGAGCGGAAGTAGAGGGTCAGTGAAATGATTAGATGGGTTTAAAGAAAAAAGAATGTTGTACATGTCATGTTTGCTGATTGGGGAGAAGGTGTTCCAAGAGGCATTGTTTTTGGAGAGGTGCCAGGATGGTTCATTCCCTTCCGTATACTGGGAGGTGTATGAGAAACTGAATGGGGTAGGCGGTAGTAGTTCCTTTGCTAGTTGTAGTTTGTTCTCTATCTTTGTGTTTTTTTCCTTGAAGAAGGTAGCCAGTTCTTCGCAATTTGGAAGGGTGCTGGATCTGGAGTCTAACGGGTTTGATGTGTTGTGTGATTGCTGCTTGACTATTTCGAATAGTTTTTTGGGCCTATTTCTGGCTTTGTCAAGCTGTGCTCTAAAAAAATTGCTTTCACTTGTCTTATTCTTCTGTGTATGTGTTCCTCGTTGTTATTAAGCATTTTAGAAGTTCCAAGGATGGGGAAGATCTCCAAGCTCTTTCTGCTATTCTTAGATTGCGTCTTTTGGTGTTCGAGTTGTCGTTGAACCAGGGCATTTGAGTTTTTATTGGATATTTTTTGTTGTTAAAGGGGAGCGAAAGAGTCCATGATTTCCAAAATGGAAGTATTGTAGAAGTCTGTGAGGTCATTGACATCATTCATGTTGGTCTGTGGAATCAAGGTATTATTGCAAAGGGTAGTTAGTTCATTGTGGTTTATATCAGGAAGATTCATTTTCCAATGTTTTATTTTCTTCAGTTGGCCTTTCTTCGATTTTGCCTATAAATTGATGAGGAATGTGATGCGATAATGGTCTGTCCAGTCACAGGGACTAATGGACTCCAAGGAAATGGTGTCCGTCTTTGAGATTATAAGGTCCAGAGTCTCACCCTTGTTGTGAGTTGGCCTATTGCAAATTTGGGACAACTCATGGTTTAAACAGAAATGACTTTAGGCTATTCACTGAGTGGTCGTTTAGGTCATTCCAGTGTAGATTAAAGTCTTCCAGGAGAGATCTGGGATCCCTTGAAGATTATTATTCATTGTGATAATTTACATGATTTGTTCGATGAACAAAGAGTTATCGCCCAGAGGGTGATAGAAGGCGTGTATATTACAAATGGATTTATTGTTGCAAGCGATATTAATGCTAAGATATTTGCATGCAGTTAGAGCTATTGTTTCCAATCATAAAACAACTAATGACAAAGACAATTAATCTTGCATTAACAATGTTTGTTCACTAGCGTTGCAAATGCTTATAAAATTGAGGGCAAACATTGGCAAAACCAGTCGATATGTGTGGTATCCTTAGAATGGTATTTTGTACTCTTCCGAGCTAGACGCCACATTGTGTCTAGATGCACTGTGACATGACAAAATGACCTAGGGTGGTACAAAGACAAGAATATGGAGTAAAGCCAAGGAAGCAGGAGCAGAGATATGAAATAGACAAGGCAGCCAGCCAATCTTTGTAAGAGTAGACACAAAGCCTACTCTGTATTGCTTACAATGCTGTCTGTGACAGACTGTTAAAGAGAGATACGAAAATATGTAAATGCAAAACTTACCAAGCATCCAATCCATTTCCTCCACATTGTCTCCGTAAAGTCCATGTTTACTTGTCCCAATAAACTTCTCAGTGGTAACAAGTGGGGTGTGGACATGCAGAAATGAGACAAAGAGCAGAAAAGGGCCTTTCTGGTTTCTAAGAAAAAAATGTGTATTTACTGTTATCACTGGAAATGTTCACTAGTGTACAACCTTAAGTAAGCTTTTCTCCAGTTAAAAAAAAGCTCATGGGTAAACTAAAATAAAACATTTCTAGCAGTTCAATAATTTACTGATTGCCTGTTTGCAGTGCACACTAGCATGGTCAGAATTAAGGTTGAAATGCTACTTTGTTCCTGTGGAATGGGTTGTTTCTAGCCAGCCTTAACCTCTTAGCTGCTGATCCCTCTTTTATATGTTTGTGGTACTTAATGCTTAGGCTTTCTCAACTTATTTTCAACAAAAGTTACTATGGCCAAACTTACGTCCTTTTCCCCACACAATGGGGATTCTGGAGGTACCCAGGGTCGGAGGATTCCCCGAAATTTGTTTTTCCCCCAAAACTGGGGGAATAGTACTGTTCAAAATAGCACATATTATTGTTTTGAAAAAATTGCATCATCAAAAGCTTTGCTGTGCTATGCTTGTCCCTTAAAGCTGAAAGATGCTGATCTTAGCCTAAGATCAGCATCTTGCAGCTTTAAAGAACATCAGCATTGTAAACAAAATCATTATTTTTCAGTGATTCTTTGCATTTTTCTAAGTTGTAGTCAAATTTCAAACCTGTTTGTAGTTTCTACCAACTTGCAATTTGTAGTGGAAACAGGTGTGAATTTCATTAGTGAACCTGGAAAGCTTTCTGAAAAATAGACAAAATTCTGAATTCATCAAAGGGCCATTTATATTGACTGCTCGTGGTTATGTTATTTCAAAGAATGTAATTGTTGCACCAAAAATAAAAATAAGTAAGAATAAATAGCAATAGGCGACAACATTGTCATCTGTAATATTTTGCCCCTATGGTCAATTTACAAACATGTATAATGTTACATACATCGCACCCTCCTGGTTGCAGAAAAATACAGTGTTGTTGAAAAATAAGTGATGCCAAGAGTCAACAACTGAGCTGCAGTTTATAAACATATTTCGTTGTGTACCGACGATAGCTCAATTCATAAGGTAGAATGCAAGGAATGAAAAATGGATATGAAGGAAAATTAGGCATTTTTTAAATGAGCCCTAGATACTGATTTTAGGACTATAGGTTGTTTGTACAACTTGGGGTCACCCATAGTAACATGTGCTTCAGAGGGTACTTTACAAAATTAGCGGCATATTATCAAGGGTATAATCGCCGCTTTTTCGGCACATAGCGCCGAAAAATCGGCGATTTTTTTATCACTCTATCAACAAGGACATGCTAACAAGCGTTAGCGCGTGTTTCCTTGCTACTTTGCATGTCAGCAATCAATATCGCTAATGACATGTAAAGTAGGCGTTCCCGTCCATAACTCCATGTCAATTCACGCTGACACGGCTTGGCGCTATTAACAACCCTGCAGCAGACCCGCGAAGCGATAAAAAGAAACGTGCTAACCGCGTTTATCGCTGGAATTTAACGTCTGCTTTTTATTTTACTTAGCTATACTAATAATGGGAGGTGGATTGTATGTTTAGGTCCACACTCCCCTATCAGCAAGCAGCCCCATTGCGCTGTGAAATCTTCGCTGGATTTCACACGCTATTTCTCATTTTCGTCCTCTATCACTGGAATTACATCGCCTGTTAGCTAAGCGTTGATAATACACCGCTAAAACGGCGATGTAATCCGGCAATAGACGGCGATATACAGAAACGCGCTAAATGCGCTTAGCGATGTTTATCGCTATTCTTTGGTAATATGCCCCTTAGTTCTTATTTGCACATTGGATTACATTCAGAAGCAATAACTTGAGATACATTGAATTGATAATAACAAATGTTCTATTTTTCTTTGTTCCCAGACTCCTCCCTAGAAAAATGATACTGTGCTGGGTCCTGAAGATTGACTCATTTTGGTGATGTGGGTGACTGAGGTATTTAAGCCCATGCTCTGCCTCCGTGAAGGGAAACCTATGAAACCGAGACATTCCTGAAAACTACACACCCAGGGGAGTTCTGACTGGTATGAGTTGCATGGATCCAGCAACATTTTGTTACCTAAAATGCCCTGCAAACCTCAAACGTTTGGTAAAATCACACATTTTCCTACATTTCTGCAAGGGAAAGTTTTGGAATCTGTGTGGAAGCCACATTATTCCTACCATCGAGTGTCCCCATACTTCTCCTGATAAATTCAAATATACAGTTGTGGCACTGTCTTTCTGATCCACAATGGTGTTGGGGCGGACATATTGCTGGGCACATTATGAGGTGGGTGCACAGCCCAAATTATGGGCAGTCTGCCTCCTACCCATCATTTTCTTTTTTAAATATACCATTTGTCTATTGGTCCTTCTGCCCCCCTCAGGGGGATGAATGGAGTAAACCCCCCAATCTTCCCTCCAGTGGGCAGAAAGACTGCTGGGCCTTTTCTTGGATTAGGATAAGCCTGATTCGTGGATGGGAAGACCCCATCCCCTCTTTTTTTAAAGTAATTTTCTCTGGTGTCTAGTGGGTTTTGGGCCACCTCCAAAGGGGCTCATTGGGAGCAATCCCCACCAGGCTCCCCCACTTTGGACAGAAATACAGCTGGGCCTGTTTTGGAATGGAGGTACATCTTGAAGCCTGGGGCCCAACCCCCACTCTTTTTATTAAAGAAATCATAACCATGTTGCCCCTGGGGGGGCAGATTGGGCATAAACACCACCAATCACCCCCAGGGGGTGGAACAACTGTTGGACTGCCCTCGCATCGGGCATCAGGCCATGCCCACACCCTTTACTTGAAAAAATATATCCCTGGTGTGTTGTGCAACTGGAGGGACAGATCAGGGCAAACCCTCCAGTCATCCCCCCAGTGGGGGCGAAAAAACTGCAGGGCCCATTATGGGGCTCAGGCACTGTTCTCCACCTCTTTTTTTAATCCTGGTGTTTAGTGAGCTTCCTGACACCCTTGGGAGTGGCGGATTAAATTTTAGCCTCCCATTAGTCCCCTGAGGCAGGGAGAAAGACTGAATTTTGTTTTTATGGTGTAGGACACTGGCCCATACACATGGGGGCTGATCCCCCACCACAAACTTTATCCTTGACGTTTAGTTATTTGATTCCTGCTTGGGCATCATTTGGGAAGAAGCACCACTGGAGATATGAAAATATTACCTTTCGAGCAGTACTTCTCCCACTTGAATCAATGCTCAAGGGGCTGAGATATGCCGCAGGCACCGATCATAGTTAAACCAGTTGACGCCTAATGGTGCTGACTGGTTTCACTTTCAGTGTGACATCAGCACGCATCACAATGATTAAAAAGAAGCAATCTACGGAAAAAAAACTCTTCCCTCTCATTCCAGCAATATTTTTTTTTAAAACCCTTCTGCTGCAAGCACCAGTTGGATTTTCTTTAGCCCAAAGGTAGACAAACAGTTCACCTTCACTTCACTGATAAGCTACTTTGGTGGATGTGAACGGATGTTAAGTGGTTAACTGTGCAAATACGTTTTATAGACAGTTATTTATATGCATTCTATACGTTTGTCGATGGGTAAGATGAAACGTAATATTCTGTTTAATGGTATGTATCAAATTTTCGGAATTGCTGTGTATTAGAATGATGCAATATTTCACCCCTTTTCTCATTCTTTGTTCTTATCTTTCTCTCTATGTTCTATCTTCAAGTTATGAAAAATTATTATTATAACTATTGTCATATATTTGGATTTCCCTGTTGTTAGGACCGGATATCTCCTGCATGCTATACAGACTGTTTATTTGGTCCTGGCATCATGCTAGTCTAGTGTGTGCTCAGAGGCCTTGATCTGTTGTTGAGTTTGCGAGTTCCAGGATCTATCCTGTGACCTAAAGGAGTGCACCACGTGTGCCGTTATAGTGCACAGTAAACTACTGTCCTTGTCCTGGTTATAGCAGATAAGGCAATGGTGGCAGTATAGTGTTTGGTGATCTTATAACTGTGTCCAAGAAAATGTAGCCTTGTGACATGCGTTTGTATATTATGGTGGTAGTAAATATGTTGTAGTATGGCCCTGTGTGTGTATGAGTCTGAATACTGAAGCCATTGGGATCTATTTTGAATGCTTCCACTTAAGCCTGGCACAAGATGGTGGATGAGGACAGGTTCCACAGACAATGTAAGTCTAGTTTATGCATTCCTGTGGATGTTAGCAAAGGCTAGGAGTGGAGGGTGGGACTTCAGTTTCTGTTGCTAAAGGAAGCTTTGAAATCAGGCCTATCCTTTTTTTGTGTCCCTGAATAATGCTTCACGGAGGCAGATGACAGTCAGGTGCAGAAACATCACAAATCTTTGTGCCCATATTCTGCATGCTCCAGTTTGAAGAAATCCCCAGTGACACCAGTTTTGATAAGCTTTACACTTTAAACGAAGGCTATTTCCGGAGAGCATGCTGAGCAGGACACTTGAAAGAGAACCACCCCAAATGGGTTATGAATGTCTAAACAGTGGATCCATATCCCATGTCTAGATAATATGTATAAAAGTAGGATCCACACCACCACACTTTGTTCGAGATCGAGGTTCTTCATAACCACGTAAGGGAGTTCTCCATAAGGTACTCGAAGGACTGTGGAGTACCAGGGTTGCTGCGTGCCTGACAGTCAGTCTTCCAGTGGAGAGGGGAAATCACCTGGAGTTTGCATTTTCTTCTGGAAGAGCTGAGGGTCTGCTTAGTGCCTTGAAGTCTGCCTTTCTGTTGACAGAGGGACAAAGTCTACCTGTCCCTGAAGAAAGAGACACTGATAGGAGGAGAGTCCAAGCATGTTCCTGATCCAAACAAAGCGGACTGCCTGCAATAGCGAAGCAGGAGTGACCTGTGCTGCAGAGGATCTCCTGGCCTGTCTCAGCGGTTCCCACCAAGAATTGACAAAAACTGTGTACATCTGTAGATCATTCCAGGATGGACTACACCTTCCATGCCATGTATATCAGCCCATGTTGGGCCTCCAACTGCCTGCCACATGTGTCTCCCTGCGGTGACCTGTATCTGACTTGCGTATCAGAAAATGTGTCTCTGAATCTATCTTTCTTCATGTGTATCAGCCCATGTCGGGCTGCAACTGCCTGCTGAGTACATCAATCCTATGTTGGAGTATCCTCTGCATTGCTGTGTGCATTGGCTAGTGTTGGGCTGAAACGGCTTCACAGGTCATCTGTATCAGCCCACAGGTGGGATACAACTGCCAAGGGTGCCCACATAGCAGCACCAAATCCTCCCCAGTGGCATCTGACAGCCCAGGATAGTGCACTTGGTGAAGGCGCAAGCTATTCCTGAACTCCCCGATGGATGCTGCTGGGGCCACATGTGTGTACTGTGGACCTCTACCTGTGGCTGGTTCAAGCTGCTGTAGTCAAGCTGAGGTGAATGTGAGGACTAAAGACTGTTTTCTAACCAATGTAACAACAGGGGTAAGTACAAGAGTGAAGTGTGAACTGATTGTACATTTAACTTGAGAGGAAACATAATCTGCACCTACCAACTGTTGTTGGGGGACATTCTTAAACATGGTCAGCCGGTTGGGAGAGAACACAAGGAGGAGGGACAGCAAATAGAGCTCACAAGGGAATCATAATCAGGGGTATAACCCTATATTCAAAACTGAATTTTGTTGTATTGAGCACTGCTGTGTAATTAATTGTACTTTCTGTTCCAAAAGACAAGCTCTGGGCTGGACATTAAAGTTACTGTACCTGTTGTATGTTAGGTTCTGAGATCATGCCCCCAACACTACCCCCCTCAGAAGTCTGTGACTGTTTGCCATTGCAACAATGCTAGTCAAGTACAGAAAGGGTTGTACTTGGCCCAGTTTACAGAGTCAAAGTCTGACTAACCCCAGGACACCAGTGACAAACAACCTCATATGCCACAGTTGGGGCCTAGTAGCCCCTGTCTGCTGCCATAATGGGGTCTGACACCTATATTCTCTACTTTTTTCAAAATGATGTTCTGGGGTCCAGTTGTATTATTTCCTAACTTATTGCTCTGCATTTGAAGATGTCTCTTGATATTTAAATCATCATAAGATTCTTTGTACTGTCTGCTTTTTATTCAAATGATGTATACCTTTCTGACAGTCTTCCTTTGTTGCTGTTTCTGGATAAATCCTGTTATAATGTTGTACATGAATAACTGTGCAAATTCCGATTGTGCAGAATGAAATTGCCATCTAACTACAGATCCCGACAATATTTCACAAATATGCTTGGATTCCTCTAGAGCCTGGAGATAGTTATCATTTTTAGGTCGAGTATTCAAGACCTCTTGTATATACTTTAGTATATACTTATATGTGTATGGGCTGTGGAGATCAGCCCTAGGAATTGTCTGCTTCCGCTTAGGGACTTTTTTTTTCTGTTCAACTGCCTCTATTTAACTGTCTTGATAGAAAACGACCAGTAGAGGTCAGTAAAATACCAGAATTGCTTTCTGCTGAGGGACTTTCTTTTTTTTTTTTTTCTGGCAACTGCCTCTATTTAACTTTCTTGATAGAAAACGACCAGCAGAGGTCAGTAAAATACCAGAATCACTTTAGCATTCTCTAGATTCCAGTCCATAGAAATTGTCTTCCACGAGCACCCGTAGACAATAATATTTTTTTCAAATCTTGTATTTTAAGTGATATGGCCACTGAAGGCCCTGATTTTATATTAAAAACAGACCTTTGGACTATACCATTTCCCGCTGAAAGGCAATATTTCTCTCCATGCGTTCCCATACCTGGCGTGTCATGCAGTTTGGTGCTTATTTTCCCTCCATGTAAAAGAACAGTAGATGTTTCAGCACCCAGGCTAATATGCTGCATTGCTAAATACATATAAGGTCCCAAAGGCGAGACCGATCGCATTGCAAATGCTTGTTATTAAATGCAAGCTTTTAGATGGAAATACTAAATCCTCAATGGGAGAATGCATGCGCTAACATAATAATGAAACATTTCTTGCCAAACAAGAATTGCCAGAAATCAAAGATGAAGTTAGGGGTAGCAAGATCACATTGGAAGAATTTAGCAAGGGTTGGTGGCAAGTCTCTTTATTTTCTTATATTGTCACCTGTGTTGCCTATATGCAGCGGTTTTGGACGAAGATGGCTGCAGAGTTGATGCTGTATGATGCAAAATCATGCCCAGTAGAAACAGGAAGTTTGCTTGAATGAGTGAGAGAGAATGAAAACCACAATATAGTGCTCCAAATCCAAGCCTGAAGGTGGAAGGTCTATGTTATCTTCAATCCAACCAAGAAGTAATTTGGCTCATTGTCACACAGACCAAATAAGAGCAGGTTCAAGAATGTTTCGCGGAGATGAAAGATGGCAGTCTCACAACTTTCCAAGCCCTGGTATTTCATCATCGTGCTGGCGATAGTGTTCTAGACGCTGGCATCCCGAAGTCCAGCTGACACCCCAAAGAATGCCCTATTGCAACAGACTGTTTCAACAATGGTCTGCAAAAATTCAACAGGATCATACTGACACACATAGAACTTCTCTAACTCCCTCTGTGCACCTGCATTACCATTGTCTCGAGTGGCTATCCATAGCATTAGACCTTAACTGGAGCAATGATCAAGGCCAGGCTAGAGTTCAAGAGGTGCAAGTGCAAGTGGAACATATATATGGCCTTCTCCTGCTAAACTCAATACATCTGGAATACTCTGAGATGTTTCTGTATTAAGTGTTTTTTAAAGGTGTAGCTTTTCCTCTCTCTTGAAGTGAAGGAGGTGTGATTCTTGCAGATCTGGATTGGGGTGTGAAGGAAGTGACCCAACTAGGGTCACTCGGGTCACTCTCAACCTCCACTAGCCTTCCAAGAAATGAAGAGTTGATGACGCAGTAGAGAATGCAATCTAACTATTTTATTAGCAGAGTACACTGCAGTGGAGTCCAGTCTGACCAGCCTCCTATGATGGCTGACGAGGGACTGACTCTAACAAGAATACAATTACATTATGTATGTTGCGGAGCCCACAAAGACCCGCCTATCATGGAAAAATGCTGGTTGATGTCGTAATACAATGGGGGTACACAACATAAGTTTTGATTCCACAGCCTGGCACAAGCTATCTACTGCCCAAGGTCGTCTGGCTTATCCTCCCTACTGGGCAGGTGGGAGAAGGCCTCTACGCAGAGAGAAAGGCATGCGTTAATGAGCAAGATTCAACATCTGAGAAACGAAACTCACCAAGGACCATTTCTCGTAAATGATACAGTAACAGTTTCGATTATAATACAAGATGGCGTCTACTAGAGGTAAAATGGTGGCACAGATGTCAACCTAACTTACATAACATCTGCCCTTATTAATTGTGTATACATCTAGCAAGAATGTATTATAAGATAGCTAAAAAATGCTAACATAATACCAGGTAAAATACGAGTAATATGGCAGTAATACGTTTCAATTCTAACAGACCCCTTTTAGCATTATTTAGTGTAGGAAGGTGGAATCTGAATACATGGTTGCCCCCACTTTTTTCTTGGTGTTTTGTTGGTTTTTGACTTAGTTTGGCTGGGAACCTGCTATTCAGGTCCCCAGCCTATCTGCTTTCTCTTTAAACGACTTGGAGTGCACTCTAGGTGCACTAGTGATTGGATACTGTGGTACCTTATGAGTCCCTAGTATATGGTACCTTAGGTACTAAGGGCATAGGTACTTCACAGGCCTACCAGGGGCTGCAGCATGTATTATGCCACCCCTGGGAAGCAGACTAAATCTGACACCACAGGCCTGCTACTGCAGCCTGAGTGAGGAAGTGCTAGCACCCCTCACTGAGATATAGGTTCCCTATATCTCTCCTACACACACATATAACCCTATCAGTCACCCCTAAGGCAGGCCCTATCAATCCTGAGGGCAGGGTGCTTGGCTTGTATGTGAGGGGGTGCCTCTGCCTGAGCAGGGCCCCTCTGCATCTCTCAGAGTCCATTCTCTGGTGCTGTCTGTGGATGCGGTTAAACCATATACTTTTAAGTGCATTATATCCTCGCGGTAAAATGCTAACTTTGGAATGGCTGCATCGAAACATGTCGTGTTTGCGGTCAAACATCTTGGAATACTACCCCCTGCCAGTCCTGTCGGCGGGGGTAACATTCCACCCTTCTAGAGGGATAGACATGTACCTACTGTGGAAACGCGGTAGAATCCTGCAGAGCCCTGGCATCACAAAATGGATGCCACCAGTCACAGACACTGGGCTGCCCTCCTGCTGATGACCAACACTCGCAGTGGAGGAAGCCCAACAATAGATATCCTGTCCCAAGGGGGTGTGACCACCTCCCAGACACTGTTTAGTGTATTGGGGCTGGGTGGGTGCACACTTAGAGTGCTTTGAAGTCCTGCACTGGGGGAGCAGAAGGCTCCTCTGTGCATATGCCAGTTCAAACCGGCTCAGGGGCCTGTCCCTGCTCTGGCATGAAACTGGACAAAGGGAAGTGGGTGTAGCCGCCCACTCCCCTGACCCTCCCATAGGTAGGGTCATAGAGCTAGTCCCTCCCCTTCTTTTAGAATAAGAGGGGGAACCTGTGCATAGCACCCTAGATTTCCCTGGATGACGCTCTGAAGAAGAATCCCGGACCTTCGACGTTCCACTACCTTTGGAAGACTGAAGAATCTCCCTTGGAGTCAAGGAGTGACTCCCCTGCTTGGCAGGCACCAAAAACTACAAACGACAGTTGCAAACTATGCCGCTCCCGCCGGAGTCTGAAGTCCCTGCAGCCCAAGACGTGGATTTTCTGACTTCTCAAAGGCCATCGTGAGTTTCCAGTGAAGCTGAGGCCAGTGGACCCCAAGAGTAACGAGGAACCGCGACCCCTGGGTACCATGCACTATTGTCAAGTGCAACCCCTCACAACGTTCCACGAACTTGTGCTTTGGACCACGTGTGGTCGCAGCCTCCAGCAGGAATCCCTCCGAAGATCAGAGGCCTACCACGTCCCAAATGACCGTTGGCCCCTGTGAGAGAATCCTCCCGAGGCGTTTTCGCAATCCCTTGCCAGCCAGCTTGCGGGTCCCCAGAAGACTTTCCAAAGAAACCAAAGGGCTCCCCTGGTTGCTCCAGGCCTGCCCTGACTTACCATTGCTGGGTGAGTTCCACAGACCTTGCTGGTCTGCGCCATTATTTCTTCACACTTTCCCCGAGACTTGCTGTTACCAAGGCTTGTTGGCTCAGATTGAGCTGCCGACACTGCAGTAAGCCGCAGACATCGTGGGACATGCCGAATCCAGCTCCTGGTCATCGACGACGCCTCCTGGACCTCGTGGCTGAAGAGTCAAGGCAACCAAGGACAACCTGAATCTTGCGACGACGGTGGGCATCCATCTTCCTTGCCCCGAGTCACTGCCAAGTGACTTTGAACACTGTCCCCTCTGCTTTCAGGTCCTCCATCTTCCGAATCCAGGCTTGGATTCCTCCGGACACTTCTCCATGTCGTCACAAGCAGCAAGTCTTCACTGGCTCCCATTGAAAACGACGCCGCGACCCAACACCAAAGAACACCTATGCACCCGGCTCCCCTGGGTGAGGTAACTTCAGCACTACGGTGCTCCTGTGGGTGTGGGCCCTAGAACTACTTACCCTGTAAGTGACTTGCTTGTAGCTTCCCTCGAAGTGTCCTAAAACTCTAACTTTCCCAGTGCGACTATCGCACTGACTCGTACCTGGTTCGCGTCTGTGTTAGACACACCGCGTCCAACTCCCTTGCAATACCATCTGTAGACCGCGTCCTTCGACTCGTACTAAGGACCGATCGGTGTGTTCGCCTCGAACACGCAAGGGACCTTGAACATTGATATTTCAATCGCGTCTGCGTGCATAGACTCGTACAGGATTCGCATCGGTGCCAGGTCACCGCGTCCGTCCCCTGTGGGTCTCCTACAACTACCTGGGGTGGTTCTTGGGGGTCCCTCGATTCTAGATGCCCTAGACCTAGGTCTAGCAAACTAAGATTGTAACATTCAATTGTGCTAAACTTATCCTGATAATATTTGACTTGTACATATGTTCCTGACCTCTAATCTCATAAAGAGATTAGTAGAGAGTGTTTATTAATAAATACATATATATTTGATATATATACCTGTGTGGTGTCTTTTCATTTGGTGATTCAAGAGATTGTGTGGTAAAACAAGCTGCTTTACATTCCTTCAAGACTTAGCCTGAAGGCTGCTCTCCACAGCTACCACTAGGATAGCTTTCTATAAAGGTTGTCTTAAACCTATCTACCATAAGAGTCGAATTGTTCTGGTGCAAGGTGTCCACTTTAATTAGTGAACAGCATATACCAGGCCAACTTCTCACATTGGTGGGCAGCGTGTGGGATTCCAGCTTGCTATTGTTTTACCAGAAAATCTCTATTTGAATTACTAACTGAAAACCACTATAGGTACTTAAGGTACATATAAAGTCAAGCTTAGTATCAATAAGTTCTACTGAACTTAGAGCTGTGTGCCAAGGGATAGCACACCCTTTCTACAGCTCAAGCTAGTATCAGTAGGCCACAAACTAGTGTAGGTAGTACAACACTGCACAACACTAGAATGTCCTTAAAGGGTGGAACCAGTGGATCCACTCAGCCTCAGTATAAGGACATGGCTTTCTCTGACTTGAGAGCCATGTGTGTTGAAAGACACCTGAGACTAGGACAGAGTCCCTCAACCCTGCACCTGATAGATCTGCTGACAGCAGATGATCTTAGATTGGCTCTAGGAGCTAATGGGTCTGAATCAGTGGGTGGGTCAATTACAGTATCTGGGTCAGACGATGAAAATCCGAATGACCAGGACTCTGTGATTGAAGGGCCAGGCCTCAAGGGGCCTGAAAAGGACAGAGGAATTCTCCCTAAGAGAACTGACAGAGTGGATGAGAGGCATAGGTCCCCTTCCAGGGAATCTGAGCACTCTTATCACTCTGGCAGAGAATCTGTCCACCAGAGGAACTCATACTTTCCCATAAGAGAGACCTCCTCTGAAAGAATGTGCAAACTGCTGCAGTATGAGGAAGCAAGAGTTGCCCTCAGAACCAAGCAGTTGGCACTGGATAGAGAAGCCCTGGAGATCCAGAGAGCTTCTAGAAGAGAGGGGTTAGAACCCCTTGGTGGCAGCAACAGTGTCCCTAGAGGCAGAGAATATATTCCAGACCATAGGAACCTGAGCAAGGTTGTTCCTCCCTACCAGAGTGGGGATGATATCCACAAGTGGATAACTGCTATGGAGAGGGCCTGTAGAGTACAGCAGGTCCCCCAAAGGCAGTGGGCAGCAATCTTGTGGCTCTCCTTTTCAGATAAAGGTAGAGACAAGCTCCTCACTGTTAAAGAAGAGGATGCTGATAACTATGAAGTCCTGAAGAGTGCACTGATAGATGGGTTTGGCTTAACCACTGAGCAGTACAGGTTGAAGTTCAGAGACACCCAGAAGGCACAGACTCAGGACTGGACTGACTTTGTAGATTGTGCAACCAAGGCTCTGGAGGGTTGGCTGATTGGCAGTAGGGTTACTGATCTCAAAGGATTGTACAATTTGATCATGAGGGAGCAGATCCTTAATAATTGTCAAAACCAGCTTTTACACCAGTACCTGGTGGACTCTGATCTGACCTCTCCCCAAGAATTGGGAAAGAAGGCAGACAAATGGGTCAGAACCAGGGTAAGGCCTAAGAATCAGGGTGGTGACCAGAAGAAAGATTCTACCAAGTCCCAAGAGAAAGGTGGGGATAAATCTAAGGATAAGTCCACTACAGGGCCCCAAAAGTCCTCTTCTGGGGGTGGGTCCCAAACTCCTTCCTCTCCTGAAAAGAAACCATATTGCCATGTCTGTAAAAAGCCTGGGCACTGGAAAACTGATCCCAGTTGCCCCAGGGTTGGCAATAGAGAAACTGTTCCTCCAGCTATTACTACCACCCCTCCTGGTACTACCAGTAGTAATCCTCCAGTGGGGAGTAGTGCACCCAAAAAGTTAGGTGCTTTTGCAAGGGGAACAGAGGTGGGCCCTAGTTTAGACAGGTCCCCCTCAACAGACTCCTCAGACTCTGATGGTGGTATAGGATTTGCCACCTTTACCATGGGTCCCATTGCATTGGGCAGGTACAGACTGGAGCCAATGATTAATGGTCAGAAAGCTGTGGCATTCAGGGACACAGGGGCTAGTGTCACCATGGTGGCAGGGAAACTAGTCCCCCCTCACCAGCTTTTACCTGAGTTTAAATACCAGGTGACCAACATTGATGGTGTCAGGACAGATCACCCCATGGCCATAGTCAATCTCAGCTGGGAGGGGGTCACAGGCCCAAAAAGAGTGGCAGTGTCCCCCAACTTGCCTGTAGATTGCCTGATGGGCAATGATCTGGAAATTTCAGCCTGGGCTGAAGTTGAACACCAAACCCATCTGAAGATGCTAGGCGTCCCTGAAAAAGCTAGTGGGGCTGTGATGGCCACAGCCCCAGCCCAGGGAAATGCTGGAGAGATGGAGCCTGGAAGAATGGCCCACTCTCCCCCAAAAGAGAGCACAGGGGTTGAAGAAAAGTCTCCTTCCCCCAGACAGCAGGTAAGGGTCAGCCTCCTCAGGGAACTGATCCTACCCCTAGTGAAGGAACTGCCCCAGAGGTAGTCAGGCCTGGCCTGGCCCCACCCCTGATGGCAGAGGACCCTTCCAAGGTGGTACCCAGTCTGGAGCAGGTAACCTGCCCCTCTCTACCCTGCCTCAGTCAGCCCAGGGCTGCAGAGGTCAGGGAGGTCAGTGGACCCCACAGGGCCCCCTGTCCAGAGGAACCCCCCATCAGCAGATTAGGGGCACCCAGTCTAGTAGCCCTAGCCAGGTGAAAATTCCTCCACACACTGAGGGATCCCCCATACCTTTGTGTAGGGACCTTCCCCAGAAGGACTCTGTTAGGCAAGGGCAAACCTGGAACCAAAAGGTTCCAAACCTGCCATGTCCCTCCAGTGTTCCACCCAAAGGGACCCAACCCCCAGCTGTAGGCAGCCAAAGGTTGACCCTTAGAGCAAAGTGCAGCTCAGTCATGGAAAGACAGGCATACATGGTGACCAGTGATCTGAGGAAACTGAGACCAACTTCCCTAGGGTCTCACTTCCCTGCTCAGACACCTCATCAGCCTTGTCCTTTACCAAAACACCCCACAGGTAGTAATTCCCCATGGTGGAGACCCTCTCATACCCTTAGGGTGAGGGATAACTTAGTGGACCATAAGACAGGGGGTAACCATGCTAGTGCAGGTACTTCCTTATATGGCCACTCAGTAAATACAGGCTCACCTGGACAAGGTTAGCCTCATCTCCTTTCGTTTGGGGGGGGGGTTATGTAGGAAGGTGGAATCTGACTACATGGTTGCCCCCACTTTTTTCCTGGTGTTTTGTTGGTTTTTGACTTAGTTTGGCTGGGAACCTGCTATTCAGGTCCCCAGCCTATCTGCTTTCTCTTTAAACGACTTGGAGTGCACTCTAGGTGCACTAGTGATTGGATACTGTGGTACCTTATGAGTCCCTAGTATATGGTACCTTAGGTACCAAGGGCATAGGTACTTCACAGGCCTACCAGGGGCTGCAGCATGTATTATGCCACCCCTGGGAAGCAGACTAAAATCTGACACCACAGGCCTGCTACTGCAGCCTGAGTGAGGAAGTGCTAGCACCCCTCACTGAGATATAGGTTCCCTATATCTCTCCTACACACACATATAACCCTATCAGTCACCCCTAAGGCAGGCCCTATCAATCCTGAGGGCAGGGTGCTTGGCTTATATGTGAGGGGGTGCCTCTGCCTGAGCAGGGCCCCTCTGCAGCTCTCAGAGTCCATTCTCTGGTGCTGTTTGTGGATGCGGTTAAACCATATACTTTTAAGTGCATTATATCCTCGCGGTAAAATGCTAACTTTGGAATGGCTGCATCGAAACATGTCGTGTTTGGTGTCAAACACCTTGGAATACTACCCCCCGCCAGTCCTGGCGGCGGGGGTAGCATTCCACCCTTCTAGAGGGATAGACATGTACCTACTGTGGAAACGCGGTAGAATCCTGCAGAGCCCTGGCATCACAAAATGGATGCCACCAGTCACAGACACTGGGCTGCCCTCCTGCTGATGACCAACACTCGCAGTGGAGGGAGCCCAACAATAGATATCCTGTCCCAAGGGGGTGTGACCACCTCCCAGACAGGGTTTAGTGTATTGGGGCTGGGTGGGTGCACTCTTAGAGTGCTTTGAAGTCCTGCACTGGGGGAGCAGAAGGCTCCTCTGTGCATATGCCAGTTCAAACCGGCTCAGGGGCTACCTGTCCCTGCTCTGGCACGAAACTGGACAAAGGGAAGTGGGTGTAGCCACCCACTGCCCTGACCCTCCCATAGGTAGGGTAATAGAGCTAGTCCCTCCCCTTCTTTTAGTATAAGAGGGGGAACCTGTGCATTGCACCCTAGATTTCCCTGGACGACGCTCTACAAGAAGAATCCCGGACCTTCGACGTTCCACTACCTTTGGAAGACTGAAGAATCTCCCTTGGAGTCAAGGAGTGACTCCCCTGCTTGGCAGGCACCAAAAACTACAAACGACGGTCGCAAACTACGCCGCTCCCGCCGGAGTCCGAAGTCCCTGCAGCCCAAGAAGTGGATTTCCTGACTTCTCAAAGGCCATCGTGAGCCCCAGCAAAGCTGAGGCCAGTGGACCCCAAGAGTAACGAGGAACCGCGACCCTTGGGTACCGTGCACTATTGTCGAGTGCAACCCCTCACAACGTTCCATGAACTTGTGCTTTGGACCACGTGTGGTCCCAGCCTCCAGCAGGAATCCCTCCTAAGATCAGAGGCCTACCACGTCTCGAGTGACCGTGGGCCCCTGTGAGAGAATCCTCCCGAGGCATTTTCGCGATCACTTGCCAGCCGGCTTGTGGGTCCCCAGAAGACTTTCCAAAGAAACCAAAGGGCTCCCCTGGTTGCTCCAGGCCTGCCCTGACTTACCATTGCTGGGTGAGTTCCACAGACCTTGCTGGTCTGCACCATTATCTCTTCACACTTTCCCCGAGACTTGCTGTTACCAAGGCTTGTTGGCTCCGATCGAGTTGCCGACACCGCAGTAAGCCGCAGACGTCGTGGGACACGCCGAATCTAGCTCCTGGTTGTCGATGACGCCTCCTGAACCTCGTGGCTGAAGAGTCAAGGCAACCACGGACAACCTGAATCTTGCGATGACGGTGGGCATCCATCTTCCTTGCCCCGAGTCACTGCCAAGTGACTTTGAACACTGTCCCCTCTGCTTTCAGGTCTTCCATCCACCGAATCCAGGCTTGGATTCCTCCGGACACTTCTCCATGCCGTCACAAGCAGCAAGTCTTCTCTGGCTCGCCATTGAAAACGACGCCGCGACCCGACACCAAAGAACACCTATGCACCCGGCTTCCCTGGGTGAGGTAACTCCAGCACTACGGTGCTCCTGTAGGTGTGGGCCCTAGAACTACTTACCCTGTAAGTGACTTGCTTGTAGCTTCACTCAGAAGTGTCCTAAAACTCTTACTTTCCCAGTGCGACTCTCGCACTGACTCGTACCTGGTTCGCGTCTGTGTTAGACACACCGCGTCCAGACTCCCTTGCAAATACCTATCTGTAGACCGCATCCTTCGACTCGTACATGAGTCCGATCGGTGTGTTCGCCTCGAACACGCAAGGGACCTTGAACATTGATATCTCAATCGCGTCTGAGTGCATAGACTCGTACAGGATTCGCATCGGTGCCAGGTCACCGCGTCCGTCCCCTGTGGGTCTCCTACAACTACCTGGGGTGGTTCTTGGGGGTCCCTCGATTCTAGATGCCCTAGACCTAGGTCTAGCAAACTAAGATTGTAATATTCAATTGTGCTAAACTTATCCTGATAATATTTGACTTGTACATATGTTCCTGATCCTCTAATCTCATAAAGAGATTAGTAGAGAGTGTTTATTAATAAATACATATATATTTGATATATATACCTGTGTGGTGTCTTTTCATTTGGTGATTCAAGAGATTGTGTGGTAAAACAAGCTGCTTTACATTCCTTCAAGACTTAGCCTGAAGGCTGCTCTCCACAGCTACCACTAGGATAGCTTTCTATAAAGGTTGTCTTAAACCTATCTACCATAAGAGTCGAATTGTTCTGGTGCAAGGTGTCCACTTTAATTAGTGAACAGCATATACCAGGCCAACTTCTCACATTGGTGGGCAGCGTGTGGGATTCCAGCTTGCTATTGTTTTACCAGAAAATCTCTATTTGAATTACTAACTGAAAACCACTATAGGTACTTAAGGTACATATAAAGTCAAGCTTAGTATCGATAAGTTCTACTGAACTTAGAGCTGTGTGCCAAGGGATAGCACACCCTTTCTACAGCTCAAGCTAGTATCAGTAGGCCACAAACTAGTGTAGGTAGTACAACACTGCACAACACTAGAATGTCCTTAAAGGGTGGAACCAGTGGATCCACTCAGCCTCAGTATAAGGACATGGCTTTCTCTGACTTGAGAGCCATGTGTGTTGAAAGACACCTGAGACTAGGACAGAGTCCCTCAACCCTGCACCTGATAGATCTGCTGACAGCAGATGATCTTAGATTGGCTCTAGGAGCTAATGGGTCTGAATCAGTGGGTGGGTCAATTACAGTATCTGGGTCAGACGATGAAAATCCGAATGACCAGGACTCTGTGATTGAAGGGCCAGGCCTCAAGGGGCCTGAAAAGGACAGAGGAATTCTCCCTAAGAGAACTGACAGAGTGGATGAGAGGCATAGGTCCCCTTCCAGGGAATCTGAGCACTCTTATCACTCTGGCAGAGAATCTGTCCACCAGAGGAACTCATACTTTCCCATAAGAGAGACCTCCTCTGAAAGAATGTGCAAACTGCTGCAGTATGAGGAAGCAAGAGTTGCCCTCAGAACCAAGCAGTTGGCACTGGATAGAGAAGCCCTGGAGATCCAGAGAGCTTCTAGAAGAGAGGGGTTAGAACCCCTTGGTGGCAGCAACAGTGTCCCTAGAGGCAGAGAATATATTCCAGACCATAGGAACCTGAGCAAGGTTGTTCCTCCCTACCAGAGTGGGGATGATATCCACAAGTGGATAACTGCTATGGAGAGGGCCTGTAGAGTCCAGCAGGTCCCCCAAAGGCAGTGGGCAGCAATCTTGTGGCTCTCCTTTTCAGATAAAGGTAGAGACAAGCTCCTCACTGTTAAAGAAGAGGATGCTGATAACTATGAAGTCCTGAAGAGTGCACTGATAGATGGGTTTGGCTTAACCACTGAGCAGTACAGGTTGAAGTTCAGAGACACCCAGAAGGCACAGACTCAGGACTGGACTGACTTTGTAGATTGTGCAACCAAGGCTCTGGAGGGTTGGCTGATTGGCAGTAGGGTTACTGATCTCAAAGGATTGTACAATTTGATCATGAGGGAGCAGATCCTTAATAATTGTCAAAACCAGCTTTTACACCAGTACCTGGTGGACTCTGATCTGACCTCTCCCCAAGAATTGGGAAAGAAGGCAGACAAATGGGTCAGAACCAGGGTAAGGCCTAAGAATCAGGGTGGTGACCAGAAGAAAGATTCTACCAAGTCCCAAGAGAAAGGTGGGGATAAATCTAAGGATAAGTCCACTACAGGGCCCCAAAAGTCCTCTTCTGGGGGTGGGTCCCAAACTCCTTCCTCTCCTGAAAAGAAACCATATTGCCATGTCTGTAAAAAGCCTGGGCACTGGAAAACTGATCCCAGTTGCCCCAGGGTTGGCAATAGAGAAACTGTTCCTCCAGCTATTACTACCACCCCTCCTGGTACTACCAGTAGTAATCCTCCAGTGGGGAGTAGTGCACCCAAAAAGTTAGGTGCTTTTGCAAGGGGAACAGAGGTGGGCCCTAGTTTAGACAGGTCCCCCTCAACAGACTCCTCAGACTCTGATGGTGGTATAGGATTTGCCACCTTTACCATGGGTCCCATTGCATTGGGCAGGTACAGACTGGAGCCAATGATTAATGGTCAGAAAGCTGTGGCATTCAGGGACACAGGGGCTAGTGTCACCATGGTGGCAGGGAAACTAGTCCCCCCTCACCAGCTTTTACCTGAGTTTAAATACCAGGTGACCAACATTGATGGTGTCAGGACAGATCACCCCATGGCCATAGTCAATCTCAGCTGGGAGGGGGTCACAGGCCCAAAAAGAGTGGCAGTGTCCCCCAACTTGCCTGTAGATTGCCTGATGGGCAATGATCTGGAAATTTCAGCCTGGGCTGAAGTTGAACACCAAACCCATCTGAAGATGCTAGGCGTCCCTGAAAAAGCTAGTGGGGCTGTGATGGCCACAGCCCCAGCCCAGGGAAATGCTGGAGAGATGGAGCCTGGAAGAATGGCCCACTCTCCCCCAAAAGAGAGCACAGGGGTTGAAGAAAAGTCTCCTTCCCCCCAGACAGCAGGTAAGGGTCAGCCTCCTCAGGGAACTGATCCTACCCCTAGTGAAGGAACTGCCCCAGAGGTAGTCAGGCCTGGCCTGGCCCCACCCCTGATGGCAGAGGACCCTTCCAAGGTGGTACCCAGTCTGGAGCAGGTAACCTGCCCCTCTCTACCCTGCCTCAGTCAGCCCAGGGCTGCAGAGGTCAGGGAGGTCAGTGGACCCCACAGGGCCCCCTGTCCAGAGGAACCCCCCATCAGCAGATTAGGGGCACCCAGTCTAGTAGCCCTAGCCAGGTGAAAATTCCTCCACACACTGAGGGATCCCCCATACCTTTGTGTAGGGACCTTCCCCAGAAGGACTCTGTTAGGCAAGGGCAAACCTGGAACCAAAAGGTTCCAAACCTGCCATGTCCCTCCAGTGTTCCACCCAAAGGGACCCAACCCCCAGCTGTAGGCAGCCAAAGGTTGACCCTTAGAGCAAAGTGCAGCTCAGTCATGGAAAGACAGGCATACATGGTGACCAGTGATCTGAGGAAACTGAGACCAACTTCCCTAGGGTCTCACTTCCCTGCTCAGACACCTCATCAGCCTTGTCCTTTACCAAAACACCCCACAGGTAGTAATTCCCCATGGTGGAGACCCTCTCATACCCTTAGGGTGAGGGATAACTTAGTGGACCATAAGACAGGGGGTAACCATGCTAGTGCAGGTACTTCCTTATATGGCCACTCAGTAAATACAGGCTCACCTGGACAAGGTTAGCCTCATCTCCTTTCGTTTGGGGGGGGGGTTATGTAGGAAGGTGGAATCTGACTACATGGTTGCCCCCACTTTTTTCCTGGTGTTTTGTTGGTTTTTGACTTAGTTTGGCTGGGAACCTGCTATTCAGGTCCCCAGCCTATCTGCTTTCTCTTTAAACGATTTGGAGTGCACTCTAGGTGCACTAGTGATTGGATACTGTGGTACCTTATGAGTCCCTAGTATATGGTACCTTAGGTACCAAGGGCATAGGTACTTCACAGGCCTACCAGGGGCTGCAGCATGTATTATGCCACCCCTGGGAAGCAGACTAAAATCTGACACCACAGGCCTGCTACTGCAGCCTGAGTGAGGAAGTGCTAGCACCCCTCACTGAGATATAGGTTCCCTATATCTCTCCTACACACACATATAACCCTATCAGTCACCCCTAAGGCAGGCCCTATCAATCCTGAGGGCAGGGTGCTTGGCTTCTATGTGAGGGGGTGCCTCTGCCTGAGCAGGGCCCCTCTGCAGCTCTCAGAGTCCATTCTCTGGTGCTGTTTGTGGATGCGGTTAAACCATATACTTTTAAGTGCATTATATCCTCGCGGTAAAATGCTAACTTTGGAATGGCTGCATCGAAACATGTCGTGTTTGGTGTCAAACACCTTGGAATACTACCCCCCGCCAGTCCTGGCGGCGGGGGTAGCATTCCACCCTTCTAGAGGGATAGACATGTACCTACTGTGGAAACGCGGTAGAATCCTGCAGAGCCCTGGCATCACAAAATGGATGCCACCAGTCACAGACACTGGGCTGCCCTCCTGCTGATGACCAACACTCGCAGTGGAGGAAGCCCAACAATAGATATCCTGTCCCAAGGGGTGTGACCACCTCCCAGACAGGGTTTAGTGTATTGGGGCTGGGTGGGTGCACTCTTAGAGTGCTTTGAAGTCCTGCACTGGGGGAGCAGAAGGCTCCTCTGTGCATATGCCAGTTCAAACCGGCTCAGGGGCTACCTGTCCCTGCTCTGGCACGAAACTGGACAAAGGGAAGTGGGTGTAGCCACCCACTCCCCTGACCCTCCCATAGGTAGGGTCATAGAGCTAGTCCCTCCCCTCCTTTTAGTATAAGAGGGGGAACCTGTGCATTGCACCCTAGATTTCCCTGGACGACGCTCTACAAGAAGAATCCCGGACCTTCGATGTTCCACTACCTTTGGAAGACTGAAGAATCTCCCTTGGAGTCAAGGAGTGACTCCCCTGCTTGGCAGGCACCAAAAACTACAAACGACGGTCGCAAACTACGCCGCTCCCGCCGGAGTCCGAAGTCCCTGCAGCCCAAGAAGTGGATTTCCTGACTTCTCAAAGGCCATCGTGAGTCCCCAGCGAAGCTGAGGCCAGTGGACCCCAAGAGTAACGAGGAACCGCGACCCCTGGGTACCGTGCACTATTGTCGAGTGCAACCCCTCACAACGTTCCACGAACTTGTTCTTTGGACCACGTGTGGTCCCAGCCTCCAGCAGGAATCCCTCCTAAGATCAGAGGCCTACCACGTCCCGAGTGACTGTGGGCCCCTGTGAGAGAATCCTCCCGAGGCGTCTTCGCGATCCCTTGCCAGCCGGCTTGCGGGTCTCCAGAAGACTTTCCAAAGAAACCAAAGGGCTCCTCTGGTTGCTCCAGGCCTGCCCTGACTTACCCTTGCTGGGTGAGTTCCACAGACCTTGCTGGTCTGCGCCATTGTCTCTTCACACTTTCCCCGAGACTTGCTGTTACCAAGGCTTGTTGGCTCCGATCGAGTTGCCGACACCGCAGTAAGCCGCAGACATCGTGGAACATGCCGAATCCAGCTCCTGGTCGTCGACGACGCCTCCTGGACCTCGTGGCTGAAGAGTCAAGGCAACCACGGACGACCTGAATCTTGCGACGACGGTGGGCATTCATCTTCCTTGCCCCGAGTCACTGCCAAGTGACTTTGAACACTGTCCCCTCTGCTTTCAGGTCTTCCATCCACCGAATCCAGGCTTGGATTCCTCCGGACACTTCTCCTGTCACCACAAGCAGCAAGTCTTCACTGGCTCGCCATTGAAAACGACGCCGCGACCCGACACCAAAGAACACCTATGCACCCGGCTTCCCTGGGTGAGGTAACTTCAGCACTACGGTGCTCCTGTAGGTGTGGGCCCTAGAACTACTTACCCTGTAAGTGACTTGCTTGTAGCTTCCCCAGAAGTGTCCTAAAACTCTAACTTTCCCAGTGCGATTCTCGCACTGACTCGTACCTGGTTCGCGTCTGTGTTAGACACACCGCGTCCAACTCCCTTGCAAATACCTATCTGTAGACCGCGTCCTTCGACTCGTACTGAGGTCCGATCGGTGTGTTCGCCTCGAACACGCAAGGGACCTTGAACATTGATATTTCAATCGCGTCTGAGTGCATAGACTCGTACAGGATTCGCATCGGTGCCAGGTCACCGCGTCCGTCCCCTGTGGGTCTCCTACAACTACCTGGGGTGGTTCTTGGGGGTCCCTCGATTCTAGATGCCCTAGACCTAGGTCTAGCAAACTAAGATTGTAATATTCAATTGTGCTAAACTTATCCTGATAATATTTGACTTGTACATATGTTCCTGATCCTCTAATCTCATAAAGAGATTAGTAGAGAGTGTTTATTAATAAATACATATATATTTGATATATATACCTGTGTGGTGTCTTTTCATTTGGTGATTCAAGAGATTGTGTGGTAAAACAAGCTGCTTTACATTCCTTCAAGACTTAGCCTGAAGGCTGCTCTCCACAGCTACCACTAGGATAGCTTTCTATAAAGGTTGTCTTAAACCTATCTACCATAAGAGTCGAATTGTTCTGGTGCAAGGTGTCCACTTTAATTAGTGAACAGCATATACCAGGCCAACTTCTCACATTGGTGGGCAGCGTGTGGGATTCCAGCTTGCTATTGTTTTACCAGAAAATCTCTATTTGAATTACTAACTGAAAACCACTATAGGTACTTAAGGTACATATAAAGTCAAGCTTAGTATCGATAAGTTCTACTGAACTTAGAGCTGTGTGCCAAGGGATAGCACACCCTTTCTACAGCTCAAGCTAGTATCAGTAGGCCACAAACTAGTGTAGGTAGTACAACACTGCACAACACTAGAATGTCCTTAAAGGGTGGAACCAGTGGATCCACTCAGCCTCAGTATAAGGACATGGCTTTCTCTGACTTGAGAGCCATGTGTGTTGAAAGACACCTGAGACTAGGACAGAGTCCCTCAACCCTGCACCTGATAGATCTGCTGACAGCAGATGATCTTAGATTGGCTCTAGGAGCTAATGGGTCTGAATCAGTGGGTGGGTCAATTACAGTATCTGGGTCAGACGATGAAAATCCGAATGACCAGGACTCTGTGATTGAAGGGCCAGGCCTCAAGGGGCCTGAAAAGGACAGAGGAATTCTCCCTAAGAGAACTGACAGAGTGGATGAGAGGCATAGGTCCCCTTCCAGGGAATCTGAGCACTCTTATCACTCTGGCAGAGAATCTGTCCACCAGAGGAACTCATACTTTCCCATAAGAGAGACCTCCTCTGAAAGAATGTGCAAACTGCTGCAGTATGAGGAAGCAAGAGTTGCCCTCAGAACCAAGCAGTTGGCACTGGATAGAGAAGCCCTGGAGATCCAGAGAGCTTCTAGAAGAGAGGGGTTAGAACCCCTTGGTGGCAGCAACAGTGTCCCTAGAGGCAGAGAATATATTCCAGACCATAGGAACCTGAGCAAGGTTGTTCCTCCCTACCAGAGTGGGGATGATATCCACAAGTGGATAACTGCTATGGAGAGGGCCTGTAGAGTCCAACAGGTCCCCCAAAGGCAGTGGGCAGCAATCTTGTGGCTCTCCTTTTCAGATAAAGGTAGAGACAAGCTCCTCACTGTTAAAGAAGAGGATGCTGATAACTATGAAGTCCTGAAGAGTGCACTGATAGATGGGTTTGGCTTAACCACTGAGCAGTACAGGTTGAAGTTCAGAGACACCCAGAAGGCACAGACTCAGGACTGGACTGACTTTGTAGATTGTGCAACCAAGGCTCTGGAGGGTTGGCTGATTGGCAGTAGGGTTACTGATCTCAAAGGATTGTACAATTTGATCATGAGGGAGCAGATCCTTAATAATTGTCAAAACCAGCTTTTACACCAGTACCTGGTGGACTCTGATCTGACCTCTCCCCAAGAATTGGGAAAGAAGGCAGACAAATGGGTCAGAACCAGGGTAAGGCCTAAGAATCAGGGTGGTGACCAGAAGAAAGATTCTACCAAGTCCCAAGAGAAAGGTGGGGATAAATCTAAGGATAAGTCCACTACAGGGCCCCAAAAGTCCTCTTCTGGGGGTGGGTCCCAAACTCCTTCCTCTCCTGAAAAGAAACCATATTGCCATGTCTGTAAAAAGCCTGGGCACTGGAAAACTGATCCCAGTTGCCCCAGGGTTGGCAATAGAGAAACTGTTCCTCCAGCTATTACTACCACCCCTCCTGGTACTACCAGTAGTAATCCTCCAGTGGGGAGTAGTGCACCCAAAAAGTTAGGTGCTTTTGCAAGGGGAACAGAGGTGGGCCCTAGTTTAGACAGGTCCCCCTCAACAGACTCCTCAGACTCTGATGGTGGTATAGGATTTGCCACCTTTACCATGGGTCCCATTGCATTGGGCAGGTACAGACTGGAGCCAATGATTAATGGTCAGAAAGCTGTGGCATTCAGGGACACAGGGGCTAGTGTCACCATGGTGGCAGGGAAACTAGTCCCCCTCACCAGCTTTTACCTGAGTTTAAATACCAGGTGACCAACATTGATGGTGTCAGGACAGATCACCCCATGGCCATAGTCAATCTCAGCTGGGAGGGGGTCACAGGCCCAAAAAGAGTGGCAGTGTCCCCCAACTTGCCTGTAGATTGCCTGATGGGCAATGATCTGGAAATTTCAGCCTGGGCTGAAGTTGAACACCAAACCCATCTGAAGATGCTAGGCGTCCCTGAAAAAGCTAGTGGGGCTGTGATGGCCACAGCCCCAGCCCAGGGAAATGCTGGAGAGATGGAGCCTGGAAGAATGGCCCACTCTCCCCCAAAAGAGAGCACAGGGGTTGAAGAAAAGTCTCCTTCCCCCCAGACAGCAGGTAAGGGTCAGCCTCCTCAGGGAACTGATCCTACCCCTAGTGAAGGAACTGCCCCAGAGGTAGTCAGGCCTGGCCTGGCCCCACCCCTGATGGCAGAGGACCCTTCCAAGGTGGTACCCAGTCTGGAGCAGGTAACCTGCCCCTCTCTACCCTGCCTCAGTCAGCCCAGGGCTGCAGAGGTCAGGGAGGTCAGTGGACCCCACAGGGCCCCCTGTCCAGAGGAACCCCCCATCAGCAGATTAGGGGCACCCAGTCTAGTAGCCCTAGCCAGGTGAAAATTCCTCCACACACTGAGGGATCCCCCATACCTTTGTGTAGGGACCTTCCCCAGAAGGACTCTGTTAGGCAAGGGCAAACCTGGAACCAAAAGGTTCCAAACCTGCCATGTCCCTCCAGTGTTCCACCCAAAGGGACCCAACCCCCAGCTGTAGGCAGCCAAAGGTTGACCCTTAGAGCAAAGTGCAGCTCAGTCATGGAAAGACAGGCATACATGGTGACCAGTGATCTGAGGAAACTGAGACCAACTTCCCTAGGGTCTCACTTCCCTGCTCAGACACCTCATCAGCCTTGTCCTTTACCAAAACACCCCACAGGTAGTAATTCCCCATGGTGGAGACCCTCTCATACCCTTAGGGTGAGGGATAACTTAGTGGACCATAAGACAGGGGGTAACCATGCTAGTGCAGGTACTTCCTTATATGGCCACTCAGTAAATACAGGCTCACCTGGACAAGGTTAGCCTCATCTCCTTTCGTTTGGGGGTGGGGGTTATGTAGGAAGGTGGAATCTGACTACATGGTTGCCCCCACTTTTTTCCTGGTGTTTTGTTGGTTTTTGACTTAGTTTGGCTGGGAACCTGCTATTCAGGTCCCCAGCCTATCTGCTTTCTCTTTAAACGATTTGGAGTGCACTCTAGGTGCACTAGTGATTGGATACTGTGGTACCTTATGAGTCCCTAGTATATGGTACCTTAGGTACCAAGGGCATAGGTACTTCACAGGCCTACCAGGGGCTGCAGCATGTATTATGCCACCCCTGGGAAGCAGACTAAAATCTGACACCACAGGCCTGCTACTGCAGCCTGAGTGAGGAAGTGCTAGCACCCCTCACTGAGATATAGGTTCCCTATATCTCTCCTACACACACATATAACCCTATCAGTCACCCCTAAGGCAGGCCCTATCAATCCTGAGGGCAGGGTGCTTGGCTTCTATGTGAGGGGGTGCCTCTGCCTGAGCAGGGCCCCTCTGCAGCTCTCAGAGTCCATTCTCTGGTGCTGTTTGTGGATGCGGTTAAACCATATACTTTTAAGTGCATTATATCCTCGCGGTAAAATGCTAACTTTGGAATGGCTGCATCGAAACATGTCGTGTTTGGTGTCAAACACCTTGGAATACTACCCCCCGCCAGTCCTGGTGGCGGGGGTAGCATTCCACCCTTCTAGAGGGATAGACATGTACCTACTGTGGAAACGCGGTAGAATCCTGCAGAGCCCTGGCATCACAAAATGGATGCCACCAGTCACAGACACTGGGCTGCCCTCCTGCTGATGACCAACACTCGCAGTGGAGGGAGCCCAACAATAGATATCCTGTCCCAAGGGGTGTGACCACCTCCCAGACAGGGTTTAGTGTATTGGGGCTGGGTGGGTGCACTCTTAGAGTGCTTTGAAGTCCTGCACTGGGGGAGCAGAAGGCTCCTCTGTGCATATGCCAGTTCAAACCGGCTCAGGGGCTACCTGTCCCTGCTCTGGCGCGAAACTGGACAAAGGGAAGTGGGTGTAGCCACCCACTCCCCTGACCCTCCCATAGGTAGGGTCATAGAACTAGTCCCTCCCCTTCTTTTAGTATAAGAGGGGGAACCTGTGCATTGCACCCTAGATTTCCCTGGATGACGCTCTACAAGAAGAATCCCGGACCTTCGACGTTCCACTACCTTTGGAAGACTGAAGAATCTCCCTTGGAGTCAAGGAGTGACTCCCCTGCTTGGCAGGCACCAAAAACTACAAACGACAGTCGCAAACTACGCCGCTCCCGCCGGAGTCCGAAGTCCCTGCAGCCCAAGAAGTGGATTTCCTGACTTCTCAAAGGCCATCGTGAGTCCCCAGCGAAGCTGAGGCCAGTGGACCCCAAGAGTAACGAGGAACCGCGACCCCTGGGTACCGTGCACTATTGTCGAGTGCAACCCCTCACAACGTTCCACAAACTTGTGCTTTGGACCACGTGTGGTCCCAGCCTCCAGCAGGAATCCCTCCTAAGATCAGAGGCCTACCACGTCCTGAGTGACCGTGGGCCCCTGTGAGAGAATCCTCCCGAGGCGTCTTCGCGATCCCTTGCCAGCCGGCTTGTGGGTCCCCAGAAGACTTTCCAAAGAAACAAAAGGGCTCCTCTGGTTGCTCCAGGCCTGCCCTGACTTACCTTTGCTGGGTGAGTTCCACAGACCTTGCTGGTCTGCGCCATTGCCTCTTCACACTTTCCTCAAGACTTGCTGTTACCAAGGCTTGTTGACTCCGATCGAGTTGCCGACATGGCAGTAAGCCGCAGACCTTGTGGAACATGCCGAATCCAGCTCCTGGTTCGTCGACGACGCCTCCTGGACCTCGTGGCTGAAGAGTCAAGGCAACCATGAACGACCTGAATCTTGCGACGACGGTGGGCATCCATCTTCCTTGCCCCGAGTCACTGCCAAGTGACTTTGAACACTGTCCCCTCTGCTTTCAGGTCTTCCATCCACCGAATCCAGGCTTGGATTCCTCCGGACACTTCTTCCTGTCGCCACAAGCAGCAAGTCTTCACTGGCTCGCCATTGAAAACGACGCCGCGACCCGACACCAAAGAACACCTATGCACCCGGCTTCCCTGGGTGAGGTAACTTCAGCACTACGGTGCTCCTGTAGGTGTGGGCCCTCGAACTACTTACCCTGTAAGTGACTTGCTTGTAGCTTCCCTCGAAGTGTCCTAAAACTCTAACTTTCCCAGTGCGACTCTCGCACTGACTCGTACCTGGTTCGCGTCTGTGTTAGACACACCGCGTCCGAACTCCCTTGCAAATACCTATCTGTAGACCGCGTCCTTCGACTCGTACTAAGGATCCGATCGGTGTGTTCGCCTCGAACACGCAAGGGACCTTGAACATTGATATTTCAATCGCGTCTGAGTGCATAGACTCGTACAGGATTCGCATCGGTGCCAGGTCACCGCGTCCGTCCCCTGTGGGTCTCCTACAACTACCTGGGGTGGTTCTTGGGGGTCCCTCGATTCTAGATGCCCTAGACCTAGGTCTAGCAAACTAAGATTGTAATATTCAATTGTGCTAAACTTATCCTGATAATATTTGACTTGTACATATGTTCCTGATCCTCTAATCTCATAAAGAGATTAGTAGAGAGTGTTTATTAATAAATACATATATATTTGATATATATACCTGTGTGGTGTCTTTTCATTTGGTGATTCAAGAGATTGTGTGGTAAAACAAGCTGCTTTACATTCCTTCAAGACTTAGCCTGAAGGCTGCTCTCCACAGCTACCACTAGGATAGCTTTCTATAAAGGTTGTCTTAAACCTATCTACCATAAGAGTCGAATTGTTCTGGTGCAAGGTGTCCACTTTAATTAGTGAACAGCATATACCAGGCCAACTTCTCACATTGGTGGGCAGCGTGTGGGATTCCAGCTTGCTATTGTTTTACCAGAAAATCTCTATTTGAATTACTAACTGAAAACCACTATAGGTACTTAAGGTACATATAAAGTCAAGCTTAGTATCAATAAGTTCTACTGAACTTAGAGCTGTGTGCCAAGGGATAGCACACCCTTTCTACAGCTCAAGCTAGTATCAGTAGGCCACAAACTAGTGTAGGTAGTACAACACTGCACAACACTAGAATGTCCTTAAAGGGTGGAACCAGTGGATCCACTCAGCCTCAGTATAAGGACATGGCTTTCTCTGACTTGAGAGCCATGTGTGTTGAAAGACACCTGAGACTAGGACAGAGTCCCTCAACCCTGCACCTGATAGATCTGCTGACAGCAGATGATCTTAGATTGGCTCTAGGAGCTAATGGGTCTGAATCAGTGGGTGGGTCAATTACAGTATCTGGGTCAGACGATGAAAATCCGAATGACCAGGACTCTGTGATTGAAGGGCCAGGCCTCAAGGGGCCTGAAAAGGACAGAGGAATTCTCCCTAAGAGAACTGACAGAGTGGATGAGAGGCATAGGTCCCCTTCCAGGGAATCTGAGCACTCTTATCACTCTGGCAGAGAATCTGTCCACCAGAGGAACTCATACTTTCCCATAAGAGAGACCTCCTCTGAAAGAATGTGCAAACTGCTGCAGTATGAGGAAGCAAGAGTTGCCCTCAGAACCAAGCAG
Organism: Calotriton arnoldi; assembly: GCA_963921515.1. Classification (NCBI taxonomy): domain Eukaryota; kingdom Metazoa; phylum Chordata; class Amphibia; order Caudata; family Salamandridae; genus Calotriton; species Calotriton arnoldi. The sequence goes on from CAWUFW010014925.1 coordinate 53,981, forward strand.
TTGGCACTGGATAGAGAAGCCCTGGAGATCCAGAGAGCTTCTAGAAGAGAGGGGTTAGAACCCCTTGGTGGCAGCAACAGTGTCCCTAGAGGCAGAGAATATATTCCAGACCATAGGAACCTGAGCAAGGTTGTTCCTCCCTACCAGAGTGGGGATGATATCCACAAGTGGATAACTGCTATGGAGAGGGCCTGTAGAGTCCAGCAGGTCCCCCAAAGGCAGTGGGCAGCAATCTTGTGGCTCTCCTTTTCAGATAAAGGTAGAGACAAGCTCCTCACTGTTAAAGAAGAGGATGCTGATAACTATGAAGTCCTGAAGAGTGCACTGATAGATGGGTTTGGCTTAACCACTGAGCAGTACAGGTTGAAGTTCAGAGACACCCAGAAGGCACAGACTCAGGACTGGACTGACTTTGTAGATTGTGCAACCAAGGCTCTGGAGGGTTGGCTGATTGGCAGTAGGGTTACTGATCTCAAAGGATTGTACAATTTGATCATGAGGGAGCAGATCCTTAATAATTGTCAAAACCAGCTTTTACACCAGTACCTGGTGGACTCTGATCTGACCTCTCCCCAAGAATTGGGAAAGAAGGCAGACAAATGGGTCAGAACCAGGGTAAGGCCTAAGAATCAGGGTGGTGACCAGAAGAAAGATTCTACCAAGTCCCAAGAGAAAGGTGGGGATAAATCTAAGGATAAGTCCACTACAGGGCCCCAAAAGTCCTCTTCTGGGGGTGGGTCCCAAACTCCTTCCTCTCCTGAAAAGAAACCATATTGCCATGTCTGTAAAAAGCCTGGGCACTGGAAAACTGATCCCAGTTGCCCCAGGGTTGGCAATAGAGAAACTGTTCCTCCAGCTATTACTACCACCCCTCCTGGTACTACCAGTAGTAATCCTCCAGTGGGGAGTAGTGCACCCAAAAAGTTAGGTGCTTTTGCAAGGGGAACAGAGGTGGGCCCTAGTTTAGACAGGTCCCCCTCAACAGACTCCTCAGACTCTGATGGTGGTATAGGATTTGCCACCTTTACCATGGGTCCCATTGCATTGGGCAGGTACAGACTGGAGCCAATGATTAATGGTCAGAAAGCTGTGGCATTCAGGGACACAGGGGCTAGTGTCACCATGGTGGCAGGGAAACTAGTCCCCCCTCACCAGCTTTTACCTGAGTTTAAATACCAGGTGACCAACATTGATGGTGTCAGGACAGATCACCCCATGGCCATAGTCAATCTCAGCTGGGAAGGGGTCACAGGCCCAAAAAGAGTGGCAGTGTCCCCCAACTTGCCTGTAGATTGCCTGATGGGCAATGATCTGGAAATTTCAGCCTGGGCTGAAGTTGAACACCAAACCCATCTGAAGATGCTAGGCGTCCCTGAAAAAGCTAGTGGGGCTGTGATGGCCACAGCCCCAGCCCAGGGAAATGCTGGAGAGATGGAGCCTGGAAGAATGGCCCACTCTCCCCCAAAAGAGAGCACAGGGGTTGAAGAAAAGTCTCCTTCCCCCCAGACAGCAGGTAAGGGTCAGCCTCCTCAGGGAACTGATCCTACCCCTAGTGAAGGAACTGCCCCAGAGGTAGTCAGGCCTGGCCTGGCCCCACCCCTGATGGCAGAGGACCCTTCCAAGGTAGTACCCAGTCTGGAGCAGGTAACCTGCCCCTCTCTACCCTGCCTCAGTCAGCCCAGGGCTGCAGAGGTCAGGGAGGTCAGTGGACCCCACAGGGCCCACTGTCCAGAGGAACCCCCCATCAGCAGATTAGGGGCACCCAGTCTAGTAGCCCTAGCCAGGTGAAAATTCCTCCACACACTGAGGGATCCCCCATACCTTTGTGTAGGGACCTTCCCCAGAAGGACTCTGTTAGGCAAGGGCAAACCTGGAACCAAAAGGTTCCAAACCTGCCATGTCCCTCCAGTGTTCCACCCAAAGGGACCCAACCCCCAGCTGTAGGCAGCCAAAGGTTGACCCTTAGAGCAAAGTGCAGCTCAGTCATGGAAAGACAGGCATACATGGTGACCAGTGATCTGGGGAAACTGAGACCAACTTCCCTAGGGTCTCACTTCCCTGCTCAGACACCTCATCAGCCTTGTCCTTTACCAAAACACCCCACAGGTAGTAATTCCCCATGGAGGAGACCCTCTCATACCCTTAGGGTGAGGGATAACTTAGTGGACCATAAGACAGGGGGTAACCATGCTAGTGCAGGTACTTTCTTATATGGCCACTCAGTAAATACAGGCTCACCTGGACAAGGTTAGCCTCATCTCCTTTCATTTGGGGGGGGGGGTTATGTAGGAAGGTGGAATCTGACTACATGGTTGCCCCCACTTTTTTTTCCTGGTGTTTTGTTGGTTTTTGACTTAGTTTGGCTGGGAACCTGCTATTCAGGTCCCCAGCCTATCTGCTTTCTCTTTAAACGACTTGGAGTGCACTCTAGGTGCACTAGTGATTGGATACTGTGGTACCTTATGAGTCCCTAGTATATGGTACCTTAGGTACCAAGGGCATAGGTACTTCACAGGCCTACCAGGGGCTGCAGCATGTATTATGCCACCCCTGGGAAGCAGACTAAAATCTGACACCACAGGCCTGCTACTGCAGCCTGAGTGAGGAAGTGCTAGCACCCCTCACTGAGATATAGGTTCCCTATATCTCTCCTACACACACATATAACCCTATCAGTCACCCCTAAGGCAGGCCCTATCAATCCTGAGGGCAGGGTGCTTGGCTTATATGTGAGTGGGTGCCTCTGCCTGAGCAGGGCCCCTCTGCAGCTCTCAGAGTCCATTCTCTGGTGCTGTCTGTGGATGCGGTTAAACCATATACTTTTAAGTGCATTATATCCTCGCGGTAAAATGCTAAATTTGGAATGGCTGCATCGAAACATGTCGTGTTTGGGGTCAAACTTCTTGGAATAGTACCCCCCGCCAGTCCTGGCGGCGGGGGTAGCATTCCACCCTTCTAGAGGGATAGACATGTACCTACTGTGGAAACGCGGTAGAATCCTGCAGAGCCCTGGCATCACAAAATGGATGCCACCAGTCACAGACACTGGGCTGCCCTCCTGCTGATGACCAACACTCGCAGTGGAGGAAGCCCAACAATAGATATCCAGTCCCAAGGGGGTGTGACCACCTCCCAGACAGGGTTTAGTGTATTGGGGCTGGGTGGGTGCACTCTTAGAGTGCTTTGAAGTCCTGCACTGGGGGAGCAGAAGGCTCCTCTGTGCATATGCCAGTTCAAACCGGCTCAGGGGCTACCTGTCCCTGCTCTGGCACAAAACTGGACAAAGGGAAGTGGGTGTAGCCACCCACTCCCCTGACCCTCCCATAGGCAGGGTCATAGAGCTAGTCCCTCCCCTCCTTTTAGTATAAGAGGGGGAACCTGTGCATAGCACCCTAGATTTCCCTGGACGACGCTCTACAAGAAGAATCCCGGACCTTCGATGTTCCACTACCTTTGGAAGACTGAAGAATCTCCTTGGAGTCAAGGAGTGACTCCCCTGCTTGGCAGGCACCAAAAACTACAAACGACGGTCGCAAACTACGCTTCTCCCGCCGGAGTCTGAAGTCCCTGCAGCCCAAGAGGTAGATTTCCTGACTTCTCAAAGGCCATCGTGAGTCTCCAGCGAAGCTGAGGCCAGTGGACCCCAAGAGTAACGAGGAACCGCGAACCCTGGGTACCGTGCACTATTGTCGAGTGCAACCCCTCACAACGTTCCACAAACTTGTGCTTTGGACCACATGTGGTCCAGCCTCCAGCAGGAATTGCTCCTAAGATCAGAGGCCTACCACGTCCCGAGTGACCGTGGGCCCCTGTGAGAGAATCCTCCCGAGGCGTCTTCGCGATCCCTTGCCAGCCGGCTTGCAGGTCCCCGAAGACTTTCCAAAGAAACCAAAGGGCTCCCCTGGTTGCTCCAGGCCTGCCCTGACTTACTCTCACTGGGTGAGTTCCACAGACCTTGCTGGTCTGCGCCCTTGTCTCTTCACACTTTCCCCGAGACTTGCTGTTACCAAGGCTTGTTGGCTCCGATCGAGTTGCCGACACCGCAGTAAGCCGCAGACATCGTGGGACATGCCGAATTCAGCTCCTGGTCATCGACGACGCCTTCTGGACCTCGTGGCTGAAGAGTCAAGGCAACCACGGACGACCTGAATCTTGCGACGACGGTGGGCATCCATCTTCCTTGCCCCGAGTCACTGCCAAGTGACTTTGAACACTGTCCCCTCTGCTTTCAGGTCTTCCATCTTCCGAATCCAGGCTTGGATTACTCCGGACACTTCTCCTGTCGCCGCAAGCAGCAAGTCTTCACTGGCTCCCATTGAAAACGACACCGCGACCCGACACCAAAGAACACCTATGCACCCGGCTCCCCTGGGTGAGGTAACTTCAGCACTACAGTGCTCCTGTGGGTGTGGGCCCTAGAACTACTTACCCTGTAAGTGACTTGCTTGTAGCTTCCCTCGAAGTGTCCTAAAACTCTAACTTCCAACTTCTCACATTTAGCTAACGCCAATGCCTTTATTCTTGCTATCAGGTAAGGGTCTTTACAATTCTGAAGGTGTTAGCAAACTTATGGAAGAAAATAACACTAGACATTAGCACTACAAGTAACATCAGGAACAGAACCTGAAAGAGAAGTAGTTGAACCAAAAACACCTTCATCTATTTGCACAATAGTATCAAGCTCCTTTTGAAGCATTATGGTCGCATTAGTATCATGAACTGAAATCCTTTTGGGAGAGAGGCAAGTAACACAGTATGAGCAGCATAAAGGAAGGCACTGAATTAAAACACAGCAACAAATTAAGAGTATAATGAAATATATCACTTTTTCAAAAATCCAACCCCAGCCGCCAAACAAAGACCAACTCAAGTTACTGCTCTCCATTCCTCTAACATTCTCCAGGATGTCTAAAATATGCTGAGTGATATTCCTTTCCATATTTGAGATACCGACTACACACTGCTCTCCTATTATTGTGCATGCACCACCACTTTTAGCTAAAATAAAGTCGACCGCGTATCTCGTTTGCTCAGAGTATATACGCATACTTTCCAACTGAGTGGTAATGTCACGTAAAGCTTCCACTGTGGAGTTAGACAGGATTTGCAGTTTACACCCAAAATATTCTCTAGCCCGTTCACCCCTGGCCATGGCAGTACCACCAAAAGTGATAATAGAGGAAAGTATATATCCAAAAGTGATACCGTTATTGTAATTATTGACTCCAAAATCTGTAACGCCTTCACAAAATTCCTTGGTCAGTGTTCTTTTTACCCATCTCGTATTCGCTTTACTATACTTGCAAGGCACCCCAAGCGGCAACACCATTCCCAAAGCCACATCTTCTGTGCCATTATATGTATTGGAATATGTAACATTTGATAAAAAATAAAAAAACCTGGATGTGCATAATGCGGACCTTGATAAACTCACGGAGCATATCTAGTGTTCATTCCCTTCATGCTGGGATCGTCCCTTTTTCCTAAACGCAGTGTATTCTTGTACAATTTTAATCCAGAACATTTTAAATAAAGGTAAGCGTCTGTTCCATTTATTATTGGGCAGCACGCTGGATAATAACCTGTCTCTCAAGTAACTGTCAGATCCTGATAATGGCAACCTGTTAGAGTGACGTTTTGTTTTTCCATAAACAGATTATCACAATACATATCAGGGGTGCAACCTGGGTACCCTTTCCCTCTCGGTTTTCTATAATACAAGCAGGGGCCAGGATATCCCATGCCAAATTCGCCCTTTACCTCTACGAAGAGGGGAGGACGAACATATGTATAGTTCACCAGTGATAATGGATAAGCAGTCCATAAACTTGTGACAGAATCAGTAGGGTAACAAGCTGTGTTGTCTCCGAAACATTTCCGGTGCGTGTCTAAAAAAACATTACTCTGCATAGCTCTTTTACTACGATCTGAAGAGACAATCTGATATAAAACACACAATGAGATATCACCAAAACACTCCAGTATCCAGAACATTCCCCCTCCCACCAATAGGAACAACAATATAAAAACAGTACACAACACCTTCTTTCCAAACAACCAATCAAAACTGATCTGCCCCGGTCGCAGGGCAACAAATGGGCTGTTCATCTTCTGCAGTGGGACGACCAAACAGATACATTTTTACTATGAAATTACAAATAGAATCACCAGAGAAAAAAAAAGGTCGTGTAATGTAGCCAATGATGGAAAGGACACAAAAAAAGAAAAAAGAAAACGTCAAAAAGATCAGGGTCCGTCACAATCCTCCCTGACAGGCTTCTATTGTCCAATCCTTGGTGGTGCTATTGAGCACTTTTACGGGGGAGCCACACTGTTGCAGCCCATCTGCAAATGTTCACTGTTCTCAGGATAGGTCACTCTCCCTCCTTGGGAAAATACCCTCAACTTATCCTGTTCTGCATCACAGGCAGTGCACCAATTTTCTGATCCCTAGTCTAATAGGGGAAAGCAGAAATAAGGGGCATTTCACTAATCTTATCCATGAAGTCCATCCCTGCTACACTTGCTTTTGTTTTGGTGCACTATTCTTCTGTCGGGGACACAAATTGTACCTTGTTACTCCAGGCACTGTCTCATCACGGAGAAGAATCTGAAATTCAGGGGGCGTCGGGGACTGAGACTCAGGCTCCTGCGGATCAGATGAAGAGGAGGCCTGGGCTGCTCTTATTTCTGGGGGGACTGCCGCATTCAGACCAGCCTCATTCTCCTCCTCCATCTGCGCCCAAGTCAGCTGGGTGTCTGAAAAAGGGACAAAACGTGGAACCTTCTCCGTCTCGTGATCCCTATTCCATCGCGAATCCAACTATCATAGGGGAGAGGGAGCGTAACTCGTCGACAATAAGATGAGTGGATCCAGTTCTTCCGGCCATCCACTCTCACTGCCGTCCTTGTCGCGATGAGCACCAAGTATGGTCCTTTCCATCTGGGCTCCAAACTGTCTCGTCTCTGGAAATTCTTAATCAATATGTAATCACCAGGCTGTATTGTGTGCCCGGGCCCCTCAGGTGCTGGAGACAAAGCTTCATGTATCTGTTAATGAATAGAACGTAAACTTTTAGTGAGATCATATAAATAATCGACAAGCAGAGGATTATCAATTTCAGAAAACTTTTTCGGGCTAGGGACGCCCCACATATTTGCGGGATGGCTAAAGACCACTTCATAGGGCAATAATCCTGTTCTAGAATGGGCTGTCATTCTGGTAGACAATAGAGCAAGGGGCAACGCATCTGGCCATTGCAACCCAGTACTTCCCACCAATTTTAGCTTGAGAGTACCATTGTACTTCTCAACTAAACCTGCTGACTGAGGATGATTTGCTGCATGAAATTTTTGCTTGATGTGCAGACCATTCCACACCAACTGGATCACTTTTGCATTGAAGTGACTTCCGTTGTCACTCCAAATCAAACGGGGAAAACCATAGCGGGAAAAACTCCTTAATAAGAGCCTTTGCTGTTTTTTCCTTTGTTGGGTAAGCCTCAATCCATTTACTAAATGCACAAACAACTACTAACACATATTTCAAATTATTAACTTGTTGCATTTCAATATAATCCATTTGGAGAACCTGGAAAGGGAAGGAAGGTGGCGCAAAATTACCAGAAGGTGTAGGGGTACCTTTTCCAGGAATATGCTTCAAACAAATCATACAATGTTTCACCAAATGGGCAGCAACCTTTGAAATATTGTCATTTTGCCACACAGGATCCAGTAACCTACAAATTCCCTTTGCGCTAATATGAGCTAGACAATGTGCCATTGTAACTACAGGAAATACATATGCATCGGGTAACATCCATCTTTGTTTTTCGGACTTGTCAGTCCAGCACGCTTCGTCATCTAAATGCCCTGTACTCTCCTGCCACACTGCCAACTCCTCAACTGTTGCCTCACTCTGTATTTCTCTAACACTTTCCAACGAATTTTCAAACATAGTAACATCTGGTACCCATCTAGCAGGACCTGCCACAAACATTTTCGTTATTTTCGACCTGGCTGTCTCTTTTGCTATCTGATCTGCAAACGCATTTCCCCTCCCCGCATCATCAGTAATTGCTTTATGGGCACTTCACTATTGCCAATCGTTTAGGGAGGGTCAAGGGTGTTAAACGCCTTTCTATCAACAGGCCATGTTGGATTTTAGAGCCATGTGAAATCAAGAATCCTCTCTCTGCCCAGAGGCGCCCAAAATTATGAGCCACCCCGAAGGCATACTGGCTGTCAGTATAAATGTTGACAGTCAGTCCTTCACTCAATTCACATGCTTGCAAAACAGCTATCAGCTTTGCAGCCTGCGCTGATTGGTAAGGAACATGTAGTGTCTCAATTACAGTGCGCAGCATGGTAATAGCATACGCCGCTGTAGTGGTGCCATCTGACAATTTGAAACAAGAGCCGGCGACATATAGTTCCCCTTGTGGGTCAGATAAGAGAACATCAGTCAAGTCTACCCGTCCCTTCGTCTCTTCTTCAGTGCGGAATAGACATCCATGGACATCTGTGTCCTCATCTTCCGAAGGGAGGGGTAGTAACGTGGCTGGATTCAGAATGGCATCTTTTTATAGTAATATGAGGTGCAAATAGAGTCAATTCATAACCAGTCAGACGAGCACTGGTGAGGTGCTGCGTCTTTGTCTTGTTCAAAAGTACATCCACAGCATGAAGTACCATTACTGTGAGGTCATGATTAAGGACGAGCCCCGCCGATTGTCGAATGGAGAGCACCGCGGCAGCGGCGGCTCTTAAACAACTCTGGAGGGCTCTGGCCACAGGGTCAAGCATAGCAGAAAAATAAGCACACGGCCTCTGCTTACCTCCAAAGGCTTGTGTTAACACAGAAAGCGCACATCCTGCCGTTTCGTGTACGTACAGCACGAAAGGCTTCTTATAATCAGGCGTACCAAGCACAGGTGCAGAGCAAAGCGCAACTTTTAATTCTTCAAAAGCATGCTGACATTCATGCGTCCAGGGCAAGGGTTCATGCACATCTTTAGTTGTTAGGTGAAGCAGGGGCTGTATTAATAAAGAATAAGCGGGTATCCAGTGTCGACAATATGAGGTGATGCCTATGATAGCACGCACATCCCTCTGAGTCACAGGGACAGGCATCTTAACAATGGCATCAACTCGTTACGGTGTTAGCCTCCGACCCTCCTTCAACAGCAGGTGACCTAAATAGGTGACCTGCTGTTGACAATATTGAAACTTGGAAAGAGACACTTTACGTCCTTTATTCGCCAAATGCTTCAACAATTTTACTCTTCGGTATCGGAGGCTATCAAAATGTCATCCACATACTGCAATAATACATTACCTGCGGGAAGAGAGCGAGAGTCCAATTGAGTTTTCAAAGCCCGGCTATAAATATTGGGACTTTCAGTGTACCCCTGAGGAGCTCGACAGAATTGGAAGCTCCTACCGGCCAGAGCGAATCCAAAAAGATACCTGCTGTCTGGATGAATAGGAATACTAAAGAAAGCGTTTTTCAAATCAATTACAGAAAAGAGTTTGGCTGTGGAAGGAATCATTGTCAAAAGAACAGTAATGTCTGGAACTACCGGAAACTGGGGAACTACAATTTTATTAACCTCCCGCAGATCAATCACAAAACGATAGACATCCGGGTGTGCATCAGGGGAATCCAAAGGTGCCTTCTTAAGAATAGGAAGGATGGGTCTATTGCACACATTCGCTACTGTCTCCTCAACCACTCCCGATTTAATCAAGTCCTATATAATCTGCAACAGAGCCTGTTCCCCAGCCTGTGATATTTTGTACTGAGGAACACGAGGGAGCACAGCATTATCCTTGACACGTATTGAAACTGGTGGTATCTGCAACAGCCCCACATCCGTATCCCCTGTAGCCCACAATGAGGATGGCACATCCTGAAATTCAACAGGAAGCGGAGCATCCTTTGCCAAACACTGTTTTGAACTAACCACATTAGTTCCAAATGTAATATATACACCATCCGGGGAACAGTAAATAGTAGCATGCATCTTCTTCAACAAATCCAATCCTAATAAGTTTTCCCCACTATTCGCCATCAATATAAATGGGGAGTCCACAGTAAAAGGACCAACAGTCAAAGCGAGAGGCCGCAAAATGGGGCTCACAACCGGTACGCCTGAAAAACCTACCGAAATATTATTGCGGCCAGACAGGGCTGCCCCGGGGGCCAGTGAACAAGAAACAGAGCTATTCATTGCACCTGTATCCACAAAAAATTTCTGTGCCGAACCATGTATATCTGCTGTGATATAAGGACCACGCTGATCTACAGGAATTTGGACTGGTCCCCTTCCCTGTCCCTGGCTGTCCTAGCCATAGGACATCACTGCAGCGTCATCCATATTATAATCATCATGATAGTACTGCCTTCCCCGAGGGTCATCAAAATAGTTCTGGTCAGAATGACCCACGAGGATGCACCAGCTTGAGCCTCATCCCTACCAATCTCCCCACGGCCCCTTCCACTTGAACCCCGCCCTCTGGGTACTGCATTTTTTTGTAACAAATCTGGACACTCACTTCGCCAATGTCCCTCTTTTTTGCAATACGCACACTGACTCGGCCCTAGGGGTGCACCGCCTCTACCGGCACCCCACGACCTCTGAGCCGGACCAGTGCCCCGTCCCCTGCCAAACCCCCTTGTAACCTGCTGCATCAACACCCTCATCTTCAAATCCTTACTCTTCTTTTCCACCTTGTCCTTTTCCTCATTTTCTCGATGTTCATAGTACTGAGCCATACTCAATATCACCGAAGGGGAGGAGTTAGTCGAAGTACTCTCAGAAGCTTGCAATCGAGCCGCAATCTCCGGAAGCAAATTCGTAACAAGCCTGTTAACAAACAGACGAACACCACCTTCGACTGACAAATCCTGCCCACTGAAATCCCAAAACACCCCTTCAAACCGAGTCAAAAAATCAGACACACTCTCCTCTTTCTTTTGACTACATGCTGTCAGCTTATCCCAAGCTACTTGTCTGGGTGGGATAAGAGAATGCATATAGGTGATAATACGATTTGGCAAAGCCAGAATCTCAGCTTTATTTTTTTCACCGCCATCCTCTCCTTATCCCATGCCCTAATCTCATTCCACGTGCCACCCAACTCCACTACGTGGTCCTGCGTATGCACCTGTCGCCAAATATCAACAGTCACCAAGATCCTGAAAAACATCTCAATATCTGCTAAGGTCATAACTGATGAGGAGGCGGTCTCTGTTAACTCTTTATAATATGCCGTAGGGTTCTTCCTAGGATCCAGTAACTGACTCTTAAGAGCTAGCACCTCACTTCTCTTCCACGGGGTATAGACCCACTGTTCCTGAAAGTGAGGCGCTACCCGCTGTTGGACCACATCACCTCTCTGGTTACGCTGCTCTGGGATCTCGGGATGAAAAATGAAAAACCTCCCTCATCAGAAATTGGGATACACTAGGCGGAGTACGGTGATGCAATCTTTCTTGATAACCGAGAAGTGCCCCAACATTACTAAGAACTTCCACAGGGGCCATACCAGCAGTATATACATGATCTCGAATGTCATAAATAATTTGAGGAGCTGTGCCACCAATACATTATTCCCACAAACCAATCAATGTAGCCGACATATGTTGAAGGGCATGCTGCTGCACAAATGGCTCGAAATCTTTCATCACAATCCATATATCTTCCACACTATACATTTTTACTCCGAGCCCATTGCGCCGCCTGATTTGCAACCATCTTTTTCTCCTCTTCACACACATCAGATCGAATCAATACTCGCTCCATTCGGACTCGTGCTGCCCCCAATTCCCTCGTTCTGACCCACGCACCGGTGTCCCGACACTACACAGCACTGGGGATGAAATGTCTGAGGAAGTCACAAGAGGTAATGAGGCAGGTGACAAAGTTAGCAAGGACTGGGTTGTAGGTGTGAGAGAAGGAGGAGGAACATAAGCAGAAATAGCAGATACTGCGGGGGTGCCTGCAGTCACCACATTCACAGCTTGTGAAACCGGAAGGGAGGCAAGCAGGGCTGGAGCCGAAGCAGTCGAGTCCGCAGAAATACCAGAAGAAGGCAAAGGAGCAACGGGGGGACTGAGACATCAGAACAACAGGTTATATTCTCTGTGGGGCATAGGGAGGTGGGGGACGAGTGTCCAATAAATCCTCCAAAAAGGGATCCTCATCCTCTCGAACAACATAAGACTTATTACATTGTAATCGAAACTTCCTATCTGCACACTCAATACCTTTTTTGGTTTGTTCCCTATCATAAGCTACGCCTTTCTGAACCACTGTCTGCATTGCCTTCTTCCTAGACTCCTTCTCGACCCATATACGCCTCTGCTTAGCTTCCTTCTGCCATACCTGCAAAGTATCAAACATTGACTGCCTACTTCTTCTAGCGAACAATTTATCCTGTAAATAATTCAATTTTTGTTCATCAAAGGTACCATCCAGTGGCCACTGAAGCTCAGCATTCTCCCTCATATACTTGTGCCATAATGTACGAAACATAATAGGGCTAATACCATGCTTCCTATACATCTCAAAACTCGGAGTGCCTTCTGGAGGCGCAGGCTGCCTTTCCTCCAGCCGATGCTCAGCAGAACAACAGCGGCACTCCAACCACCACACTTTACTCCAACAAGGCATCGTAGCATCAGACACATTCACCTATTCACCCAATCAACATGCACACACACGCAATAAAGACACACACAAATAAAGAGCTCTCCAAAAACAGTCCTCAGACTGTGCCAAGACAAATCAGTCCTTAGACTGCACCGAGACAAGATAGGCTATAGCCCCAGGCCTTTTCAAGAATAAGCCAAATTCAACAAGTGGCCTGGCAGAACGTTAAAAAATGCTCCATATCAAAGGGTCCGTAAACCCACCAAATTAATCAAGACGGCGCCGCATATACCAAAAAAAATCAAGATGAACTCACCTGGTGCACACAGGTCAAACAAGAGTTTTCTTCACTGCCGACTCTTCGGACCAAATGGTCAGATTCGAGGGTTTCCCCTTTTCAGGACCTCAGCCGAGATGACCACTAGACGATGAGCCGCCCAATCAGACAGGCAGGGCAGCCGCGAGAACCAGGCTCTATCATATGGGGATCACTGATCCACCCATCCGACTGGACGCAACCACGACCCCACAGCCCAACTACGGGCGGGATGGGTCACCAGGGGGAGTCCCTGTTCGGGCGCCAACTGAAGGAAGTGACCCAACTAGGGTCACTCGGGTCACTTTCGACCTCCACTAGCCTTCCAAGAAATGAAGAGTCGATGACGCAGTAGAGAATGCAATCTAACTATTTTATTAGCAAAGTACACTGCAGTGGAGTCCAGTCTGACCAGCCGCTATGATGGCTGACGAGGGACTGACTCTAACAATCATACAGTTACATTATGTATGTTGCAGAGCCCACAAAGACCCGCCTATCATGGAAAAATACTGGTAGATGTCGTAATACAATGGGGGTACACAACATAAGTTTTGATTCCGCAGCCTGGCACAAGCTATCTACTGCCCAAGGTTGTCTGGCTTATCCTCCCTACTGGGCAGGTGGGAGAAGGTCTCTACGCAGCGAGAAAGGCATGTGTTAATGAGCAAGATTCAACATCTGGAAACGAAACTCATCAAGGACCATTTCTACGTAAATGATACAGTAACAGTTTTGATTATAATACAAGATGGCGTCGACTAGGAGCACAATGAACCATGATGGTAAAAAAATGCTGCATGCAAGCAGGCTTGACCCCCCCCCCCACAAGCTTTGCCTGAATGCACCATGAAAAGCACCTAAATGCCCATGCCACCAGTGCCCTGGATCTGGGGAATTCAGACCTTGAAGAACCCATGCCTCAGATTAGACTGAACAATCCCCACAGAGCCAAAGCCCCAAAAGGTTGAATCATGAGCTCATTGGAAGGGGAAGAGGTACCCAGATCCCTTATGATCAGTACATTTGCAAAACATAGGCAATGGAACAAGAGAAGAACAGCCCATGGCAAAAACCAGCTGCAAGGAAGAAGACAGGACAAGGAAGGAGAGCCACAGATGTCAACGGTGCAGCAGGGCCTGAGGCCAGGGAGCTGCATCCCTATACAGGATTGAAGAGCAACATGCAAGACAACTCTTGTAAAAGCACATGTAACCCAAACCGCACCCAGCATGCCACACCCTAACAGCCACTAATGTCAAGGTAGAAGAGCGACCAGAAGGAACATGATAATAAATTGAAAGTGGATGTCCTATTGTAGCCAGAGCTGATGATAAACCAACCCCCCAAGATAGCAGCAGATCCGCCAGACCAAGCCACCATGCCCAAGCTATCCACTGAACCAAGAGGGCTAAAAGCGGCAGAAAAGACAAAGAGTTTTTCCAGCAGGCACCAGGAAAGCAGAATGGAAGAAGTAAGAGTGTCCAGGAAGAAGTCCAGAATGACTCAAGAAGTACTGAAAGTTAGAACCCGACAGGATCCAAACAGTGTCAGGGTTTACACACTGCATAAGCATGGGATTTTGTGTAGGGCTGGCAGGGCTTGGAAATATTGAAGAACAGGTTTATGGAAACTGAAAGCATGCAAACACTGCACAATACCACACAGCATTGCCTTAACAGAGCCACTTTCCTGTTGAGGGTGTACATCTGGTTTAGATTAAGCAAAGTCAGTATTTAAGGCAAAGCTACTTGGAACAGATGTCTGGCAATGTGTCTGATGGTTCTTTTGGCTTTCAGATTTATTTAGTTTTCATCCAACTATCACATTTTCTCACTTTTGTTGTTTTTGCCCTTTTTGGTTCCCTCTCGGCAAGGGCTTCCCCTTTCTTCACCTTACTGTTTTTGTGTTTGTTATTTCAAGATGGCTTTAGATAGCTTCTTACCATTTCCATTTTCAGCTCCGGCTAGCTGGTATTCTTGGTGTCCTGGCATCTCTAACTTGTATCCAGGTTTGTTGGATGCTTGTGATAGCGAGTGACGACTCCCACTGATAAGACTAGCAAGCCTGATTCGAACTCTCATAATATGGTCCTCACACAACAGGGTACATGGTATACATTCTATCTAGTACTGCCTCTTATAGCTGGTTCCGGGGTCTTTGAAGTCTGTTACCCGTGCTTGAAATGAATCCATCAGTAGGAAATCCCAATCCAGTGGATCTCTCCTAAACCTTTCCTTATTTTCCCCCAGCTCCTCCAGCATGCATGTTGCCACACTAACATATTCACACTGGGATTCTGGTGTGACATGGGTGTCAAGAAGGCCCCTCCACTTCGAACCTGACACAGAGAAGTACCATGGTCAGAATCATCAAAAGGGCCACTTAGGAATATGTCCAACCAAAGTGTTCTCCTTTAAGTCCACAACAGAAGCCAGGACTGTAAGTAATGAATCTGCACTCTGAGAAAAATATTGGGATACAATGTGATTAAACACACCAGAAGCATATCCAGAACCAAGCCAATTGTGGTCTCAGAATTGGCATATTGATGGTAGCAACCTCCAGCAGGAGATGAGAGGCTCCAGGAACCTACAGGGAGATAACGTGAATTACCTAGAATCACATAAGAGTCAGGCAAGTGCAAGTGCAGTAGCTGAGAGTAGAATCCATGTCTGCAGGTACCAAAGGCACTACCACAGCTACAAGACCAACACTCCTCCTCGATATCGCAAATCCCACAACAGCTGGAAAGAGGAGACTCCACCAAGAAAAGAAATAAAAAAAGAAAGTCATATGCAGGGTAACAGTGCTGGCATGTATGCAATGGAGAGCATGCCTGCACAAGCTAAGAAATGGATGAAGAATTCCACTGAGACCAGAATGTAGCCAGAAAGAAGGGGACCAGAATCAGTGGGTGCAACATGGCCCCACCATGACTAAATGGATAATCTAGGCAGCAGGAACCAAGACCTGTAACTCCGTGAGAAATCCCTTGACTACAGACACCTAAGAACAAGAGACAGAAAGCCCAAAATTCCAAATAAGGGACACTCCATCTGGACCCAGAGGTGGCCGATGTGATCTGAATCCATGAGCAATAAGACTTCTTGCACCAGATGCAAGAGCACAGACTGTGCCAAGAACAAGATAGCTTCACCAGTGGAAATCAAGCATCTGGAAAACAGAAACACAATCCCTGGGCAGTGGTCAACAGAAAGGGCTAGAAGGATACCCAGCACACTACTCTCAAATTTTGAGGACATTGCTGCCACTCCCACAAGAGATGCACCTGTGAACAGCCCACGAGAAACTTCACAGTCCCTGGTAAAGGATCACTGCCAGGCTGCTCCATCATCACCAGCACATAGAAGTGTAACAAGGGCGTCCTGTGATAACCTGCAAGCCCCAGATACCATAAGGAGTTGTGTCCAGGCTGAAGATGGAGACTCTGGAAGCGCTGATCCAGTCAATAATGAGAACTGTGGCAGCACAGTTGGATTAGAACTAATTCCTTTTAACCCTGTATGGAAGTGTATGCATAGACCTGTTGTGCATGTCCACCCTACACCCCCACAGTGTCAGAGCCCGTGTAGGTAGGACGTGGTTAACTAGCACCCCACTGCAAGCAGCTGAAGCAACAGCCAGAAAGGTCAGTCTGCACATGTGCAAAGGGCCCATAATAAAGACCCACCCCTGTGAAGATGTAGGCGCATAATATGCAAAACAAGAGACTTTGGCATGGGCAACTGGCAAAGACTGGACTGTGGATGCCCATCAACCTCACCCTCTGAACAAATCACAGCAAATGCAGGCATTCAAAGGAACACTAGTGGGCTAGGGAATAAAAGAGGGAAGAAGGGTGCATATACGCGCAAAGCCTCCACTCGTGAGAAACAATGCCACACCCCACCACAATCTTCAATAGCATCGACTCCATGAAGCTCAGCCACCAGAGCATGGGCAGCAACTTTAGGGCACAGGCAGAGACTGCCGAACCCTTGATACAACACAAACCATGAATGTTCAGACCTCAAATAGACAGCTGAGTAAAGACCCACAGGAGAGAGACAAGCCCCTTGGCCTAGCCAAGCAGAGAGACACTGAGCTGTAGCTTCAGCACTGACAGTTCCACTACAGCAGGTACCCCAGGAAGCACTGCCAGATCAAAAGGGGTATTAGTAAGCGCAGCCCCAACCCAAGCCCAAAGCCCCAGGCTCAACAGAAGCAGAGCCAAGCCAGATCCCCAAAAGGGCTGCTAAGTGTGCTATAGGGGCAGTCTCAGCAGCACCATCAAGCACCAAAAAATAACAAGCTGTAGCCCCATCACAAACCCAGAGCTGCAATAGCAGGGATCCTAGGAGATGTTACGCGAGCAAGGGGTCTCTAATGTTACAAGCAATATAGTGATGGATGGAATGCTTGAATTAATCTCTGCCACTGGCAAGCACTCAGAGACCACTACAGTGTTATATGGCCCTTAGGGAAATTGTCGACATTGCTAAGTTAGCATGAGCTTTGCTGCCATGATGCTGCTTTTGCGCCCGTTACTACATGACTTTATTTTTGCAAGTCTCTGTTTATGCCTTTCACATGAGAACCGTCTGCTTTTCACATTCTCTGCTGCGTTCTTGGAGTTTAGTCTGAACTCGTTGTACAAGGTCGATAAACAATGCCCCTTGTTATTCTGTTCTGGTCAGTCCCTAGCACCTAGGCATAACATCTAAACACATCTGCAATGCTGGAGACTCGTGCTTTAATATTACGGGGATGCATGTTGTTTTAACACACATTTGGAGAGAGCCTTTCCATGGAGAAGAGCTGTGCTGTTCCTATGATGTAAACCTTACATCTAGGCTTTAAGGCATGGGGTCTGCTGTCAAAGCCCAGAGATCTTCTTTTATATAAATAAACTTCTTCCAGTCAAGGGGAGGGTGGGTAGGCCTTATCGTCCTTTTTCCACTGTCTTTATATAATGACTTCCCCCTTTGTACTCTATGGAATTGTAACAATGCTAATTGTTCTGAGTATATGCCTTTTGCTGCTGGTAGTGGCTCGTGTACTGTATTGTAGAGCACGATAGTTAAAATAAACATTTTGAACTATTACAGTGACTCTGCCAATTCTTATTGTGGACAAGTACGAGTGAACGAGCGAAAGGGTATGTCTTGCTACGGAGATTCCTGAGAGAGTCCGGAGTGTTGTGTTCTGGGTTGTCTAATCATTTGTCGCTCCGTGATTTTTAGAGGAGAACGAATGAGACACTATAGCTAGTCGGTTTTGGGATTTTGGGTACTAAGGTGATAGATTGGTACACCCCTATACACCGAGGTCCTGTTTTCCTGTGCATAGTTCTGTGTAGGTGCAGAATCCCCGCAACATGGCGCTGCCAACGTTTGGTCTGGTTCTTATCTGCAAGACTCTTGAGTAGTGCTTGTGCTTGTCCACAATCCCCTCACTTCTGTTTCCGGAGACAGCTGTGACGGTGTAACCTCTATATTGATGTTTTATAGGTTCTTTCAAGCTTGAAGTTTTAAAAGTGTCATTTTCTTTGTTCTTAACCCGATATTGCGCTGCCACGCTTTTGGTTGTTCTTTATTATTCGTTATGGCGGTTGATATTACACCGCCTAATCGAGCGGCAGTCACAGCGTATTTGACTCACTATGGAGTCCCTGATACTGGTGTTGTGCTCATTTTTGTTGTAGAAGTGGATGCAGCTTACCACTTCGAGGTATTTTATTCTTGGGTCACCTTTGCGGAGGTGGATGGAACAGATAATTTGTTTCACGAATATACTGTCACAGCCCTTCCTCAAGTTAATCAGCCTTATAGGGCACTCGAAGTTCTGCTAACGGCTTGGCAACACCAAATATGGTTTAATGGCACCCTTCCTCACCCAATAACACCAGTCCGTTTTAGCCCTTTATCAATAGATGGGGCCACATGGCCCGTTTTGGCTGGGTATACCCCACACCCGCGTTATCTGACAACTGCAATGCTAGCAGAACTCCGCGTATTACATACTTCCTTGATACGTGTGCGTAGAGCTGTCATTCAGTTCATGTTGCCCAACTTTCAGGTGGGACCACATGGCATTGCTGCGCAGTCTGCTGGACCTGGTGGTGTGACCATCAGGCCGCTTATGTTTTTTTTATTTTTTTTTATAACTCTTTTTATTGAACAATTTTCAAAACATGGTACAGTTCCATATATTTCACTTGAAGGAAGTACTGTGAGTTCAATTATACACATAAATATTACAAGATAATGCATTGGAATTCAAGGGGAGAGGGATCATCAGACTCCAGTAATCGGGGAGGAGTGCATATATTGCCTCGGTATTCGTTCCAGGGGGCCCATATCTTAGACCATTTGCGCGTGCAACCTCTTGTCATATACACCGTTTTTTCCCGCAGCATACACCAATCCAGGTCTCTTTCCCAGTCAGTACTCGTAGGTGCCTTTGTAGCCCCCCATAGCTGCGCAATGTTTCTCTTGGCCACTATGTATCCGAGTGTGGCCCATATCGTGGCGTGTGTGGTGAGGTCAGTGGGTTCCCAGACGTTGAGGAGGCATCTAGGGGCTAGTGGTGTGAGTTCGACTCCCATTACTATGCTCATTACCTCGTGTATCCTGCGCCAATATTCCTGGATCTGTTCGCATTGCCACAGTATGTGGATGAATGTGCCCAGCTGGGTGCATCCCCTCCTACAAGACCCATCTGTTGAAAAGCCCATGTGCATCAATCGGGGACCTGTCATGTATATTCTATGAAGTACCTTTAGTTGCACCAGGCGAAGACGTGCAGAAATAGCAACAGATCTGGGGGAGGAGACCGCTACCTGCCAGTCTTCATAATCTACTTCCACCCCGTCCCCCGCCCATTTTTCTCGTAGCGATTGTAGGGGATTCTGCATATTATGGATGAGTTTTCGATAGGTTAGGGAGATGGCTTTTGCAGGTAAGTGCCCATCCAATATCCTATCCTCCAGTGGGGAGGCGTCTGATGGAGCCGTGTCATTGGGCAATACTGTTTGTAGTGCGTGTCGGACCTGCAGGTACCGGAAACGCTCGGAATCCGCAAGGGCATATTGACCCTGTAGGGCTTCAAATTTTTGCACACCCTCTTTACCCCAAAGGTCTCTGATGTGAGAGATGCCAATTAAGTCCCATTTGCTAAAGCCCTTGGATTTTCTTAGGTCACCAAGTTTTTGGGAGTCCCATAGTGGCGTGGCGAGAGTTAATTTATTGTGCCATCCTAACGATTTGGTTGCCGAATGCCAAATTTTAACTGAGTGGTTGGTTGGACCCGTGAGTGGGAACCTATTTGGTTTGGAGTACAGTGCCCTGGCATATGTCCCGTTTGGGAGAATCCATTTATCCATAGTAAACCCCGGGTTGTCCGGCTGCCCATAGGTGCCATGGTTTATTGCTACCAGTTGTGCTGCCCAGTAGTATTTTTTAATGTCCGGCAGTCCAATTCCGCCGTCATACCAGCTGAGCGTGAGTTTTTGCAAAGCAATACGTGGCTTTCCATTCCAGAGCAGATCTCGCTGGAGTCCTTCTATTTCTGTAAAGTACGTATTTGGGACAGGGTTTGCCGAGTTCTGCAGTGCATATAGGAAGCGGGGTAAGGACAGCATTTTAAAAAGGGCCGCTTTGCCCAGGAGAGAAAGCGGGAGGGTCTTCCAGTGTGCAATGTCACTTTTGAGTCTTTGCAGTGGGGGAGCCAGGTTCCGAGCATATTGGAGTGTGCGGTCTAGGGAGACGAATACACCTAGATATTTGAATCCGTCTATTGCTATTGGGATGGGGCAGTGCCGGGGAAGGGGCGGAGAGTTGCCACAGAGGACGTACAGAAGAGATTTCTGCCAGTTGATACGGAACCCAGAGAATCAGCCAAATACGGATAGGATATCAAATACTACGATGAGGGATCTCTGAGGTGACGTGAGGTATAGAAGGATGTCGTCCGCGTATAGGGAAATACGGTCTTCCCAATCTGCCGACCATCGCATTCCACGGATCCTCACGTCTTTGCGGATCCATGCGGCAAGCGGTTCCAGGGCCAAAGCGAAGAGTAAAGGAGATAGAGGGCATCCCTGCCGTGTCCCTCGGCCAAGTGTGAAGGCCTCGGATTTTTTGTTGTTCACTACCACTTGTGCCATAGGTGTGGCGTATAGTAATCGTACCCATCGTCTAAAGTTCGTTCCGAATCCCAGTTTTTTAAGCACAGCAAATAGATAGGGCCACTCAAGTGTATCGAAGGCCATTGTGGCGTCTAGGGAGACGATGACTGCATCTTCTCGTATGGTCGGCACCCTGCCCAACACTCCATGTACTCTACGCAGATTTAACGCCGTGTTCCTCTTTGGCATGAACCCGGATTGATCAGGATGCACTAAGTCCCCTATTACTTTAATCAGCCTGTTGGCTAGTAATTTGGCAAGGATTTTTGGTTCTGCGTTGAGCAGCGAGATAGGACGGTAGGAGGCGCAGTCTGTTTTGGGCTTCCCTTCCTTGTGGATTGTAACTATGGTTGCTATTCTCTGATCTGGGGTAGCAATCCCCTTTCAAGGCTGTCTTCGAACATAGTTTTCAAATATGGGGCCAACTTATCCGGACGGAGTTTGTAGAGCTCAATCGGGATGCCATTGGGGCCAAGGGCCTTACCCGAGTGGAGCGCTCGGATTGCAGCCGCTATTTCATCGTGGGAGAGCTCACTATCCAAGTATTCCCGATCAGTGGCTGATAGCCCTGGGAGGGAGATATCCTGTAGGAGTTCCGTGGACTCCTCTTCAGTGTGTGGGCTCACCGCGCTGTATACTGTGTGAAAGTGTGTTGCAAACTGTTCGGCTATGCCTTGGGGGTCAGTTATGGTGAAGCCATCCGAGCTCCTGATTTCTGGAACCAGCCGATTAGCATGTTCTCTTTTTTCTAACCAGGCGATTAGTTTTCCAGCCTTATCCCCCCACTCATAGATCCGGCCCAGCCTGTTTTGCCCCATTATTTTGGCACGGTCAGTGACCAGCGCTCGGTATTCTGCCTGTCGGAGGCGAAGTGTATGGAGTATTTCAGGGGACGGGTCAGTGTTCACTTCTTGTTCCAGCCGATAAAGTTCGTGTTCTAGATCTGATACGTCTTTTATGTTTTCTCTTTTTGTTACCGCAATCAGAGAGAGTGCCTGGCCCCTGATCACCATTTTAAAGGCTTCCCATAGTATTTGCGGGGAGTCTACCGAATTCTCGTTCTCTAGGAAGTAGTTATCTACGGCTTTAGTGAGGTCCTTGCGTATTTTGGGGTGTTTTAAGTACCATGGATTGATAGGGGCAACGCGTCCTACTTGTGCGCTCTCCAGGGCCATATGGACCCAGATCGGGGAGTGGTCTGAAATACCTCTAGCCAGATGTCTGATCTCCTGGATTTCCATCACCTGAGCAGCCGGGATGACTATGTAGTCCAGGCGAGAGAAGCTACTGTGTGCCCCTGAATGGAAGGTGTATTGGATCTTATCAGGATTATAGGTTCTCCATCCGTCCACCAGCCCCATTGCCTCTAGGAAACTGGAAAAAGAATGCGCTGTATGTGGGAGTGTGCGGGGTGGGTGTCTGTCTAGGGAGCCCGAAATTACTGAGTTAAAGTCACCCCGAGTACTAGGTGTCCCTCTGGCAGTGCTATCAACACGGCGCTTAGGTCTGCAAAGGTTGCAGCTTGCAGCCCCGGGGAGCATAGATGGACATGAATGTGATCGTTCGGCCCTCCCAAGTGCCCGTGATCCCGACATATCTGCCACGGTCGTCTGTATAGGTGGACGTGAGAGTCAGGGGGAATGATTTCTCTTGCAGGATGCCCACCCCTCTGGAGTTAGATGCGAAACCTGCATGTGCCACCATTGCGTAACCCCATCTATGCATGGCCTTGCATGTGTTACCCACCAGGTGTGTTTCCTGAAGCATTACTATGTCTGGCGACAATCTCCTAATATATTGCAATACTACACTTCTCTTGATTTTGTCCCCCAACCCGTTCACATTCCAACTTAATATTTTGACTTCCTTATTCCATTGCTTACCCATTGATATCTTAGTGACGCATACTGACTGTTACTTGCACAAATCCGGACTGTACCATTGAAAAAACTCAAACAAAGAAAAACAATAAAACACAATAATCCCTCCCAACAACCCCCACCCTGCTCCCCTGCACTCTGGGCTCCAAACTACCCATATTAATCAAATGCAGAGTGCCTGTCGCCCAACGTGTACTAATAGAAGAAAATGAGGGGAGGCCTCAGTGCCCCTCTGGTCCCCCCTCCTGCCATCACTAGACATAGGTACTTTTCTGTGGTGTTGCGCCCTGCGACAAATTGACCCATCTTTTTAGTACCAGAGATTCTTAGTCAAGGTCTTCAGGCCTTTAAGAGATTGCGTATTTTGTTCTATATTTGGGAGGAACATACGGAACAGAGCGTTCAAGCTTCAAATCAAGAAAGGCAGTTCTTAGTGTTCAGTGGTTGTTTGGGTTCCGTTCCGGTGAGGTCCTCCAGCCGTCCAGCCAGTCAGAAACCAACTCAGGTTGGTCGAAGAAATGCGCTTTTCCTTCCGCCTCAACTCGCAGACGCGCTCGGGAAAAGCATAGCGTACTTAAGGCCCTTATCACGCAGTTTTCGTTTGACTTCTAGGAAAGAGCGTCGACGCATCTGTACTGCCTGGGTAAAGTCAGGGAAGAAGGCGAGTTCTGAGTTATCCACTTTTATCGGCGGGGCGACCCTGGCGGCCTGTAGGATCGTGTCTCTGTCTCTGTAGTTTAATAGCCTGGCCAGTATGGGACGGGGGGCTCCCGGTTTTGGGCGTCCCCCAGGTACTCTGTGCGCCCTCTCCACCACAAACAGCTTGGACAGTCCCTTTGGTTGTAGCTTTGTCGTCACCAGGTGTTCAATGAACAGGTCAGCAGCGGGCCCCTCCGATTTCTCCGGCACTCCAATAACGCGTATGTTATTGTGTCTCGAGCGCCCCTCGTAGTCGTCCAGCTTGTCTCCAGCGATTTTACGGAACGCTTGGAGTTCCACAATGTCCTTCCGCAGTTGTGAGGTGTCCTCTACTAAATTTGTGGTGGTGAGCTCCAGCTGCTTGACTTTCTCCCTGTATTTTGTAAGGTCAGCTCTAATCAGCGTCACTTCCGAGGAGAGGTTGTCTATAGATGTGCGCACTCCAGTGATCGCCGCCATCAGGTCTTTCATAGTGGGTTCTGGGGGATCGTGCTCTGTCCCTCCTTGCTGTGTGTCGCCAGGTCCTTTTCGTTCGGGCAATTCCGCCCTTGGGCAGGTGTAGCGGTCCAGCCTGCTCTGTTGAGACGTTTTCGTACTTCTCGGGTTAGCCATGATCAGGGCCAGGCCCGCGCCGCCAGCGCGTTGCGCAGTTTCTGGGGGCTCTGCTCGGCTTGTGCCTTTCTCACCTCGCCGTAACTGTGGGCCTTCGAGTATATTCCTCCCGGTAACAGACGGTGTAGTCGAATGCTTGTTTCGCAATTTATCGGTAGACCTCTTGCAGGCACCGAGGAGTAGGCTCCGTGTGCACACTTGGCGTAGGGCCCGCTCCGCACCGCCAGGGGGAGGGGGGGCCCCCGATAATGCGGGCCACAGGTCCAATCCCAGGCGCACCCGCCGGCGCTGGGCTTATATGTCAGTCACCTCCTCCACCCCTGCGCGCCGATGTACCTTACATCCGCTGATCATTCGAGTCCCTCAGGTCAGTGCTCCGGGACTGGCTCCGATGCAGCCGGCCCCACCGGTAGTCTTCAGGCCGTATTTCCGTCGGGCAGCGCCCCACCGCGTAGGCTGTTGCAAGGTGTGAATGCCCCTCCGCCTCAGTTGCCTGCGTCTCTCCGTGGATGTATGTGGAGGAGGTCTTGCCGTCGCTCCAGGCACCCAGTCAGGCAGACGTGCCCACTCGAGGTCCCGGCTTCCCCAGGGCTGAAGGCCGCAAATTCCGGGCGGGATTTCTCCATTTTCCGGGGACCGCCAGCACTCGGGATCACGGCAATGTGTACCGCTACACCTCCGGCGCGCGATTCTAGCACCGGAGGTTCGGATATTTGGGCCGGATATATGGGGCAGGAGAGGGGGCCTCGGAGACGCTCTAACAGGCGGCCATGTTCTTTCGCCGCGAAAAGGCCGCTTATGGTTAATTCAGTGATGGGCAAGCATCCACAGAATAAGGATGAGTTCCCTTATTGGCTTGCTGAAAAATGTGGACAACTAGAGGCTGTTTTTCCAAACACCACTCTTGTGGAGAAACACAGGATCTTAACTATAAGTTTACCTAAGGACTTAATTCCCGAATTAGCTGATTGTAACACCTGGGGCAAGGTGTTTGTGGTGGTATATTTGAAGTGTTTCAGCACTCCCTCCAAGACCGTACTCCCTTCTACGATAAAACGTGTTCAAGATGAACACGGAGCCGAAGCGGCTGTAGAGTTGGGAATGAGAATGGTGGGGGTGTTCGACGTGGTTGCTGACATGATCCTTGCTAATGTCAAGGGTGATGCTGTAAGCTTTCAAGTGGCAAACTGCTTGGAGGCTGTCGCATTACCAAAGATTATTGCAAAGGCTTATAAAACCATAGGCCGCAATAGTCTGGGAGTTAAGCCTTTTACTCAAGCGCAAACGCAATCGCAAACTCAACAAAAAGACCAGTCTGATAAAGACGGGCGCCCGTTCTTTCCTAAAAAGGACTGGAAAAATAAAAAAACAGGGGCAGCAACAGCAGAAGCAAGGTTCGCGTGCTGGTTCACCGACACCAGAATCTTCTGAGCGCACTTATGACTTGCGCGATCGTGCGAAAATTAAGACTCCTGATAGATTTCAGGTCCCTGATCAGCACTCTCCTCGTTCTTTACAGGACACATCAGACTCTCAAGTCAGTGGCAGGGAGCGCCTAGATCGTGGCAAAGGTCAGACCACTCAACAGGGATGAGATCAACCTCGACAGTTTGACATTAAAGCCAAACAAGAGGACCTGCCTCGTTTTGGACCCCGTATCAGAAGAAAAAAGTTGCCACTTTGACAGCGAGATATGCCTCAGACAGTGAGAACGCGACTCCTCGACTGGACATGGGCAGTGACTCTGCTCGACAGCGCGGCGGAGGTTACAATAGTGCGGGAGGCACTGCGTCCCTGTCTGGAGGCGACAGCAACTGATACATTCATTACAGTAGAAACAGCGGATCCCCGGTTGCCCCCCCCGGATAGGCTCTATGAGATTATTTTCCAAATTGAAGGTGATATACCACGTCCAATCAAAGCGGTTTTCTGGGAGAATCTAACCTCCTCGTATGACATTTTGTTAGCGGAGGCAGATTGGCCTCCACCCTTTGTGTTAGCCGCTTCTAGAGGGGAGGACGTGATACTTCCGAGTTTTTCGTGTTACGTCCCTGAGGAGCATGCAAAGGCTTTCGCAGCTGAGTGGGCTTTGGCCCTTGCCCCGGCGGTGTACCATAATCAGGTGGGCTGGGATATTGATTCACCGGCTCCTGAGAAGCCTTTACAATCTATGCCACAGCCACAACCGCAATATCCAATCAGACGCGAAGCTAAGGCTCATGTTGTGACATTCTAACACTGTTAGAGTACCAAGGAGTGATTGAATCATGTACATCACCGATGAATAATCCTCTCTTTACGGTATCAAAGCCTGACAGTTCAAATCGAATTGTGTTGGATTACTGAAATTTGAATAGTCATTGTCTTACTTTTGCGGCGCAAAAAACGCACAGCTCTGCACTGGTGAACAATCTTGTTCGTAAAAAATACAAAACTACACTGGACATTTCCAATGGTTTCTACAGTCATAATCTTGCCCCTGAGAGTCGTGACTTGACAGCATTTACTGCCGTCGGAAATCAGAAAAAAATTACGCGTTTGCCTATGGGGTATAAGAATAGCCCCGGGGCATTTGCAGCACGGGTTGTGTCTTTGTTGCACGACATAGATCCAGATGCGTTCTCATACGTTGATGACATTCATCTGATGGACGACGAACTTATGCCGCATCTTGTCCGAGTCGACAGGATCATTTTATCATTTGCCGACTATGGATACAAGTTCAATTTTGCAAAATCGCACATCGCACATTTGGCGGTACTCTTTTTGGGCTATGAGCTCAATAATGAAGGAAAGGAGCTAGCCCCCCACTTCTTAGAGAAATGTGCGCAATTGCAACCCCCTTCTACACTGAAGAAACTTCAGTCCTTGCTCGGATTTTTGAATTTCGGGAGGACATACATTCCCGATTATGCCCAGTGTATCAAACCGCTTTATGCGTTGATACAACCTACATATTCTTCTGCCAGCTGGCTTCTGGAACTTACCTCTATCCTACATTCTTTGAAATCTGACATGCTTGCAACTAACTACATGTTGACGCGTAATAACACGACGAACCTGGTGATATGTATAGTTCCAGGGGCGGTGGGTTTCACTTACTTGACGTTCAATGAGGGAGACACAGTACCTATTGCATACAAATCACATTTGTACACTGCAGCTGAAATGCGTTTTTCAATGTTGAAAATTTTTTGACAGCCGTCCAGATAGCGGTTCTGAAAGAACGCTCACTGGCGCAAGGTAAACGCATTCTTATGGTCACGCCCTTCCCTGCTTTAGAGGCCGTGACTAAGGCAAGTGTACCTAACTCGAAGGCACTACATCCCCGTTGGATACAATGGGCTAAGTTTTTGACAACCTCTGATGTCACGTTTATCTTTGACCCTGCACTTCAGACACAGGAGTTTTTACAGTATGAACATGTTCATCCTCCTCCGTTGTCGTTGCTTCCTTTACATGAGTACGAATGTATAATTTATACCGATGGCTCGGCTCAACCGGCCACCGGCTCCAACACGCTTATTCAGCAGCT
The DNA here is from genome assembly GCA_963921515.1 of Calotriton arnoldi. Classification (NCBI taxonomy): domain Eukaryota; kingdom Metazoa; phylum Chordata; class Amphibia; order Caudata; family Salamandridae; genus Calotriton; species Calotriton arnoldi. Next base: position 81,870 of record CAWUFW010014925.1, read on the forward strand.
TGCACAATTGTTGCTGGCTCAATTGTCAATGGAGAGTTTAAATCTTCCATAGTGCATACTAAGGCAATTGGAGACTGTACGGCACAATTGGCGGAGCTGCATGCTCTTGTTCTTGCTCTCGAGTTTGCTGATCCTAATGTGAATACTCTTGTTGTATGCGATTCTTATTACTGTGTTCAGTATTTTAATGACAACTTATTCTTTTGGTCTCAAAATGACTCTCGAGACTGTAAAGGCAGCGCAATTAAGTATAAAACGATTTGGGTTCGAGTGGCAGACCTTAAACAACGTCTGCCCCTCACACATGTTATACATACTCTAGGCCATCAGCGTGTGGGAGCACATGCTCTTGGTAATTCTTTGGCTGACGAAGCGACCAAATCTGCAGTAACCACGTGTTCCATAGCAGCAGTTACAAGGTCCATGACTAAAATAGATAATGATATTCTGGCAGCGGTAGCTGCTACGAGGGAGGGAACTGCTTATCCTCAGGGTTTTGCTTCGAAATACTCTTATCATATATCTCTCGAACAAGTTCCTTATGCTAAGATTCCTTCAGTTGGGGATCAGCTGATTCCCAACATGGACCGCAGACCTGCTTTGATCAAAGCCGCACACGAGGGCATGGCTTCTGCATATGCCGGGGTGTCAGCGACAGTCTCAATTTTACAGCAACGTTATTGGTGGCGTGGTTTATATAAACAGACCTGTAATTATGTACTTTGTTGTGACATTTGTCAACAAATTAAGCCGTCTACGGTCACACGCCCACCTCAAACACAGCTGTGTATTTCTAATCAGCCATTTGGCTGTGTATATCTTGATCACTGCGGTCCATTCTCTTCTGATACTGCGTATAAATATATATTTGTTGCAGTGGATTTGTGCACTTGATTCCTATGGGTTTTGCCACAACGCAGTCCTGACGCTCGAAATGTCATCAGGGATTTGCGTGTCTTTGTCGGGATGTTTGCCTGTGGCACCTTCAATTCAGACCAAGGTCCAGCGTTCGCCTCTAAGGCATACAAGGACGCGATAAAGTCAATGGGGGTACTGGTTCAGTTTTCGTCTCCATACAGGCCTTAGGGCAATTCAATTGTGGAGCGAATGAACCGTGACTTAAAGCAATCCTTGACAGCTAGAGTCTTAGGTACTGGCAGGAACTGGCTGGCCCATTTGTATGGTGTTCAACGTGCACTCAATAATCTCCCAAGAAGATCTCTGGGTGGGCGGACCCCATACGAAATGCTCTTTGGCATTAAAATGTTTGTGCCAGACCTTGATGGTCTAGACCTTGTGGTGGCTGCCGCAACTTTTGACGTAGATAATCAATCTACTGTGTTACAGGATATACAAAAGACCTGTGACAGCTACGCAACTGAACATTTGCCCTCTTTCAATGATGCAGCTTTGCTGATTCTGGTTGCCGGTTGGCTTCCCAAGATTGGAGATCGTGTACGAGAAATGCTGGAGAACAAAAAAGAATATGGTCTCTCGAATCGTGCACCAGTTCCAGTCCTTCGATTGAAGGGTACTCGTACAGTCATTTTACCACCTTTACCTGGTCGCAAAGACAACAGATACATCTCAGTGGACAATGTCAAGTTACACCGTCTGGCCGATTCTCAATAGTGTAACACCAGCTGTTTCTTGCAACCCTATTTCTTCGAATCCGGTGACCTCAACGTCTACGACTAAAGCCCGTACCAGTGAATATGAGATGGAAACTGCTGTTGACGTTTCACCTCTTCTACCTCCATCCTCTTCCAACACGGATGTCGAGTATACGTATCCAACAGATGAGTCCCAGAGGGAAGTGCCGAGCAATCGCCGACAACATCATGCTGATACATCCCATCCACCTTTAATATCGAGGGATGCAAATGGTTATTTTGGGGACCATGCCAGCTTCTCTTATGACTCATCCTCCTCGACTTCCAGTTTGGCAGTCCCACCGACTAAATTAAGTGCTTTCTTCTCTTGGTTCAAAAAGACTTACCTGGTCCCTCCATGGACCTACATTTGGTTGGTGCTTATCCTGATTTTCCTCTTCATGTCAATTGGATTTGTGACAGTGTTCTTCTTGCTAATCAATTGTCATTATTTGCCTGAACACTCTGCTGTGAACTTGGTCGATGGAATTCTGGCCCCTCACACATCGTCCCATATCATGAAACGTGATCAGACACTGGTGAACATTTCGGCATTCCCAGTTGCAGATGGCATCATTTGGAACAAAGTAGCTTTTGAAATTCACGGTCCGACCGAGGTGCTCAGGGTGCCATACGTGTTTCAGCGTCTCATTAGGAGATGTGGTAACACGGGACATACATTCTGACGTTTGGGATGTGCAAGCAGTACATTCATTGTTTTCAGATTTAAAATATTATGCTGCTTTTGATGCTGAAGATTTGTATTTAAATTCTGCCAATTATGCAGATCTCTTTTGTTATCAACATTATGGGCATCATTTTTTGCACAAAACAAACACGTTAAGACCTATTCTTAATTACACTCAATGGGAACATTGTCCTACTCCTGTGAAAGGGAGTTCTAAAACTCTTAAAGAATAGTTCACCTATTTTACCGATTATGACACGTCTAAGCCAGAATCCTATTATTTTAAACTACAATTGTCATCTCAATCTAAATTTATATTGACCCACACTAAATTGATTTACTCCAACTCTTTAAGGGCTAAATTGGCCACAGAGGGTTATGATCACTGGAAAGAGACCATCGAGTTAAAATCAATTTGGGGCACTAAACAGTGGCAGGTTCAGGGAACTGAAGCATTACATCGTGCTTGGCTGATCCCAACTCAAATTTTATTTTTGAATGCTGCAGTGTACCAAACCACTTGTTTTGGGTTGGCAACTGTGAAAAATTTAAATATCCCATCTATTCCGTCCTTAGCGGAATACGACAATTGGCGTGCTCAGACGAATTATACTATCGATGCATTACAGGCATTGTTTCGAAATGACACTTTCAATGTCTCTGAAATTGATTCATCCGGATTGTTGGTGTGGCAAACAAATTCTAATGCATGTCAATTGTGTTATTATAAAGTAACACCTGTTTTCACACAGACTAGACCGGATCCTCGTTATCCACTTACACATTCGGTCACCACATACTCGGTGGGTAAATTATGCCAACAATGGTTGGAACATTTCACCTTAGCATCTGTGAAACAACACCTCACACTTTTGTCGAATGATATCAATTTGGCTGATTTCATCTTAGGACCGAGGACTCCTAGATCTAAGAGATTTAATTGTGCCACTTACAACAAAATTTGGAAACTTTCGCAGATTGAGGCAGCTCTTCGTCTGCGCCAAATTGATCAAGCAAATTTGGAAAAGGTCCTTGCTGTGGTCGATAATAGCATCAATACACTTTCATCATGCATTTATACATTGGATAATATTGTTTCTTCTGTTATTGATATTGTTTAGACTGATGTATCTGTGTTGTATCATGGTCAAAATCAATTAAGATCTTCTGCTTTGTTTCTAACGTTTATGTCCATGAATGATGCTGCATATACACTTTTGCATATTGAACAATTAGAGCCCTTGCCGTTCTCTGTAGTGGAAATGGACTCTGCTGTTTGGGGTTATCTCTCTTCCTTTTTCGTTGTTTCACTTTAAATCATGCATGCAACATTTTCCGATTGGCCGTTTTGAAACCACTGGGTAGTGCATTTTTCCATGAATTATGGTCCCTACCTTTCACTTACAGATGTCAGCGGGAGGCTAAGGACGTTTTTCTAACAGGGGAGGACTGCGATTCCACAGTAGGACATTCCCTGGTTTGTAAACACGTTAAGTTGCACGGCGCGTGTAATGTGTCAGCGCCTAATCTCACATGTTTTTTAAAAGGAATCCCAGTACCATCAATAATTCCCGCTTTTACCTTGCTTACTAACGGCAGTTATCTTATTTTGAACAACCAAGACTGCTGTGGTTTACGAGCAGGAATCCCGTATTTAGTAACAGTTTCACAGCATGTAACCTGTTGTAGCAATGTGCTTTTTCCGCCCCCGCATGGGAGTCTAGATAGTTCCATTTGGCCTTCCATTCCGACTTTGAAAACAGATTTCAACAAATTGAGAGGGCTCAAAGCGCTTTTATTCCAACAAGAGGTGACTCTCACTTCGGCTCGAGAGACCTTCGAGTTACAGGTGGCTAGGACATCTAGCGAGATTCAGTCCCTTCTGAACACTAACCTCCCACTTCACTTTGGGGAGTTTATACATCAAATATTTAATGCGTCTGACACTAAAGGCCTTCTTGTGACTTCCTTTCAGACGATATTTAGAATAATACCGGCTTTTATTCATTCTATTTTTTCCAGCGTCTTTGGAGGATTCCCTTTATTACTGGCGTTAGCTGGTGGAATCCTTCTTCTTCTGTTCCTGCTGTGCAATGGCTGTTCATCTTGTGGTAATGCACAGACCAGGCCAATTGCAACTGTACCGTGACCGAATGCAACAAGTTTTTGGATGCTTGCCATTAGCAACACTTGGCGTGAGTTATGGATTAACTTTTCACTTTGCCTGCTTTACTTGCATGCAACCAGTGTTCTACAGTCGGCGATGCCCCTTCTATTGGGCCATGGATTTATGCCTCTCCAATACGTCATGTCCAGTCTCGGATTTTAACCAGTTGATGGGTCCCTTAGAGGCTCATGACCAGGCTTGTTCTGGGGATGGCCGTATGACGCGTGCTGCAGCACTTGGAGTATTGGCTGAATGGGATATCTGTGCGGCTGCACAGAACCTCCTGCATCAGAGTTTCATCGAATATCACACAAGTTGTCCGATTATACTTTTGGAAGCATCAGATTATGAGGAACACGTTTGTTCCTTCGACCTACTTGATTGGATGGCATCCCTTTTTTCTACTAACGATAGGGATGATCTTTTGGAGGGAATTGTATTCTTGAGTTCACGTACTTTGATGGATTTACCACCACCTTCATAATAACATTATCGTGGAGACAACGCTCTATTGGATTTTTTTATTTTTAAATTTCCCCAAATTTGGTGGGTTTTTTTTCCCAACGCCTTGAACTTTGCTTGGCTTTTGAACTCTGTTTTGGTCCTTTGTCTATGTCCAATGACCTTACCAAGGGGAGGGTGTTATATGGCCCTTATGGACATTGTCGACATTGCTAGGTTAGCATGAGCTTTGCTGCCATGATGCTGCTTTTGCGCACATTAATACATGACTTTATTTTTGCAAGTCTCTGTTTATGCCTTTCACATGAGAACCATCTGCTTTTCACGTTCTCTGCTGCGTTCTTGGAGTTTAGGCTGAACACGTTGTACAAGGTTGATAAACAATGCAGCTTGTTATTCTGTTCTGCTCAGTCTCTAGCACCTAGACATAACATGCTAAACACAGCTGCAATGCTGGAGACTCGTGCTTTAATATTACGGGGATGCATGTTGTTTTAACACACACTTGGAGCCTTTCCATGGAGAAGAGCTGTGCTGTTCCTATGATGTAAACCTTACATCTAGGCTATAAGGTATGGGGTCTGCTGTCAAAGCCCAGAGATCTTCTTTTATATAAATAAACTTCTTCCAGTCAAGGGGAGGGTGGTTAGGCCTTATAGTCCTTTTTCCACTGTCTTTATATAATGACTTCTCCCTTTGTCCTCTATGGAATTGTAACAATGCTAATTGTTCTGAGTTTGTGCATTTTGCTGCTGGTGGTTGCTCGTATAGTGTATTGTAAAGCACGATAGTTAAATTAAACATTTTGAACTATTACAGTGACTCTGCCAATTTTTATTGTGGCCAAGTACGAGTGAATGAGCGAAAGGGTATGTCTTGCTATCGCGATTCCTGAGAGAGTCAGGAGTGTTGTGTTCTGAGTTGTCTAATCATTTGTAGCTCCGTGATTTTTGGAGGAGAACAAATGAGACACTATAGTTAGTCGGTTTTGGGATTTTTGGTACTAAGGTGATAGGTTGGTACACCCCTATACACTGAGGTCCTGTTTTCCTGCGCACAGTTCTCTGTAGGTGCAGAATCCCCGCAACACCAGTACATTGTTTTTCACTCACTTTGCCATTCTAGACATAGACCCACCACAATCAGATCAGAACTGATCATGCTGTAATAGGAACAGTTCAATCCAAACTGAGCAAGGGAGTTGCAGAAGAGGAGCAGAGGCTGCCTTCCTCTCTCCCCTTTTCCTGCATGTCGTGAGCTCAACAAAAGTCAGGCAGACTCAGACCCCAAAAAAAGATGGACAAGTGAGGGGCTGGGAGGCATTCAAAACATTACCATCAAGCAGTGAAAAACAATGCTGCAGCCCCAGCACAGACCTAGTGCGACAATAGCAGGTGCCGAAGAAAGCACTACTGAAGAAAGGGGAGCTGCAGAAAGAACAGTAAGTGCAGCATACCCTACGGCTAAGATCTAACTTTAACAGAAGATGGACTACAACCTGCTATGACATCAATCCACAATGATGACTCACAAGCATGCATCAGCCAATGATATCACCATCTAAGTTAAGTCAACAGTGCACCGTGCAAGAGGTCAGTGAGGCCCGAAGCCTCCATGAAATGGAAATCAATGGCAGGGATTCAATGGCAATGGAGCCTGATAGCTTGACATGGCGGCTTTGTGAGAACCACATGCCAGGACAAGCTTGCACCTCACGCATAATTCACAGGGAGTGTCACAGAGCAAAAGACAGGAGACAGTAAGAGAACAGCAAATTCAAGAGCACAGCACAACCCTCCCCAGCTAAGGCAGATGAGCAGGATGGGCTGTGGTCCAGCATTGGGCCAAAAATCCACTGGCTTTTCATGGCAACAGAGCTAGCATCACAAACAAGCTAGCAGAAAAATAAATATTAAAAACTGAACAATAATATGTCTCCAGATTGAGACAGAAAAAACAGGAGATGCTGTGGCTGGTGTGCTATGTTATGGGTAAGACAGCAAGGCCAAAGTATAAGAAGAAATGGATCTATACACAATAGGAGTATGTCAACTATGTTATGCACTGGGGGCATTATGCCTACAACAGCCATAAACTTTCTTTTGCTGTCAACTTCTACTATGAAACAAACATACTTGCGCCCTATGTTGAAACAGAAGAGTAGCATATATGACGTGCTTGATCCGGCAATGATGCTGATAATGGCTGAGAGAAGAACAAGGGAATTTCAAGACCCTCATGAACTCGAAACTTTTCTGGAATCATTGGATCAGAACTCAAGGAGGTGCTGCTCTCCTGTCATGGAGAAAACACTTTGCCTTTGGTACCTCTTCAGATTACACCTGAAACCTCTACTGTGGATGCAGGCCCTCTTCAGGCATGACACAGGCATCTTCCCAGAGATAACTTTCATGACGATAAGCGCCATAGAGACAGGGAAATATTTAAATCACAGTGTTATATCACTCTGGTCCACCTGACGTCAGAAATGACAATGGTAGAGGACTACTCAAGGATTCAATGTCAGAACACTCACATGTTGATCCCAAAAACTTTTTTCACCCAGGAGTAGGAGATCATATCTTCTTGTCTTATTCCAATGGCACTTTATACAGAGTTGACTACTTTCTGACTCACACTGGCATTCTCCCCAGAATTTCCAGCTGTACAATTGGGATTAGTTGTGCATTGAATCAGGCCCTGATAAACCTGCAAATAGACCTATGACTTCTGGCCTCAAAGGACAGAACTTGAAGAATGGATACTGTATAACCTGGCACAGGAAAAAAGAAATTGGTAAGCTACTTCAAAGACTATTTAGACATGAATATGGATTCCAGTTTATCCTTGCAAACTTAAGGTTGGCTGGAAAATCTTATATATGAGTAATAAGAGATGCTGCTGTCGCATCAAAAAGATGTAATAAGAGGAAGACCTCCCTGGAATTAGAAATCTCTCACCTTCACAGGATTTATCATTCCGCCCCTATGACTGCTAACCTGAAAATACAAAGTGCCTCATTTAATTGTTGGAAGCCGGCCCGTTTCTTCGCCATCGTGATGGAGTAAATGACTCTGCCTCCATGACGGAGATACCGCCTGACAAATCTAAAAATGCCCACCAAGCAGGCGGTCATTTGTAAAGCACTGGCAGGAACCGCCGTCATTGGCAGTTCCTGTCATCGCTTTTTTGCAGTTTGGTACAGGTCTCCTTCAACATGATGGGGCATTACACCAAACCGTTTTCTTTTTCATTCTCAAAAAGAAAAACCTGAAGCAGGATTTTCTTTCTGAAAATAAAAAAAAAATAATGCCATCCTTGCCATGGGAAACAACTTCCATGGTGAGGAAGGCATTTAGTGTTTTTTTACTGTTCCTTACCAGCAGGGTTTGCCTGGCGGTGACGGGCAGTAAAAAACAGTTATATGTCTGCCTATCCCAATTGGGTGGGCGGACATATAGCCAATTCTCTGACGGCCTTTACTTTGACCGGCCATTGGAGAAGTTTGGCCACGGCGGTGATGGAGTAGTCACCACCGTGGCCAAACTATGGTCTGCTGGCATTTGATTTGGGTGGACGGACCACTATGTTGATGGGCAGAGAACACCATTGCCGTTTCGATAGAGTGCCTTCTCCTCCAACATATAATGAGGGTTTAACGTTGAAAAAAGTATAAACTAAATACTGTAATTGCACAAAAGGCCAGAAATGCCCTTCATCTTCTAGAAGGGAGGCATTATGAGCAAGGGGAACAAGCCACTTGGCTCCTCCTATTACAACTGAAATAGAGGGATGCTAAATTGACAATACTGGCAATCTATGATAAATATAACACCCTACATGCCCATGAGAAATTACTAGAGAATTTGCTGTTTTTTACGCCACACTTTAGTCATCTGAGGACCCAGTGAACGACTTTGCTGAATTATCCTTTATGAACATCATCTTGATTCTGTAACTCCCGCTAGACATTTGTGTGGAACTATACTCTGATATTTCAGATTAAGAAATTGCAGATACAATTAAAATGATGCCAACTGAGAGAGCCTGACAGGATGGCTTCCAAGCAGAATACTATACAATTACTCAGCAAATATTCAGCCCCACTCCTGGGGAAGATGTTATAAGAATCCATGCAGTCTTATGGCCTGCAAACCGAGAACAACAAAGCCTATATCTCTCTGATTGCCAAACCAGGGAAGGACCTATTACATTGTTGAAATTATGGACTGATTTCTTTGATCAATAATGATGTTAAAATCTTAGCTGAGATCTTGGCTAACAGGGTAAAGACAGTTATCTCGCTTTCAGTGCACAAGAACCAAGTAGGGTTCATCCCTGGCTTTTCCTCCCGCAACCATATGCAAACTCTAATTGATTTCCTGTGGAGCACCCACTGCGATGGAGATGAGAAGGTGGCCCTCTCCCTGGATGTAGATAAGGCATTTAATTGAGTGGAGTGGATACCTCTTTCGCAAAATGGCCAAGATGAGCTTGGCTCAAAGTTTGACACAATAATGAAATGGCTGTACTGTAGTCCCACTGCAGGGGTTAAGTGTAATGGGGGTTAAGTGTAATGGCTTCCTATCAGCCCACATTGTTATTAGCCATGGCACCAGGCAGATATGCTCTCTGCTAGAGTTTACTCTTTCTTTTTAGCTCTGGAACCCCTGGAAAATGCAGTATGTTTCTCAAATAAAAGGAATCAGCACTCCAGCCAACAGTGTCAAATCAATGTTATGTGCCAATGACATCCTCATTGTAGTGTCCTGCTGGACACATTCTAATGTTCAGCCCTGTGCTGTATCCATACTTTACACCCACGCATCACCGGTCAGGTGACCCTGTTAATAAAAGGGGCCAGGCACACGTGCCCTGGTCCAGTTCAAGTACTACACCCACTGTGTCCGTGTCCATTATTCCTGAGCATGTGGGCCTAGTGCCCACTACTTTACACTGGCAACGAGCGGGTCAATCCCAACGTGTACGCTGTCGGCTGCTGTGTGTTTGGTCAGGGGGAAGTGCAACCAGATCGTAAGGCATCCCTGCATCTGCTGCCAATACGAAGGCAACCCAGCCTGTACAGGGCATGTCAGTGGCCACCCAGCGAGCCCATCAACCCCAGAAGAGATTTGAACAGACCTTTTTCCATGCTGCAAGGAAAGAGAAAGCTGTAAGTGCTGCCACATGCCTCCTCAGTGAAGGTGCGAGGAGAGCAGCAGGGGACAGCGAACAGCAGCCCTACCGGCAGGACGCCTATGGAGGACGTGCTTATCAGGATATGCCAGGGCCCAGGCAATGCTATGCCCCATATCAAACAGTGCAACCATAGTGGCTCCAGTCTGCCGCCACCTGTCCCAACTGGAGAAGTGAAGAGCAGCACGACACAGACCATGTAGCGCTGCCCACATGCTAATGTGACCGGGGTGGCTTGTCGGCACAGGAAGGTGAAGCAGGCAGAAAGACCAGGCCTTACAGAGCTCCTTGCAACTCATCCGGTTACTGTGCTGAGGGAGACGTGCCCCTGCGACCTCGCCTCTGATGGCGACTGCAAATGTGCAGCGTCCAACCCGCCTGTGGGGCAAGGAAGAAGCAAGCCGATCTGACTACCCCCAAAAGCACTTATGACCTGAAGCCGCACCAATAGAGCAGGAAGCCCGCAACTGTAGCTGCAGTGTCCAGGAGAGGAGTTGCGGCCAGCATAATAAGGATTCCTTCCTGAAAGCACCACTACACCTGCACCCCAAGGCCGCAACATCAGTAAAGGCTGCCGCATGAGGTATTACCACAACACCTAGCATTATTACACCGCAGGAGTGGTGAGTCGAGGTGGCCCGACGGAGCTAAGTGTGTAATCAAGTCAAGCCACCTCATTAGAAATAGCCTGTGTGTGCCCCCGTCTGAAACCACGAATGTCAAAGAGGCCAGAGGCGCCATCCAGCATGGCCTGCAGAGTTGGAGGGCTGCCGTGGCCTCTTGAGGTGGCCACAGCACCACATGGCGACATTTGTCAGCACCACGTCAAAGTAAGCCGCCATGTCGACCAGGCGATAGTTAAAGACACGCACCACTTTTTCCATGGATCAAAACAGGGAACTTCTCCTCACCCCCTTGTTAAAAGTGGTTCTTACCTGTTGTCACGCCCGCAGGTTCATCGCCGTGAAAAGGAGAGATGCGGTCCTGCAGCGAGTCCAGCTCAGTGCCTCCACACAGCAGGCAGGCCTGAGCTTCTACAGTCCACCTGCAGCCACTGCCAGGAGCGCCACTGCAGGCCTGTGCTGACCTCTCCGAATCTCGTGACCGTGATCTGTCAGCCTGCCACGAGGCGGGAGAGAGGAAGGAGAGAGGCTGCAGCGCCACCGCGCGGTCACCGGCAGCACCGCCTCAGAAGATTGCCACAAGAGCATGCGGTTTCACTCAAGGCCACCAGAGGACTGAATCAGTCCCTCTGTTATACTGGTGTGTCGGGCGAGACTAGGCCCAAAACCCCCCAAATCCCCCATCTCCCGGGAGTAAAAGTTTGAGTACCACAGAACCAGGGCAGTGCAAACTGGGAAAAAAAGAATACATAGATAAGTGAGAGAGCCTCTCCTCCAAATTACTGTTGCTACAAGGAAGGACTGGTAGAGCCCCTTGTGGCCACCTGCTCTCTCTGCAGTAGAGTGCCTCGGTAGTAGGCCAGAAGAGGTGTGCTTCATGACACACCAGTAATCCCCTGAATACATCCAGTGAAGGATGAGACAATCCGGCAGGACAGCCTGCAATAGAGGTTACTAGGTGACTGAGGGGCAAATAACCAAGAGGAAAGAGGGCCTGCAGTACCCTGTGCCCCAAGGATCAACAGCCAGAGACTGGCCCACAGAGTGCCACCACCACCCTCAGAGAGCCTCAAGATGCCTAAAACTGCCCCAGCCAAGGAAAGGACAGCCATGTTCAGTGATGCCAAAAGCCCCTATTCCTCAGTAGGACGGAGGGGACAGACGGGCAGTACGCAAAGTGCGGCACAAGGGAAGGGAAGCACTAAGGATTAAGAGCTGCCGATAGCCAAGCTAAACCCAAGCAGCAAAGCTAAAGGCAGCCAGCCCACGAAGGGCACAAGGAGAACGTGCGATGTGTGCACGCAACCCCCAGTGGCTGTTGACACCACCACAAGCGAGGAAACTGCATCACGCGCTCCTGGTGGTGAACGGCCACCACTGCAAGAAAGAAGAGCAAGCACACCAAGTGCCAGAAGAGGGCGCCCTGAAGAAGGACCAAGAGCGAAGAGTCCAAGGTGCGTGACACAAGCACAAAAAAGCCTGACAACACGGGCAGGCGCCCAGGAGAGAGAGGCCTCTCCACAAAGAAGAAGCAATGCTGAAGGCAGCATGGAGAGCCTCTACATCTCCACTGCACCAGTGAAGTGTCCTACCTTACACTGCCTCAAGACGGAGTCGTCAGTGGCCCAAGAAAGGCAAGAGGAGAGTTTCACACTCTCAGTGGCAAGCTGCCACCACAACATATGTAGTGAACACATGCAACTCATGGCCACATGCCACATTGCACTGCAAACAAGAAGGAGCACGTCACACAAAGTGAGTGACCCTGCCAAGCATGCCTGAATGGAGGCAGGAGCGAGTGCCATGACGGTGCATGCTCGAGGCGCAAGCACAACCCCCTCAAAAGAAGAGAGTGGTCTGCCATCCGGCTTGAGGAGCACCACGAAAATCCCTGAGGAGGGGATGGGGCCTGCAAGAGGTCCATGAGGAGTAGAAGCAAGTCTTACTGACAGTACAGACCTGCAACAGGTCCACAACAAAGAAAAGACACAGTCCTAAGAACCGGAAGCGACCAGCGAGATGCCCATGTGGTGCCAACATGCAACATGTGGCAGGATGCCACATCAGAGTGAGAAACCTGGCCGGAATGCAAGGAAGAGCGTGAGAGGACACCACATCGCGTAGGAGTAGAAGAGAGTGGCATGATGCCACAGGGCGTACAACCACCACAGGCGTGCAAGAGAAAAGGGAAACAAGCGATAAGACAGAGGACTCGTGCCAGCACTGAAGAAGGTGTTCATCAACACAAGCCAGCCACCAGGGTGCAGGGACATCACTGGAGACAGCTTTGCCGAAGGACCAACCGTAAGCCGCTAGCAGGCACGATCTGCGTCCAGGCCCCACGCTTCACAGTGCGACCGTCCAGTCACCTGCCACCGGCTGCTTGCCATCAATGTTATCACGGCTAGCAAGTGCACCTACCAAAAGATAACCGGAAGTGGCCACACAGTCCCTCCTGTTCTTCTCACTCCATGATATCACCTCAAGCAAGATATCACCGGCGGTCACCCAAATGTAAGAAAGTTATCATACTCGTTACCCAGTTGCATCACCAGAAACACCTAAGGAGCATCGCACCACCAGAGTGGATTTAAAATCTCGAAACATCAGGAGACCAACAAGACATTCCAGGCACAAAGAGACGCTAGCCACCCAGAAACCTTCTGTGTGCCCCCGTGAACCTGAGGACTGCCGAAGAGAGCATACTCGACCATTGGACTATCCACCCTTGGGGTTGCATGAGGCTTGGCGTGGCCCTGTTGGGAGTTCTGCAGCAACCCCTCAGCACTGCCTACGAGAGGCCCGGCACAGCCCACCCAGTCATGTGCCAATCCAGGGGCAGGAGCCTCAAGGGAATTCCGGTGAGAGGGAAATCCCAACAAGACACATGCATCTGCAGCAACTCCACGACAGGCACCGGGAAGCATGGAGGTCGCAGGTGGAGACTGGTCACCCAAAGACTATCTGAGGAAGGTATGTGTACCTGAGTCCTGATGGCCAGAGCACACAGACCCTGAGACATCACCCTTTGTGGTTGCCAGATCGACTTGGTTGTGGTCCTGTTGGCAGTTCCTCAGCGATGCCTCTGTGCAGCCTTCAAGAGGCCCCACACAGTCCACACGGTCCTGTAGCAGCCCGGTGGAAAAGGGCCTCAAGGAGACTCCTATGAGAGAGGAGTCCAGGCAGGAGAGGGATGTCTGAAGCCACTCTACCACCGGGCACTGGGAAGCATCATCGCCTTCAAGGAAGGCCCTCATCCACCAAGGTCATCCTCAGTCTTTGTAGGTTTGCCATTCTTCGGAGCCTGAGCGCCTTCAAGAAGATCTCCAAACTGGACTCCACCGCTGGGAGAAGTTGGCCTGGTATATGCTGTCCACTAATTATAGTGGGCACCCTGTACCAGTCCAAACAACCCCTTATTGGAGATAGGTTAAAGACAACCTTTATTGAAAGCTATCCTAGTGGTAGCTATGGAGAGCAGCCTTCAGGCTAAGTCTTGAAGGAATGTAAAGCAGCTTGTTTTACCAGTCTATAATCTCTTGAGTGACCAAATGAAAGAGGACCACACCAGGTATATATTTAAAATATATGTATTTAGTCTTAAACACACCCCTCTAGTCTCTTTATGAGGCTAGAGTTCGAAGTACATAAGTTACAAGTCGAATATCTACAGTAATAGCACAAATACACGTTTGAGCCCTAGGGGCGTACCAAACCATATACCAATAAAGTGGTATAAGAACCACGACTGCACTAGACACAAGGCCTAGAGCCTGTAGAAGTGCTTGGCCCTCAAGGAACCACCCAAGGTAGTGACACAGGGGACCCACGGGGGACGCATGCAGTGTGAGAACACAGCCACGAGCCGCCGTTGACTTCTAAGGGGAATGTCGCGGTTACAATTTTAAAGAAAAGGGACACTTAGAGGAGGACTTGGAGCAAACCCTTTTAGAACTAGGTGGTTCTAGAGTCTATACCCACGGGAGCACCGGAGTACTCGAGTTACCTCACCCAGGGGAGCCGGGTGCATAGGTGCTTTTCGGGGTCGGGTTTCGTCGTCGTTTTCAATGGCGATCTGCTGCAAAGTGCTGCTGGCAACCAAGTCGAAAGTGTTCGGGTGGATCCAAAGGTGGATCGAAGATCTGAAGAACCTGAAAGCAGAGGGGACAGAGTCTGGGTCACTAGCCAGTGACCAGGAAGGCGATGAGCAGATGCCCACCGATGTCGGGTGCTTCAGGTAGGTTGATGGTTGTCTTGACTCTTCAGCCACGAGGTCCAGGAGGTGTCGATGACAACCAGGGGCTGGATTCGAGCTGTCCCACAATGTCTGTCGATTGCTTGGGTGTCGTCGACCGGATTGGACCCAACAAGCCTTGGCAACGGCAAGTCATGTGGAAATAGAAGAAGGACCGTGGTACAGACCAGCAAGGTCTGAGGGACTCACCCAGCAAGGGTAAGTCAGGGCACGTCTGGAGCAACCAGGGAAGCCTAAGCAGAAGAAGAGTAGCCTTCAGGAGGGCCCACTAGCCAACAGACTAGCGACCACAAAGGAGCCTCAAGTGGACGCACTTGGAGCTGGCTTGCAGGACACTCGTGGAGTGGTGGCCAGTGATCTTCGGTGCAGTTGGTGCTGGAGGCGGGGGCTACTTGGAGCCCAAAGCACAACTTCGTGGGAGACCAGGAAGAGGATGCACTTGCAAATGTGCTTGGTGTCCAGGGATCACGGTTCCACGTTACCCATGACAGCTACGGGACTCAGCTTTGCTGAGAACTCAGGGCAGCCTCGGGGAAGTCTGGAAATCTACCTCTGGTGATGCAAAGACTTTGGCATCTGGCGGGAGCTTTGGCGATGCAGGCCGGACAATTGCTTCTTTGGTGCCTGCCAAGCAGGGGAGTCACTCCTTGACCCCAAGGGAGATTCTTCAGTCCTCTAGTCTTGAGTAGAGCGTCGAAGTGCCAGGATTCAGTTACAGAGTTTCGTCCAGGGATATCTAAAGTCCTAAGGACTGGGGTCCCATACTTATACTAAGGTAGGGGGTTGGACATACTCTGGGGACCCACCTATGGGAGGGTCAGGGAAGAGGGGTGGTTACACCCATTCCCTTTGTCCAGTTTCATGCCAGAGCAGGGGCAGGTAGCCCCTGCAACCGGTTTGAACTGGCATATGCACGGGGACACCAAGTGTGCCCCCAGTGCAGGACTTCAAAGCACCATGGAGTGCTCCCGCCCAGCCCCAATACACATTGTCCTGTCTGGGGAGGTGGTTACTCCTCCCTGTGACAGGAAACCTATTGTCCAGGCCTCCCCTGCCGGAGTTTCAGTCAGCAGCAGGAGGCCAGACCCGTGTCTGTGGCAGCGGCATCCATTTTGTGATGCCAGGGCTCTGGAAAGAAGTTACCGGGTAGCCCGGTGTGTACATGTCTCTCCTCTAGAAGGGTGGAATGCTACCCCCGCCACCAGGATTGGCGGGGGGTAGTATTCAAGATGTTTGACACCAAACACGACATGTTTTGGTGCAGCCAGTCCAAAGTTAGCATTGTACCGCGAGGATATAATGCACTTAAGAGTATATGGTCAGGCTGTACCACAAACAGCATCAGAGGAGGTACTCCGAATGCTGCAGAGGGGCTCTGCTCATGCAGAGGCACCCTCTCACATAAAAACCAAGCACTCTGCCTTTAGGATTGTAAAGGCCTGCCATAGGAGTGACTTATAGGTTTATATGTGTGTGCAATGGTAGTGATATAGATAGCCTATATCACAGTAAGGGGTGCATGCACCACCTTACCCAGGCTGCAGTAGCAGACCTGTGGTGTCATTTTGGGTGGCCTTCCAGGGGTGGTACAATTCATGCTGCCCCTGGTAGGCCCCTGAGGTACCTATGCCCTGGGTACATAGTATACCATATACTAGGGTCTTATAAGGGCACCCCAGATTCCAATCAGAGATGTGCCTAAGGCACATGGAAACCATTTTATAGAGGAAGCAGCTAGGCTGGGTTCTGATTAGCAGGGCCCCAGCCAGACTAAAATCGAAAAACAGTGAAGCATCAGCAAAAAGTGGGGGTACCCATGAGAAGCAGATCCTACTCTCCTACACCGCCGCTCCAGATGCACCCCTATTGAACTGCGTAAATAGTCTCCAACACCATGAGACCAGGCTGGTCCGAACTACATCACTGAGGTGGACTAAAACCTCCTGACCATGCGTCCAGAGATCCAGCACTGCCCAGCAGATGGCCTGAAGAGACTCAATGATGCTGCGTACTGTTGTTTGTTTTTCCCATAGGTTGGACTTTTGTTTGTTTCATTTCGATAAAGTTTTTTAGGGATGTAGTGTCCTGCTGGACACGTTTTAGTGTTCGGCCCTGTGCTGTATCCACACTTTACACCCACCCATCACAGGTGTCACCTGTCAGGTGACTCTGTTAATAAAAGGGGCCAGGCGCACATGCCCTGAGCCAGTTCCACTACTACACCCACTGTGTCCGTGTCTATTATTCCTGAGCATGTGGGCCTAGCGCCCACTACTTTACACTCATGACCCTGGCCTCTCCAGAAAAAAAAACATGGCAGCACTCATGGAGACCATACCAGCGTTTTTTTTTTCCTTGGCTGCAAAATTGATTAGACTAAAAGTGAAGCCTACCTATGAGGTAATGCACCGCTGTATCTTCGTTCTGTGGCCATCAGTTCAAGTGGGTGACCACTAAGATGAAATATCTGGGAATACTGGTTAGCAGCAAACTTCATGCGATGATTAAAGATGACATGGCAGCTCAAATGAGGAGAGATTTTGTGAACTTGTGTAAACTACAGTTGCTGGTATGGGGTGGTGTACAAGCAGTAAAGATGGTGGTCACTGTCCATTTTAATTGTTGTTTAGCATGATGCTGATCACTATCCCATGCACCCATCTCTGGCAAAGCAATTACTTAATTAAACAATATACCTGGCCAAATGATGCAACGAGGTTAGCTACGAAAAGGTTACAGGTGCTACATGTGCATCATTTACTTCCCAACTGCAGGACAGTCCCATTTTAATGAGACCCAGACAGATGTGCCACTCTGCACCTAAATCGCTTAGATTTTTGAACATGCAAGCCCTTCTCTGGAAGAAAGCTACAATAAGTTTTGCTTATCATCCTTTAAGGTAGCCAGTATGGCTTCTGAAGTGTATTACGACTATTAGCCGCGTGCTTTCTAATGACTCTTAAAACCGTTTTGGATCTCTGTGCAGAATTTCACCTTAATGCTAAAAAATAATTCCTGCACTTTCTGCAACTGAAACACTGCCTAACCAGTGCCCTGAGTGACAGTGGTTTTCTATAGCAGCCTCTACCCTGCACTCCCATTTAGAAAGATAGGGTAGTTACAAAATACTGGTTCTGAATCTCACCTCTATAAGACTTTAATATGGGATTTGTACTCTAAACCCACAGGTAGACACCATCGAAAAAATTGGCAACCCCACATCCAAAAAACGCACACCAAAGCGGAGTGGAATGACTTATTGGCTACTCGTGATAAAGGCCCTGGTGAAGCACAACTGAAATTTAGTTATTTTACAATAATCCGCGATTGGCACCGGTTATCATGCAAATTACACAAAGGGCCTCATTACCAGTGTTTCGGTTAATTCCGACACTTTCCCAAACCCCTGTTTACACCGGTCTCAATTAGCACTTTGGTTTTATTTAATGCACGGGATAATTATCGCATGCATTAAATAACTCAACCTTCATTACATTTCGGCAGCTCAAATCTGCCGAAATTTAACGGGGGAAAAGTTTACGGTATTTACTGTATCACGCGGATTTTGGTGCTTTAAACACCAAAATCCGCATGTTATTACCCACAAGCTCGTACTAGGTGCTATTTATCACACCAGATAACTAACATACCCTGTGGTGTCGTTATTTACCTGGTGCGATAAATAGCACCTGTACTCATAATCAGGCCCAGGGTGATATTACTAGTGAACCTAAACTGCTGGTGAGGTAATAAGATGGGGGAGATATGACGCGTATTCTCTGGTCAGAGCATAAGGAGTTGGCTATAACCCCATCACTGAACATGCATTTCTCTATGACACGCAGGATATCAAAGGAATGAAAAAACACAAAAAAACAATGGCTGGACTGTGCTCTAGCAGCAGTGACGTTCTCTGTTCTGAGACACCGGAAGTCAAATGACTACTGAATGGGCCGAGGCTATGACATCAATGGCATCACATGAACGCTGATCATTTAAACAAAAGGAACCAGGAGCTTTTGGATAGGTCCCGCACAGGTGCTCCCTTAGTTAATGGCTTGAATGTAAGAGTGTGCAGTTCCATAGAAGAAAGGATAGTCTGAAAGGTCAGTGGAATGTGCTCCAATAGGAGCAAGTGTCCTCACACACCCCCAGAGGTGTCATGCTTCATCATCTGGGCTTGCTCCTCGTCGGGCCGGCGCTGCAATGCCCGATGGGCACCCGCGAAGGGGCTCTTCGCCGGAGATCTTTTTGTTTAGCTGTCTGATGAGTGTGAGTGTGTGGGGTGTAGAAAGTAGTGTGGTGAAAAGGGAGATTAAAATAGGTTTAGTGATGCTGGATTTAGACAACTTTTACTAGTGAAGCTCACTAACCTATTTAAAACCAGTATTGCTTGTGTGGGATGCAATGGTCCTAAAGAGCAGTTGTAATTAATTTCTAAAGAGTGAGGTCAACATGTTTCTTGCCTACTTTAGCCCCAAAGGGGTCTATTGGCAATTCATCAGGCCAGAACAATAATTACCTACACTACAGCATGCCTGATTCTTCAATATATACTGATAAGTTAAGTAATCAGTCACTACCTAAGGAAACAAAGTAAGATTGTACTTTGTTAATCAAAACTGACCTGAAAGACAAAAAGGACAGACAAAATAAAGAACACATATGAGGTTTTTTAAATTCTGGTAAACGTAGGGCAAAGACGTGTATTACAATTCATTGTTTCACTTTCAAATCACCTTGTTTGTCTCATGCCCATATTACACTTCACAGTGACTATTTTGTGAAACTCAACATATACATTTGTATAATAAAGGATTGTCCAAACCAGTGCTTGATGTTCAAAAAGAAAAGTATGTATATTACACACAAAGACTTAGGGGCCTATTAGGATGGCGGGTGGACTTTCGTCCGCCCGCCACCCTAGCGGTGCTGGGACCGGCCGCCAGTGGTGCGGTGGTCCCGCACCAGCAATTAGGATGCCACCGCCACCGTGGCGGTGGCATCCTCCATTCCCAGCATTGTGGAGGGCGGTGCACACAGCACCGCCCGCCACAATGCTGGGAATGCACTGTGTGCATTGGCATGCACAAGGTGGCAGGCACCGCGCGGTGCTTGCCACCTTGTGCATGCCAATGTTGGGGGCACCATGGGTACCCCCAAGTGCAGCCCTCCACCTCCCAGGGGCCCGCAACGGGCCCCCAAAGGCATTCTCTGCCTGGCTTTCCATGGCGGAGTCACCGCCATGGAAAGCCCTGCACCGCCGACCATCCTAATATGGATGGCGGTGCCTGCAAGGCACCGCCACCATATTGCAGGCCTTTTCCGCCCGGTAGGCAATCGGGCGGACTGCCTACCAGCGGAAAACCGGCAGACGGTCTTTCCATCCGCCTGGGTCCCCACCGCCATACTAATATGGCGGTGGGGAAATGTGAGGCGGGCGGTGGGAAATGGCGGGCAGATCGCCACCGCCATGTGGGCGGTGGCAATCCGCACTACATCCTAATCACCCCCTAAATACCGAACACAGATGAATTCAGGATTCAAGCTAGAGTCCGTTGCCATCTCTCGCTGCTATGGCCCTTGGGTCACCCCGATGACTCAGGTGGATATTCCTCCTTGAGCACAATGTAGCAAGAATTAGCTCAGGTGCAGTTTAACATCAACACTTTTAAAAACCCAGAAAAGTCAGAAATAAACTCCAAAAATATGTTTACACTGATAGGAGTATACTTTTTACCCGGAACATTTGGGAACCCAGGGGCCTATTAGCAATAACTGGCGATAATTATCGCTAAGCGCACTTAGCGCTAGGATAATTATCACCGGCTATCGCCGGTTTCTATCGCGGAGATAGCATGCTATCAGCAACGCTTATCTCCAATGCGATAGAAACCCCTGCTGTCGCTGGAAAACAGTGCGATTATCGCTGGAAATCCAGCGATAATCGCACTGTGACCGGCGATAGCTTGCTGATAGGGCAAGGGGGATTTAGCCATGTAATCCACCTCCCATTGGATTACATGGCTAAGTCAGGTTTGGGCCAGGTGTAAAAAAACAAGCGCTAATCGTGTTTAGCACTGGTTTCTTTATCGCCTCGCTGGCCTCCCTAATAGGCGATAGCGATGTTAGCGACTGCTTCCAGTCGCTGCCAGGTTGGGAACGCCTACTTTGCATGTCATTAGCGATAAATATCGCTGGCATGCAAAGTGGCACCCAACCCGGTCGCTATCGCCTAAAAGCTGTCGCTAACAGCTGTTAGCGACAGCTTGCTTATAGGGCGGAAAAAAAATCGCCGCTTTAGCCGCAAAAAGTGCCGCTAAAGCGGCGATAAGGCCCTTGGTAATATGCCCCCCAGTTCTTTGATTGATTTATCAACAAAAGCACTAACATCTGCAAAAAGAAATGGCATAATATGACACTTGTGTATTATGTAACATGGTACTAAATAACCCCCTGGTACATTGAGCTCCACCAGGAAAATTAAGCCAGCCCCTTCTCGGGATTAGGATTGGCGCGTTCGATAAAATTTAACGTTGCTTAATTTTTAGGACTAATTTCACGTTAAAACAAATTCCACAAGTCCTGTGGGCACCAGAATATAAAATGCCACTCGTGATTGCTTATATGTAAACCCTCGACCTACACCTTTCAATATACTGACCTGCTAAAGATACAGTGTTACAAAAATCATTCCTTACCTTTCAATGAAGGAAGTTGCTTCCTTCACCATAAGCAAAGCTGTTCTCTCTACATTTATTGGCTGTTCAATGATTTCATGGTTCCTCATCAGAAGGCAGTTCCAGTATCGGGTGAATCCATAAGAGGAGTACCAGAAGACGAAGAAGAGGAGTCCACAAAAGGCAAGGCAGGTGATCACTTTCCAGGGAACCCGGATCAGACCAATAAGC
Source organism: Calotriton arnoldi (assembly GCA_963921515.1). Lineage (NCBI taxonomy): Eukaryota > Metazoa > Chordata > Amphibia > Caudata > Salamandridae > Calotriton > Calotriton arnoldi. Next base: position 103,824 of record CAWUFW010014925.1, read on the forward strand.
TTTCCAATTGCAAGTGTGAGGACAGCAAGAAAAATTAACTGTGTATGGTAAGCATATTTAGCTCGAAAGACTAATCCGAGCTCAAAAGGCTTTCCTTCTTGGCATTCACCAATAAGGGTAGAAGGCATGCCATAAAAATAATCAAAACCATGGCTCAAAGGATGATGGCAATGGTCCTTCCGGGATTCACAGTTCATACCAAGGTGCCATTTTCCTGCAATGAATAAATAAATACATAAATAAACAAATAAATAAATAAATAAATACATAAATAAATATGTAGTTATGGGATGGCCGAAAGGTATGCCTAAGGTAAGCCTAGACGAACAAGTTTTTGTGTCAAAAACAAACCACTAGGCAATTTTGCAAGTTTAAAATTAGTATGAAACAACATAATTTGGTGGTTCTTAAAAAACAAGTTACTTACCTTTAGTAACTATTTTTCGGTTGACTACTGTATTTATGACCAGATTTGACACCGTTAGAAGCGCAGTTTGTGAAAAGCAATGTACTTGCTTTTTTGTATGTGGTTGTCTGTCCCTTCTTAAACACCTCCTTATTCCTCCCTAGACCGGTCCCTTCTCCTCCCTAAACCCCTCCATTTCCGTAGTCAATATGCCCCGTTTCCCAGCCACACACTGGTGCCTCTTAAATTTACTGCTAAGGGCCCGATTACGATGCGGGCTGGAACTGCTCCGACCATCAGTCGGAGCCCGCATCATAATCAGCTGGTCGGATTCCCTTCCAACCAACCAATTTTGATGGGGTAGGTCGGAAGGGAATCCGAATCGAATTTCCAAATGGCTACCGACGGGCTCAGAGAGCCCATCCACCATTCGGAAAGCCTTCAGTAATCCTCCAGCCTGCTCTTTCTGGCCGAGGGATTATGATGGCAGATTCCCACTGTCTTTCTGTGCCAGCTTTTCCAACACAGAAAGGCATTGGGAATCTGTCTTTGGGGGCCCCCATCAGGGCCCCCATGGGTGCAAGGCTGTGGAACGGCAGCCTAGGGGGCACAGTGTTAATCACTGCACCCTGTAGCAGGCACCTTGAGGTGCCTGCCAAGGGGTGCAGGGATGAACTGTACCTCTGCTCTTTGCAAAACGAGCATGCATTGTAAAGTATAGGATTGCGACTGAACAGGGTTCGGTCACATACTACTTGCTGGGCTGGAACCAACGACAGAAGGTCGTTCAGTTCCAGAATGATGTTGGACGGACTCCGGTCCGTCTGACATCGTAATCAGGCCCTTAGTAGTAAAATTACATGTGTGAGGATCTCCGCACAGAAAAGATAAGAGTTGGAGATTTCCGCTCTGAGTTTTGTGAATTGCATTTTATAAGTAATTATTACTTGTTAGAAATGGGGGTCTCTAGTTGGCAGAGGTAGGTACCTTTGTCCAAATAGGGACCCTTGCTTCTAGTCAGGGTAAGGGGGATACACTTCTAAAATAACCCCTGCTCACCCCTTGGTAGCTTGGCACGAGCAGGCAGGCTTATCTCAGAGGCAGTGTGTAAAGAATTTGTGAACACATACAGTAATACAGTGAAAACACTACAAATGGACACCACATCAGTTTAGAAAAATAAGTAATCTTTATCTAAACCAAAACAAGACCAAAAGACAAAAATCCACAATACAGTTATCAAAATATTCACAAAAATAGGTTATTCTTTCAATTTAGGTCTCTAGCATAAAATAACTTCACCTGGAGTTATCACGACGTCGTGACAGATAGAAATCCCAAAGTACGGCGCCGACTGTGAGGTGCGCGGCATCGGGCACGGAGTCAAACAGACCCACAAAGAACAGTACCATGGTAACGATGAAAACAAAGACGTGGCACGGCGTCGGGGAGGTGATGCTTCGTTGGTTTCGAGCGGCGTCGGTTTCTTATGACCCCAGGGGAGGTGAAGCCTCAGTTCCTTACTGCGGTGCAGGGGAGGTGAGACGTCGGTTCCTTACTGTGTCGGGAAGGTGACATCACAGCGGCCGCGAGGCGTCTGTTCCTTACGACGGTGTGGTGTCGATGGATTCGGGAGTCACCCACATTGAGTATCGGCTCCGCGTTGATTAAGCACCGGCGTCGGAGTCAATGTGGCACAGCGTCAGCAGGCGTCAGGCCTAAAGTGCAAGTCGGGGTGGTGCATCGTGCTCTTCACGAACGGTGCCTCCGGCTTCGATGCAGGTTACGGTGTTGCAATTTCCTTCTGTGGCAGCTGAAACAGCAGTTCCAGATGCAGAGAGACAGAAGAAATTAAGTCTTTGTGTCCCTGAGACTTCAAAACACGAGGCAAACTCAATTTCAAGCCCTTGGAGATCTTCTTCCTCAAGCAGATGACAAAGCAAACAGCAAAGTCCTTTTTCTCCTTTCCTTGGCAGCAAGTAGCCACTGCAGGCCAACCCCAGAAGGCAAACAGCACAGGGGCAGTATTCTTCCTTAGCTTCTCTGGCTCTTTTCCTTGGCAAAATGTTTCTCTTGATTCCCAGAAGTGATCTAAAATCTGGGGTCTGGGCCCCCTTTTTTTTATACACACAAATCCTTTGTTCTCTGAAGGCAGAGAGTGTCTGTACCCAGTCAAAACCAGTTCTGTCCTCACTGGTACAGCTTCCTGGCAGGAGGTGCAGACAGCATTGTCAAAGGCAGACCAGGCCCATTCAGGTGAAAGGAAATCTCCTCCCCCTACTCTAAATGCAGCCCAGGTCTATTCAGCCCAGTTCTGACTCACCAGACTTCTGGAGCCACTGCCCCTCTCCAGCCCCCGTCATCCAAAAGCCAGACATGCAATACACAACCCTAGCAGAGACACACTGGATGGTTAGGCAAGAAAATACCCACTTTCTAAAAGTGGTATTTTCAAACACAGAATGTAAAAATCACCCTCACTAAAAGATGCATTTTAACATTCTGAGTTCAGGCATATCAAACTTTATCTTTCTACCTTGTTCCCAGGGGCAGATATGTTTATAAGATGTTATAAACAAACTCCCCATTCTGTCCTATGGGAACAGGTTGCTTTGCAATAGTGAAAAACGAAATTGGCAGTATTTCACTATCAGGACATGCCACACACATCAAGGCATGTCCTACCTTTCACATACAATGCACCCTGCCCACAGGGGTACCTTGGGCCTACCTTAGGGGTGACTAATATGTAGAAAGGGGAAGGTTTAGGGACTGGCAAGTGTGTGCACTTGCCAAGTCGACATGGCAGTCCCAGACTGCACACAGGCTCTGCAATGGCAGGCCAGAGTTACATTTTACAGGCTGCTTCTGTGGGTGGCACAATCAGTGCTGCAGCCCACTAGCAGCATTTGATTTACAGGCCGTGGGCACACACAGTACACTATGCTAGGGTCTGACAAGTAAATCAAATATGCCAATCACGGAATCACTAATCCATAACAGCAATTTACCAAGGGAGCGCTTGCACTTTGGCACTGAACAGCAGTGGCAAAGTGCCCAAAGCATCTAGACCAGCAAAACGGAGTCCAACACACAGCAAAAAATATAGGAGGCAAAGGCAAAAATGCAGGGGAGACCCACACCAATGGTGCCAGGTCTAACAGTACTACTGCAGTACTACATTATGTGCTATAAAATACAGTTACTGATTCAGGCCTGCAGTGTTTAGTTAGTGCTATAGGAGAGCAGGAGGTGGAGATTTTCACTTCTAGGTTTCTGAATTGCATTTTATATTAAGTGATTAGTACTACTGTAGTACTACATTATGAACTATAAAATGCAGTTTCTGAGGCAGCCCTGTAGTGTTTAGTTAGTGTTTGTAAAATGTTGTACCTATTACATGTTCACTTGTCATATCTATTGCTCTGCTGATTAATCAAACTTGAACTGGGTGCCTCCCTCAAGGACCTTGTGAGGGTTCATCCCCATAACACTAATCTCCTCAAAAACATTTGTGAAACCCTTGCAAGATGCACAGATGTCTGCTCCACAAAACTAGGGGGCAGCACGGTGTAGATAAATCTGCAGTTAGGTAGTGTATCCACCAGAAAATACCTTACGGAAAGTCAGTAACTTTTTTTTTTGATGGATACTTCTAACTGCAGATTTCTCACCTTTAGAATAGATACCCAGTCAGCACCTCCCAAAAGATGATGAGTCTAGTGAAAGGATTGAAACCAAAACATCCTGCAGGACAGAGCTGGCAAAATTACCATCTGAGTGGACCTGGCTGCTAAGGCAGTAGTGCCTGGTGAGACTGTGTACTTATATCCACGTTGCGGCTTGACAGAAGACAGGAACTCTCCTTGATAATGCTGTTGTAGTGTCCTTAGTTCCTGTGCAATTCCCCTTTTTGGGGATTTATAGGAGGTTCCTTCTTGGCTAGAGCATTGCTCATCTTTATGCATCCTCTGATCCACCTCAACAGAGTCCTCCTCTGTACCACCTTTCCTTTTTTCGACACTACAAACCCCACAAACACAATACTTCTTTGTACGTTCAATGTAGAATTTTGAAGGTCTCTTAGGATCAAGCTGATGCAGTCTATCCTCCTCTTTCGAGGGATTTCGAGGGATATGGCAGAGAGAAAAATGCTGGTACGGTGATGGATTTTCCCAGGTTAATCAATTAATAAAGAAATCAAACAGGATTTTTAGAGCACGGCTAATCACCCACGAGGGTATTAAGGCACTGAGAAACATGGGGTTCAGGTGAAAGGTCAATAGAACTTTAGGCAGAAAACCAGCCCGGGACCTCAGCACCAATTTGTTGGGAAAAAGAGTGGTGTAGGGAGATTGCACTAACAGTGCATTCAGTTCCCTAACATGGCATGCAGAAGTGGTAACAATAAGAAAGCTGTCTTGAAGGTCAGGAGCTGCAGAAAGCAGCTGTACATGGGCTTGAAGCGAGTGCACATGAGAAATATGAGGACTAAATTAAGGTTTCATTGAGGCATGCGGACGGGTTTTGGGGGAAACATATGTGTCATGCCCTTTAGAAAACACTTCACAACAGACAATTTAAAGAGGGAAGACGGAAGGATGGTCTGGCAAATGGGCCTACATGTAACCTTTAACTGTGCCCAATACAAAGCCTTGCTGGGCTAGAGACAAAACAAACAATAACGCATCTGTTAATGTGGCCTAAAAGGGATCAATGTGATGGTCTCTACACCAGACCACAAACATCTCCCAACACCCGAATAAATGGTTTAGTCAAAGGGCATCTGGTTGCGAGGAACTCATTCACTACTTCAAACGACAAATCAAAACTGCCCAGGTGCTGCCGTTCAATCTCCATGCATGGAAGTCAGGCGCGCAACGCCCATTGGGCTCAAAGGGCTTCAGCCCCCACCCGTCGTGTGTGTCAGCCTGGGCTGAGACAGCTTCCCGGGCACACACACAGCCGCACCCGAGTACTTCACAGGTCTTTAAAAGAACATTTACTTGTTAATGAGGCTTTGTTGTTTTTCATCTCTTCTTAGACCCCTGCATCTCCACTCTGCCTATTGCTGGAAGAATCAGCCCCCCCCCCCGAAATTTTTAGTAGCCTCCCCCCGAAATTTGGCTCTAGTTGCGCCTCTGATGGAGGTGTAGATTAAGGATATTTGGTGCAGGGCCCTACCCTGTTTCTGAAGCAGGAGTGCCTTCCGGAAAGGTTTGCAATTCAGAGGGTAAATGCTCAGGCGCCAGAGATCTGGTACCATACTCTCTTGGCCTATTCCGGGGCTTTTAAGATGACTTGGGCCTGGTCTGTCCTTACATTCTTTAATACTCAAGGTCTGTGATTTAATAGTGGGAGTGCGTAACAGAGGGCTGTGGTCCAACTCGGATGGAATGTGTTTCCTAATACCATTCCTGGTGGAAACTGAAGTGTTTTTTTCAGCAGTGGCAAAAACATCCTGCCAAGGCACATCCCACTGGTCAAAGATGTCCTGAGATAAGGATGCCATTAATGATCTGCCAGCTGCCAGCTGCTCCATTCAACTGCTCTGGGATTCAGCGACCCCACCAGGTAGTTGGTCACCAGAAAAATATCCTGCTGATCGAGCCACCGACAAAGTAACAGAATCTATTGGCACAAGACCCCTCCCCCCCTCTCTTGTTGCAGTATCAAGTGATAGCAGTGTTGTCGATGAGAACCTCCACCAGCTTCCTTTTACTGCCAATAGGAAGACTTTCAGGACCAGCTGTACAGCTTAAAATTCAAAAACGTTGATGTAGAGCTGGTGCTCTACTCAAGACCAAAGACCCCGGATTTCAACATCTCCCAGGTGACCCCAACCAACACAGAGGGAATGCATCCATCACTACTGTCAGCTCTTGGCTGTGCATGGAGACCGGAAGCCACAAGTCGGGTTGTTGTACACTTGCCACCACTGAATGTTCCAGACGTCTCCTCTAAGATACAAGTGAAGTCCGCCAGACTGCCCCAATTTTCAGCCTACTGAAATCAAAAGTTCAGCTCAAGGTCCTCACATGCACCACAATGCCAGAATGCCTAAGGCTAGGACTCTAAAAACCTGGGAAGCATCCTTGCCAGGAATCAATATTGAACCCAAAACGTCCAGATCAGATCCTGAATGTCTGACACTTGCTGCAGTAAAGACCCTATAAAGGCAATCCTCTTTATGGACGTTAGGTGGGACTTTGGTGCACAGAAGGAAAAGCCAAGGGATGACAGAAGGGCGACCAACATTCATAGGTGGTTCACAACTGCCAACTGCGAATATGCCTTGAGCAGCCTGTTGTTGAATTAGCAGAATACATATTCCCAATCTGAGAAGATGAACTGTGACCATCGACATCACCTTCATGAACACCCAAGGTGAAATTGAAGGTAGGATGGCAAATTGGAAGTATTCCGATAATACAATGAACTGCAGATAACATCTGTTGTACCGCAGGGCATGTGTATGAAAAGACACATGCTTCAAATCATAGGAAGGCATCCAATCCTCCGGGCCCCGAGTGGAAAGAACCGGAGCCAGAGCGACCATTTTGAATTTGTTGTTCTGCAAGAATGCATTCAGATGCCAGAGGTCCAAAATAGGTCTCAGCCCTTGTTGGAACTGGCACCTTCTGGTTGGCTGAGGCAAGGCCCTACTCAGGCAGAACCTACCACTCCCATCAGGGGCGGGTGATTACACTCACTGTATAACCTGCGCTCACCCTTGGGTAGCTTGGCACTGAGCAGTCAGGCTTAACACAGAGGCATTGTGTAAAGCATTGCCACAGCATTCTCACACAATAAATACACCGAGCGTCACCACACAACACATGTGGTGCATGTAAATAGAATTTGTATTCACACACATTAACTAACACAGCATGAATATCATGTATTTCTGGGCATAAATCACATTCAGAAATATCACTAGCAGTACTGTGCCCAACCGTGTTCAAAATGACATCAGCAATATGCACATTTGGGAAAAATCCTACTTTACCCCCCAGCACCCTTATGCAGTGCAAAATGTTGTTAGAACGAGGCCCACCCTAGCAATTATTCTAATTTAATACCACACAGCTACAGAGGGTATCCCAGTTCACAACGATATCAGAAAAGTGTACATACAGATAATTACAACACTTTTAAATAGCCTGCGAGCCAAGGCAGCACGGGTAAAAACCAATGAGAAACCTAATATTCTTTTGGCAAGGGAACAACATGTACGGCAACACCACCATGTGGTGTAATTAATCACAGGCAATCACTCCCACACACTCACTCAGCACCAATACATGGTGTGACAGATATCAGGCAGATCACTATGGAGCGCACTCGCACACACACGCACACTGCACCCTAATGCAGTGCACTGATATCCGGCAGGTCAGTTGATAATGCACTTGCATACACCGTGGCCCAAGCCCCCCTCCACCCTTCAGCTAACCCAGACTATCCTACACTCACAGGATGTAGATAATGAAAACCTTCCTCCTGATACATACACTTAGCCTGGATCCCAGGGAAAAAGGTGGGGGTAGGTTTTTAGGCGGCAGTCGACCAATGGAGGTTTGGCCACTACCCTGGAAGTTCAATCAAATGATTCCACACTGTGCCTTCAGGCACCAGTCCAGTTCTGCGAAGCTCAGGGGGGTCACGGAGTCTCTTGACCACTTCTGATCACTCTCAGAAGTGTTCTTCAGCCCAGCCAAATACTCTCACCACCAAGGCCCGACCCGGGCAATACTACCTGGCAACACAAAGTCGACAGGCCGGGGGAGGAGAGAGGGCAGTTGGTCTGCCCCACTGAAGGCACAAAAAGGAGCAATTGATGAATGGGGAATGAAGAAGGGGAGCCTCTCGGAAGGAGACACCCCGTAGGACACACGTGAATCAAAGTAGTGCCCATGTAACTCAGGCACTCTGTATCACAAATTCACTCCTCCGTGCCTTCCTGGAAATGAGGCACAACGTCTGGTGCGCATTGGTACAAGTCGCACCAGACAGTTCCGGTCACACACAATGCAGAGTCGCAAACTCAGCACATCCCTGGAAATGAGGCACAAAGTCTGGTGCGCATTGAGCTGAGTCGCACCAGACAATTACGGTCACACACAATGAAGAGTTATCAATTACATACCTTTCTGGAAATGAGGCACATGCGTGTTGAGCTGAGTTGTACCAGGCAATTTCGGTCACACACAATGAAGAGTTGCAAATTCTGTGCTTCCCTGGAAATGAGGCACAACATCTGGTGCACGTTGATTTGAGTCGCACCACACAATTCCGGTCCTACACACAGGCGTAAGTTCAGGGGTGCCACACGAGGTAGAATGAGGCACTGCTATGGGTACTCCCCACCTCCGGGGGTTGCAACCTGTGAATCAGACACCGCACACAATGAGCATGTAGTCAGCGTGTCACACGAGAGAGATGCAGCATGATCAACGAAGCGGGCCATGTGAGGTCCCGCAACTGGCGAATCCTCTCACCACCAACAAGCCGCTTATGCGTATCGAGGCCCCACGATGCAGAGCCATACTCCTGAAATGCGGGCAGTACTTTTGGGGTTCCACACCAGGCAATCTGCTCTTTAGGCACAATACTTAGTTCCATGCTCACACCGCGCTACCAGTAGGAATCCAGCAGACGATGTGGGCACTTAAGTGGGAAGCGCTTTCCAGGTGTCACAGGTAGATGGTGTGGGTCCCTCGCAGGAGATCTTTGATGTCCCTGAGACCTCCACAAGAGAACAGGGGGCATGCAGATCTTAATCTTTAGTGGGGCCATACTATGGCTCCCAGAGGCCAAGTGTCAAAACCTCTTCCTCCAATCTATCCAGCCAGGCCCTCAAATGGCACAGAGGTATGTCATTCCAGTTGCATGCTTAATATTTATAGCTGTCTCTGAGAAATGCATAGATGTGCTACCCCATCCTTCAGTGTGGACTAGACTCAAACTAAAATGCACACAAACAGTTTTAGAGCAGATAAATGCCCACTTTCTAGAAATGGCATTCCTAAGCTAGTGAGGAGAAATCCCTCTTCACCGCAGGAGAGGGTTTGCCATCGGGAATCCAATGATAGTAAACATCATGAGGCTGCTTCTCTGTAAGCCACAATTGCAGCTTGAAGTAATTTCAACCATTCCCCCATGTTAAACTATGGGAAGAACAAAATCTCATAGGTAGTGAAAACACACATGGGTATTCTTCACTATCTGGGCAAGAAACACCTGTAACTGCCCTGCCTTTCTCCTACCACTTGCTGCACCCCTTAAAACTAACCCTAGGAGTGCTTTAGTGTTAGTGAAAAGCACCTTCAGCCTTTACCAATGATTTAGAAAGGCCAACCTGGGCATAAGTGCAATTGTGCACTCAGAGGCCTGCAATGGCAGGCCTGACACATGTTTAAAAACACCATCGGTGCAAGTGCGCACACACAGGCCTGCAATGACAGGCTTGTGACATGTTTAAAAACATCAGGTAAGCACCCCTTCCTAACATGTGTAGGAAGGGCGTTCGCACTTTCACACTGCATTTACAGTGGGAAAGTGCCCAGAGCCCTAAGGTCACTACAAGAGAAGTAGCGCAACCCATGTATTGTCCCATGGGAGTAGTCGACCTCCCAGGTAGAGAAAGCCCACATGGGGGTTCTTCACTACCTGGGCAGGGATACTCATGTGTACCTGCCCTGCCTTTCGCCTACCACTTGCTTCATCCCTCAGGGCTTACCCTAGGGGTGCTCTAGTGGTGGTGGAAGGCCCACTCAGGAATGGCTAATGAGTTAAAAATGGCAACCTGAGCATAGGCACAACTGTGCGACAGCAGGCCTGCAATGGCAGGCTTGCTACATGTTTGGAAGGATATTTTGGTGGGTGGCGCAATCAGTGCTGCATCCCACCATCAGCCAGTGCAGTACCTGTCCTGGGTATGTGGTGTATCTTTTTACAGGGCACTCACAGGTACAACACCTAAATCAATCCAGCAACACTAATTCCTAGCATGTGTAGGAAGGGTGCGTGCGCTTTCACATTGCATTACTGTGGAAAGCGCTCAGAGTCCTAAGGCCACGGAAAGAGAATCAGCAAAATCCCGGAGGAGAAAAAGCAAAACGTTTGAGGGAAATCCCATAAGAAGGGCCATGTTCAACAGCCCTCCATCCTTCTTGGGTAAGAGGAAGTAAGCCTCTCACCTTTTTCCATGTCTGGCATTCTCTTGATGACTGCCTTGGCCAGGAAGTCAATTTACATCCTGCATTAGGATGGTAGCATGGTCTGTTGTCCCATGGGAGGAGCCGACCTCCTAGGTAGGGGAAACCCACATGGGTGTTCTTCACTACCTGGGCAGGGACTACTCATGTGTACCTGCCCTGGCTTTCGCCTACCACTTGCTTTAACCCTCAAAGCTTACCCTAGGGCATCTCTAGTGGTGGTGAAAAGCCCACTCAGGGGTGGCTAATGAGTTAAAAATGCCAACCTGAGCATAGGCGCAACTGTGCGCCAGCAGGCCTGCAATGGCAGGCTTAATACATGTTTGGAAGGCTATTCTGGTGGGTGGCACAATCAGTGCTGCGTCCCACCATCAGCCAGTGCAGCACCTACCCTGAGTATGTGGTATACCTTTTTACAGGGAATTCACAGATCCAACACCTAAACCAATCTAGTAAGCACCAATTCCTAGCATGTGTAGGAAGGGTGTGCGCGCTTTCCCATTGGGAAAGTGCCAAGAGTCCTAATGTCATGGAAAGAGAATCAGCAAAATCCCAGAGGAGAAAAAGCAAAATGTTTTAGGGAAATCCCCTAAGAAGGGCCATGTTCAACAACCCTCCATCCTTCTTGGGCAAGAGGAAGTAGTGGAGGTAACACCTCTCATCTTTTTCCATGTCTGGCATTCGCATCATGACTGCCTTGGCCAGGAGTCAATTTACATCCTGCATTAGGATGGTAGCATGGTCTGTTGAGATTTGAGTTGAGACAGGAAAATGCATTGAGGGAATAAAAGAAAAGTAGAGCATATAACCTTTGAATGATCTGCAGTAACCATCAATCCAAAGTGATGGATTCCAGCTGGGGAAAAAAATGTATCAGATTCTGCCAACTACAGGCTCAGTGTAGTCCTCCAAGGGGCAATTGGAATGGTTTCGTGTCACTGCACCTGGGGAGGAGGTAGAGTAGAGAACAGATGCCCTTTTTTGGTTGTAAAGCTTTGGCCGTCACCAGGTGCCATGGAGCTGTGAAAGGACCAAGGTGATTGCTATACTGGCTGTGAGGGCTGTCACTGACAATATGCCATGCCCCGTGAATAACCCCTAAGTTTCATCTATTGCTGGTGGGACTGGTGAACCAGCAAGAGCAATCCTAGGAAGTGGACCATAACACAGCTGTCCTTAAACTTAAATGTCTCTTGCACTGTGTCAGCCTTCTTCTCGAAACATTTAGAGTCATCAAAGGGCATGTCCATCAGGGACACTTGGATATCCCCTGAAAATCCAGTTGCATGCATCCAGGCCTGCTGTATGAGTCTTACACTTGTGCCCATGGTGCAACCTATGTAGTCAGTGGTGTGAAGGTAAGCATGCAAATTATACTTTGCTGCATCCTACCCATCCTGGATGGTCTGTACAAAGGCTACCCTGAGTTCCTCTGGAATAGCAGGCAAGATCTTGCTGTGTCCCACAGTGCATGTGTGTTGCAGCTCAAGAGACAGACCACATTCAAATATCGTAAGGCCAGGCTGGCTGAAAAGAATTACTTCTTTCAGAATGAGTCTATATGCTTAGGTTCCCTGTCTAGAGGTGCTGATGGGAAAGCATTTAGGTTAGCTTTTACTCATTGACGCTTGCACCACAAGGCTTTCCGGTGTTGGGTGCTGGGTGGGGAGTGCTGTATCCTCAGAAGCTGGCCCATGTTACCAGACAATAGGCCAACTGTCTGGGGGAGTCGAGCATGGCTTTGCACAGCTAATTGTTAAGGCACCTCTAAGAGCCTTATTGAAGGGCAATAAAGGTTCTGAATCGGCCGGTCTCAATTGCAGAATCAGCAGGTTTGATTTGATCTCCACAGTGGCAGTTGTAGGTCACGGACTTCCATGCCATGTGCACTACACCCACCATAAAAGATACCCTTTCTCAGTGGTTAGACCAGGTGGGGATTCCAACTTAGGGGCATATTAGCAAGACCCACGTTAAGATTATCGCCGTTTTAGCGGCAGGAAACTGCCGCTAAAACGGCGATAATGGGCTTGCTAATATGCGTTATGGAATTCCAATAGAAGCCCAGGTTAGATGTGCAGGACATCTAACCTGGGCTTCTATTGGAATTCTATAACGCATATTATCAAGCCCATTATCGCCATTTTAGCGGCAGTTTCCTGCCGCTAAAACGGCGATAATTTTAACGTGGGTCTTGCTAATATGCCCCTTAATTTCTGGAGATGCATCCAACCTATTAGCATTCTGTGGATCCAAATAGAGTTCTACATCAGTGTACTGAGGGGGGAGTAAGTTGTCCACCTCCAAATCATTGTAGTTGTTGTAGGAAATGTTTTGGAGTCCCTGAACTGCATTTAAATCAGTGCCGAACAGGGCTTTCAGCCTCTGGAACTGTTGATGTCATGGGAGAGACTGGGCATTGCATTCTACTCTGGTTGGTTGTGTTTTAGTGTTCTAAAAGCATGAAATAGGTTTTGCTTGTCCTAATGTTGGCTCTGTGTCAGCGACCGGCATCAGGATTGGATATTGCACGGGTGCTGATGGAAGTATTATTGGTGAAAGAATAGATGGGATTGGCGTGATCCCTGTGACTGGGGTAGAAGTCTAGACTGGAACCAGCAGGGGACTGGAAGCGAACTCTCATGGTCAGTCAGCACCAGTGGGAGACCGTTTGGTGGGAGTGAGACTGGTAGCTCTTGCGGCTCCACAGGGTTTGAAGGCACACCAGATGTAACTGGTACCATCTTGAATGTTTGAAGCATTGAAGCATGGAATCTTTGAAAGCCCCTATCTGCTGCAGGGTTGACAATGGCCTGGGAAATTCAGGTCATATTGGATCAAGCCTCAGCATGGGCTCAGAGTCAGAGGGTGGCAGATAAGAAAGGACCTTAGCATGCAAACTTCAGTTTCTTGTCTGACTTAGGCTGGGGAGAGGGGAACAAATTCTGCTTAGCACTCTTGGGCTTGTAATGGGCTTTGGACTTTGACTTACCTGATTGCTTCAAACCAATTCTGGATTTGGCGTAAGAATGGGCTCATGATCTGAAGCGGGAGCAACCCTACGATTTGGAGTGTTACCACTGCTTTGAACAGAACCTCTACTTGTGCTCTGCTACATATAACTTAGCTTCCCACACTCTTCCTACTCTTTTATTGCTTATGGATGCATCAGGGTACACATATCTCACAACTTCAGGTATTCAAGCACTCGCACCCTTCACAGAGTAGCAGTAACATTTGTATCTCAGAGTATTATAGTCAAAAATATCGTCTGACATAAGTATTGTGCCCTAAATAATTTTTACTAAAGTATCATCCCATTGGGTGTAGATTTTCTATTATTAAATCAAACAAGGCAATATTTTTGTAAAAATATTTAGGGCCTGAATATGAGTCTGACGGTCCATGAATCGCCAGCCTCACAGTGGCGTGGCAGTCCAGCCACTGCCGCACCAATAGTCCGACTGCCCCATTACAAGTTGGGCGCTCGGACTGCCATTGCACTGCTGCAACTGCCAGGGATCAGAAATCCCTGGCTGTGGCGTGGCGGTCTTGATGCTGCAATATGCTTGACGGGACCGCCCTGGTCCCGCCAAGCACATCATGAGTTTCCTCTCCGCCACGGTTTCATTGTGGTTCCTCCTCCATGAAAACCGTGGTGGAGAGGAAACAAAGGAGCCCTACAGGGCCTCAGGGCCATGCGGTGCATGCAGGGGGGCACATGTTGTGCCCCCCTGTGTGCATGCACCCCAGTACCTGCACGCTCCCACTACAGTGCCTATTTTCAGAGGCACCACCAAAGAAATGCCTGCCAGACACGAGAAAACTCGTAATCTGGTATCTGGTGGGCAGTGCTCACACGGCTTTGGCGGTGCAGGAGCATGGCGGTGGCATACCAACCGTTCCCACACCACCAAAAGTCATAATCGGACCCTTAGTACATGTTATTTGTGGCAAAAAATATTCTGAAAATATTCTTCTGGTATCACATCACACTCACACACTACTGAGAACACTCTTTCCCCCTGATAGAGTAGCAGTTTCACACACCAACAGCACTCACACATGACACATAGACTAGCAGTCACACACTACCAGATGTACTCTCACACCCTCACAGAACAGTAGCTGCATACTACAGAAAAAACTCACACCTCTCACTGTGTATCTGTCTGACACTGCCTACAACACTTTCACACCTCTCACTCAGCTGAAGTCTCAATAAATGGCAGCATTCTCACACCTATCGCAGATTATCCGTCTCTAGTCACCGACAATATTCTCAAACTCCTGAGCACTAGCTGCCATGCATTAACATAAGCACTCTCGTAACTATCCATATCAGCTGGCACATACTACCAACATTAATCTCACACACCAAACAGGCTCACAATGACACAATACTGAAGCACTTTCAGAGACAGGATAGGAGACAGGAGTTCTGGCTGATACTTGAACGGGGCTCTTTTTTAAATGGTGAATTTGTGCATGAGGAATTGTGGGTGGTTGTGTAAATGAATGCACAAATTATTCGCTGAGGATGAGTGACTTAGTGAATGAATGATGAGTGGTTGAGTGCAGGGACGGATGGATGAGTGACTGCATGGATGAAAGCAACCAGGCAGTTTCAGTTATGAGGGAAATCTATTGCATTTGTGTTAGAAATGGGGGTCTCTAGTTGTCAATGGCGGGCCACTGTCCAAGTAGGGACCCTTCTTCCAAAGTCAGAGTGAGAGGGCTACACCCTTCGATAACCCCTGCTCAACCCTGTGGTAACGTAGCACGAGCAGCTAGGCCTATCTCAGAGGCAGTGTGTGAAGCATTTATGACCATACACAGTAACACAGTAAATAACACTACAAAGGGACACCACACAAATAGGTATATCAAAAATAAGTATCTTTATATAGGCTTATCACAAGCCCCAAAACGACCATAAAGCCACAATACTATAAAAATGGAATTACTCTTGGAATGCTGCAAAAATAGTTCAAAGTGTGTGTTAGACTTGGCATCTTTTGGCGTGTTTCCCCTGACTTTTTGCTTTCTGACCTCCCGTGTTTGACTCTGTTTTTGCTGGTGTAATGATTCTGCGCACTTTCCTCACTGCTGTCCAGTGGGAAAGTGCAAGTGCTCCTGTATAAAATATGTATGGATTGGTATTTCCATGATTGGCCTATTTGATCTATGTGTCAGTCCCTAGTAAAGGGCACTGCGAGTGCCAGGGCCGATAGATCAAATGCTGTTGGTGGGCTGCAGCACTGGATTGTGCCCCCCACGCAAACAGCCCGTAAAGTGTAACTCGGGCCTGTCAACGCAGAGCCTGTGCGCAGCCTGGGGCTGCCATGTCGACTTGGCAAGTGCACACGCTTGCAAGTCCCTAAACCTTCCCTTTTCTACATGTTAGTCACCCCTAAGGTAGGCCCAAGGTACCCCTGTGGGCAGGGTGCATTGTATGTGAAAGGTAGGACATGCCCTGATGTGTGTGGCATGTCCTGATAGTGAAATACAGCCTCCTTTGTTTTTCACTATTGCAAGGCTACCTGTTCCCCCTAGGCCAGAATGGGCAGTTTCGATTATTACAGCTTATAATCCTAACTGACCCAGGGAACATGGTAGAAATTCGAGTTTAGTATGCCTGGACTCAGAATGATAAAATGCATCTTTTAGTAAAGTTGGTTTTAACATTCTGTGTTTGAAAATACCACTTTTAGAAAGTGGGTATTTTCTTGTCTAACCATCCAAGCCTGCCTCTGCTAGGTTGTGTATTCCGTGTCTGGAGTGTGAGTGACAGGGGCTGGGGATGCCAGGAGACAGGGTGAGTCAGCACAGGGCTGAATAGCCAGATCTACATGTAGATGGGTGGGAGGAGTACACCTGGGACCTGAATAGGGCTGGGCCTTCCCTCCACAATGCTGGCTCCACCTCCTGTGGTGCGTCTGATGTCCCTGGCCTGCACCCTGAAAGGAAATACGGAGGCTTGTCAACAAAGTGCTCCAAGACTGACCAGAACTGGTTTGGGCCAGGCAAAGGCCTCTCTGCCTTCAGAGAACAAAGGAATTTGGAATATAAATATTGGGGCCCTGACCCCATGAATTTAGATCTCGCTGGAATCAAGGAACCTGCCAAGAAGAAGAGCTGGAGAGCTGCTAGGAGGAGTACTGCCCCTTTGCTGAGTTGTTGCCTTGTTGGGTTGGCCTGCAGTTGCTGTTTCTGCCTTGGGCAGTTAAAGGACTGGACTGAACTTTCTACTACTTGTGCTGAGAATCTCCAAGGGCCTGAAACCGAGCTGGCCTCCTGTTAAGAAGTCTCAGGGACTGCAAAGACTTCACCACCCTCTGGGTACCGCTTCTGGAACCGCTGTTTCAGTTGCCACAAAGGAAGGGAACCGCAACCGACTCCGTCAACCAACTCCCTCGCTGGCCCGGTGTCCTGTTTGCACCGCAGACCGCACCGTCCGCATCTCGCACCGCAACCCTGGTCTCACCAACGACGACGTCCGACGCCATCGCCACCGAGCCGCTGCTTGCACCGTGACCTGTGGGCACCGCAGTTCGCATCGCATCGCTTCACTGTGCCAGCCGGACCAGACCGACGCTGTCGCTGCAACTGGCTCAACAATCTTGACCGCATCGCAGTTGGGGCACCGCTCGCACGCTTCACGACACACCGCTCCGACTCGCACCGCTGTCCGATGCCAGCTCCCGCACTCCGGCTTGGTCGCCTGCATCGCAACCTGCCAGCACCGCATCGAGCACCGTCTCACCCTGCACCGCACGCCTTGGACTCACCGATTCCGTCTGCACGATTGTCACCGAGCCGCTGCCTGCACCGCATCGAGAGGACACCGCGCCCTGCACCGCTTCCATCTTGCACCGCAACCGCGACGTACGCCGACAGGCTCGCACACTCCGTGCCCGCCACAACGAGAAAAGGTACTGTGACCGAGTCTGTTCACGACTCTGCTGGCCCGTATCGACGCGGTCGGCTGGAACTGTTAGATTCTGTGGTTTTCAGCATCGCGGTAGACTCGGACGGAGCTACCGACTCGTACGAACTTTGTTTTTGAACTATTCCTACAAAGAAGAAATTATCTTGCAACGTAATCACTTTTGAAGTACTGTATTGTGGATTTTTTTCGTATTTGGCCTTGTCTTGAGTATATAAAAATATTGGTTATTTTTCTAAACTGGTGTGGTGTCCTTTTGTAGTGCTTACATTATATTACTGTTGGTTATGTGCAAATGCTTTACACACTGCCTCTAAGATAAGCCTGACTGCTCGTGCCAAGCTACCAAGGGGGTGAGCAGGGGTTATTTTAGGAGTGTAACTCCCTTATCCTGACTAGAGTGCTGGTTTCTGCCTGGCTTTGGCACATGCCCTAGCCTTCCAGAAATCCCATTTCTAACATTGGTGGCAGCGGTGAGGATAGCACTTGTGTTTGCACTTGACTTACAGTGATTGGTGTGCACTACTACCATATCGCAGGACATTACGTACCACTTACAGGTTCTTTTTCTTTTTGGCCTATTTTTGATCTTGCCGGTTTGAACTTGCTACTTCAACATGCCTGAATCTATAGCATCATCAATTGCATCAGTAGAAATTGCCTTTGAGGAGGATCGATTGGAAACCTACAATGTCAAGGATTTAAAATCGATTTGCAAAAGCCTGAAAGTCCAGGTCAGAGGCCGCACCAGGAAGGATGAGCTACAAAAGGCGCTGAGGGCCTGGGTAGCAGCCAGAGGTGCCAGTGGGCAATCTGGTGAACTCAATGGAGAGGTGGAGGAGCCTGTTCCTAGGGTGGATGTGCTTTTGGGAGGGGGGGAACCCTCCAGGCCAGGCAGCAGTAGTTTGTCCCCAGAGGAGCTGGAGGACAGGCGGGAAGTAAGGAGGTTTGAATTGGAGAAACTCAGAATAGAAAGTGAGAGGGAAGAGAAAAGAATAGCCATGGAGGAAAGGAAAATGGTACTAGATCATGAGAGAATGATCAAGGAGCTGGAGCTAAAGAGTAGATCCGGTTCAGATGGTGGCAGCAATTCTTCAGCACACACAGACAGGATTGTACACATCCCCAAGAATGTAGGTAAAGAGTACAAAAAGGGTGATGACATACAAAGGTGGTTTCAAGGGTACGAGTCGTCTATTCATATGAATGGGGTCCCTGAGAGGAACTGGGGAGCGGAGTTGTGGCCTCTCTTTCCAGAGGAAGATAGGGATACTCTGATAGCTTTGGGTAAGGGGCAGGACCTCACCTATGCTGACATGAAAGACGCTCTCCTCACTAGGTATGGGCTCACTCCTGAGAAGTACAGGGATCACTTTAGGTCCAGTAAAAAGTCGGAGGCCAACACTTGGTTGGAATGTGTGGATATGTTCTGTAGGTCGCTGGATGGTTGGGTGAAGGGCAGTAATGTAACAGATTTTCAGGGGCTCTACAATTTGAGTGCATGGGAGCACTTGTCTAGTCTATGTTTTACAGATCTGCGCCAGCACCTAGTTGACAGTAAGCTAACTGACCCCAGAAAGCTTGCTATGGAGGCGGACCGCTGGGTAAGTACCAGGGTCCACAAGAAAGCATTTGGGGGAGACTCAGCCAAAGGTGGGCAGGGTCCCCAGCAGAAAAGTGGGGGGGACAAGGGTAAAGCACAGGAGTTCTCTAAAGGGCCCCAAACTAGTACCCAGGGTAAAGGTTCCCAGCCTCCCGGTGATAAGAAGAAAGTGGCTTCTACAGGAAAGCCTGTTGAGACCGGCCCCCGCAAGTGTTATGCATGTGACCAGGTAGGTCACTTCAACGGGGACCCCAAGTGCCCAAAGGGGACACAGCCACCCACCGGTGGACAGTCCAAAGTGTTGGCTAGTGTAGCGCTTGGGGAGGAGGGGTGCCCACAGGAGGGTGGGGATCCCGCAGAAATGACCCTTGTCTCACTAGGGGACAGTGAGATGGTCCCAGGAAACCAGGTGCCCCCTAACACAAAGAAATATAGCACCTGGGTGACCATCAATGGGAACAGGGTAGAGGCTCTCAGAGATACTGGAGCCAGTGTGACCTCAGTCCGGTGTCACCTGGTCTCTGAGAAGCAGGTAGTCCCAGGGGAATTCCACCAAGTAGTTGCTGTAGACAACTCTGAGCGCCAGTGTATGGTGGCGCAGGTTCCCTTTGAATGGGGGGTCTCAGGTCCCTTGAGGGTGGTTGTGAGCCCCACCATGCCTGTAGATTGTCTGCTAGGTAACGACCTGGAGCAGTCCTTATGGAAGGATGTTGAGCTCAGGTCTCACTTGGAGATGCTTGGGTTGCCAGAGTGGGCATGCGTGTCTACTCGGTCAATGGCAGCCAGGAAGGGTGATCAAGAGGACTTGGAGCCTGGAACAATGGCCCAAGTCCCTGCCAAGAGAAAGGGCAGGGGGCGCGGGAAACCGGCCCCCGAAGTTCCCACGGACCGGGAGGAGGCGGACCTCGAGGGGGACGCCCCGGTGCCTACAGGGGAGCAGGTAGCCGAACTGGGAGACATCTCTGAGCTGCCCATTGGCAGCAAGAAGGGGGTCCCACCAGGGAGGAGTTCTGCAGGGAGCAGAGCGAGTGCCCTACTCTGGAGGGTCTGCGGCGGCAGGCTGCAGGCCAGGCAGCTGGTAATCAGTCCGGGTCACATCTGATCTACTGGGAGAATGGTCTCCTATACAGTGAGCCTAAGGTTGCTGAGCCTTGGTCAGCCCGTGTGCTGGTGGTACCCCAGCGCTTCAGGACCTTCCTACTGGGTCTGGCTCATGACGTGCCTTTGGCAGGACATTTGGGGCAGGACAAGACCTTTGACAGGCTTGTCACCCACTTCTTTTGGCCCCAAATGCGAAGGCAGTCAGATGCACACTGTAGGTCTTGCCAAACTTGCCAGGCAAGTGGTAAGAGTGGGAGGAAGGTCAAAGCTCCTCTCCAACCTTTTCCTGTTGTTGGAGCCCCCTTTGAAAGGGTAGGGATGGATATTGTGGGGCCACTGGATCCCAAGACAGCCATGGGCAACAGGTACATCCTGGTCTTGGTGGACCATGCCACCCGGTTCCCTGAGGCAATCCCTCTCCGGACAACGACGGTGCAAGTGGTGGGCCGGGCGTTAATGGGGATCTTTTCCCGTGTGGGTTTCCCCAGAGAGGTGGTTTCTGATAGGGGACCAATTTCATATCCAAGTATATGACATCCCTGTGGAAGGAGTGCGGTGTAACCTACAAGTTCACCACTCCTTACCACCCCCAAGGAAACGGTCTGGTGGAGAGATTCAACCAGACCTTGAAGGGCATGATCAAGGGTCTAACAGAACCCATGAGGCGTAAGTGGGACGTCCTCTTGCCATGCCTGCTCTTTGCATACCGGGAGGTGCCTCAGAAGTCTCTTGGGTACAGCCCCTTTGAGCTCCTGTATGGCCACCCGGTCAGAGGACCTCTGAGTTTGGTAAAGGAAGGCTGGGAGGCAGCTCCCAGGAAAACTCCCCAGGATGTGTTTAGTTACATGCTGGCCTTTAGAAACCAAACTGCCCGCTTCAGGAAACTCGCTCAGGCGAACCTAGAAGCAAGCCAGGAAGAAATGAAGAGGTGGTATGACCAGAATGCCACTCTGGTCGAATTTCAACCTGGGCAAAAAGTGTGGGTCATGGTCCCAGTGGAACCTTGTGCCTTGCAGGAGAAGTGGACTGGGCCATATGAGGTGGTGGAGCGCAAAAGTGACGTCACCTACCTGGTGGATTTGCAGGCTCCAATGAACCCTTTGAGGGTCCTCCACGTGAACCGCCTCAAGCCCCACTTCGAGAGGTCCGAAGTGAGTATGCTCTTGGCGACAGATGATGGGGTGGAAGAGGAGAGTGAGCCTCTCCCTGACCTCCTGTCCACCAAGGAGCATGATGGGTCAGTAGAGGGTGTGATCCTCTCCCCTACACTGACTCAGGAGCAGCAGGGGGACTGTCACCAGTTGTTGGGACAGTTCGCCCCACTGTTCTCTCTGACCCCCGGTGTTACTCACTGGTGTACTCATGAAGTGGACACTGGTGACAGCCCTCCTGTGAAGCACAAGATTTACAGGTTGACTGACCGGGTCAGGGCCAGCATCAAGGAGGAGGTCTCTAAGATGTTGACGTTAGGGGTGATTGAGCCCTCCAACAGTCCTTGGGCCAGCCCAGTGGTCTTGGTCCCAAAGGCTGCTGCGCCCGGTGCCACTCCAGAACTCCGGTTTTGTGTGGACTACCGTGGGCTCAATGCCGTCACCAGGACTGACGCACACCCCATCCCCAGAGCGGATGAGCTCATTGATCGGTTGGGAGCTGCCCGGTTCCTCAGCACGTTTGACTTAACGTCTGGGTACTGGCAGATTGCCTTAACCGATGGGGCCAAGGAGAGATCAGCATTTTCAACCCCAGAAGGTCATTACCAATTCCGGGTGATGCCCTTTGGGTTGAAGAATGCCCCTGCCACCTTTCAGAGGTTGGTCAATCAGGTGTTGGCTGGGCTGGAGGATTTCAGTGCCGCCTACCTGGATGACATTGCTGTGTTCAGTTCCAGCTGGGAAGAACATTTACAGCACCTTGAGAAAGTGTTGAGGGCTCTGCAAGGTGCAGGCCTCACGATCAAGGCCAGTAAGTGCCAGATCGGGCAGTGTTCTGTGGTGTACTTGGGACACCAGGTAGGAAGCGGCCAGGTGGCGCCCCTACAACCCAAGATTGACACCATTCTGGCTTGGGAGCCCCCTAAGACCCAGACAGAGGTGAGAGCCTTCTTAGGTCTCACCGGCTACTATAGGAGATTTGTTAAGGGCTATGGCACCATCGTTGCCCCCTTAACAGAGCTGACTTCGAAGAAGCAGCCCAGGAAAGTGATCTGGACTGAGTCCTGCCAGAAAGCTTTTGATGCCCTGAAGGCAGCCATGTGCACGGC
This sequence comes from Calotriton arnoldi, assembly GCA_963921515.1. Taxonomy (NCBI): domain Eukaryota; kingdom Metazoa; phylum Chordata; class Amphibia; order Caudata; family Salamandridae; genus Calotriton; species Calotriton arnoldi. The sequence goes on from CAWUFW010014925.1 coordinate 126,363, forward strand.
GCCCGTGCTCAAGGCACCTGACTTCTCCAAGGAATTCGTCGTGCAGACTGACGCTTCAGAGCATGGTGTGGGAGCGGTGCTCTCACAACTGAACGAAGAGGGCCTGGATCAGCCTGTAGTCTTCCTTAGCAGGAGACTACTCCCCAGGGAACAGAGGTGGAGTGCCATAGAAAGGGAAGCTTTTGCTGTGGTCTGGGCACTGAAGAAGCTGAGACCATACCTGTTTGGGACTCACTTCCGGGTTCAGACAGACCACAGGCCCCTCAGATGGTTGATGCAAATGAGGGGTGAGAATCCAAAACTGCTGAGGTGGTCCATCTCCCTACAGGGAATGGACTTTACGGTGGAACACCGCCCTGGTACAGAACACGCCAACGCAGATGGTCTGTCCAGGTTCTTCCGCCTTAGTGAAGAGAACTCCAATGGGGTTGGGTAGTTCTCCCTACTTTCAGCTGGAGGGGACATGTGTTAGACTTGGCATCTTTTGGCGTGTTTCCCCTGACTTTTGCTTTCTGACCTCCCGTGTTTGACTCTGTTTTTGCTGGTGTAATGATTCTGCGCACTTTCCTCACTGCTGTCCAGTCGGAAAGTGCAAGTGCTCCTGTATAAAATATGTATGGATTGGTATTTCCATGATTGGCCTATTTGATCTATGTGTCAGTCCCTAGTAAAGGGCACTGCGAGTGCCAGGGCCGATAGATCAAATGCTGTTGGTGGGCTGCAGCACTGGATTGTGCCCCCCACGCAAACAGCCCGTAAAGTGTAACTCGGGCCTGCCAACGCAGAGCCTGTGCGCAGCCTGGGGCTGCCATGTCGACTTGGCAAGTGCACACGCTTGCAAGTCCCTAAAGCTTCCCTTTTCTACATGTTAGTCACCCCTAAGGTAGGCCCAAGGTACCCCTGTGGGCAGGGTGCATTGTATGTGAAAGGTAGGACATGCCCTGATGTGTGTGGCATGTCCTGATAGTGAAGTACAGCCTCCTTCGTTTTTCACTATTGCAAGGCTACCTGTTCCCCATAGGCCAGAATGGGCAGTTTCGATTATTACAGCTTATAATCCTAACTGACCCAGGGAACATGGTAGAAATTCGAGTTTAGTATGCCTGGACTCAGAATGATAAAATGCATCTTTTAGTAAAGTTGGTTTTAACTAAGCCTGGGCGTAGTTCACGAAGTAGCGCTACGCGAAGCTACGCAAAGTGCAGTTCGCACTACGCGAGCTACGCGTAGCACTACACGAACTGCGTAGTGCACTGTTCGCAATGATTGCACAGTGCCGGATGCTTGTCCGCACTGTGCAATCATTGAAAACGGCATCTTGCACAGTGCGAGCTGTCTTTTACTGCCGCTCGAGTAGATTTTTACTCGAGCGGCAGCTTTCTCAACGCGGACTGGTATTTTCTCATCGCGAGCGGTCGCGAGCACACGCGACCACTCTCAATGAGAAACCTGACCTCCCCGCGTTGAGAATCTCGCAGGGAGGTTTATTTTCCACGCTCGCGATCGGCAACTTGATGTTGCTGATCGCGAACGAGGAAAAAGTCTCGCCGGGATGTCATTTTGCTTGCTCGCGGTCGCCAACTTGACGTTGAGGACCGCGAGCAAGCAAAAAATGACCGCTGCACTACGCTACGCTACGCGTGTTTGCACTGTGCTACGTGCACTTCGCGTTGTGCGAAGTAGCGCAAACTTCGCAAACTACGCGAGCGTAGCGTAGTGCTTTGCCCAGGGTTAGTTTTAACATTCTGGGTTTGAAAATACCACTTTTAGAAAGTGGGTATTTTCTTGTCTAACCATCCAAGCCTGCCTCTGCTAGGTTGTGTATTCCATGTCTGGAGTGTGAGTGACAGGGGCTGGGGATGCCAGGAGACAGGGTGAGTCAGCACAGGGCTGAATAGCCAGATCTACATGTAGATGGGTGGGAGGAGTACACCTGGGACCTGAATAGGGCTGGGCCTTCCCTCCACAATGCTGGCTCCACCTCCTGTGGTGCGTCTGATGTCCCTGGCCTGCACCCTGAAAGGAAATACGGAGGCTTGTCAACAAAGTGCTCCAAGACTGACCAGAACTGGTTTGGGCCAGGCAAAGGCCTCTCTGCCTTCAGAGAACAAAGGAATTTGGGATATAAATATTGGGGCCCTGACCCCATGAATTTAGATCTCGCTGGAATCAAGGAACCTGCCAAGAAGAAGAGCTGGAGAGCTGCTAGGAGGAGTACTGCCCCTTTGCTGAGTTGTTGCCTTGTTGGGTTGGCCTGCAGTTGCTGTTTCTGCCTTGGGCAGTGAAAGGACTGGACTGAACTTTCTACTACTTGTGCTGAGAATCTCCAAGGGCCTGAAACCGAGCTGGCCTCCTGTTAAGAAGTCTCAGGGACTGCAAAGACTTCACCACCCTCTGGGTACCGCTTCTGGAACCGCTGTTTCAGTTGCCACAGAGGAAGGGAACCGCAACCGACTCCGTCAACCGACTCCCTCGCTGGCCCGGTGTCCTGTTTGCACCGCAGACCGCACCGTCTGCATCTCGCACCGGAACCCTGGTCTCACCGACGACGACGTCCGACGCCATCGCCACCGAGCCGCTGCTTGCACCGTGACCTGTGGGCACCGCAGTTCGCATCGCATCACTTCACTGTGCCAGCCGGACCAGACCGACGCTGTTGCTGTAACTGGCTCAACAATCGTGACCGCATCGCAGTTGGGGCACCGCTCGCACGCTTCGCGACGCACCGCTCTGACTCGCACCGCTGTCCGACGCCAGCTCCCGCACTCCGGCTTGGTCACTTGCATCGCAACCTGCCAGCACCGCATCGAGCACCGTCTCACCCTGCACCGCACGCCTTGGACTCACCGACTCCGTCTGCACGATTGTCACCGAGCCGCTGCCTGCACCGCATCGAGATGACACCGCGCCCTGCACAGCTTCCATCTTGCACCGCAACCGCGACGATACGCCGACCGGCTCGCACACTCCGTGCCCGCCACAACGAGAAAGGTACTGTGACCGAGTCTGTTCACGACTCTGCTGGCCCGTATCGACGCGGTCGGCTGGATCTGTTAGATTCTGTGGTTTTCAGCATCGCGGTAGACTCGGACGGAGCTACCGACTCGTACGAACTTTGTTTTTGAACTATTCCTACAAAGAAGAAATTATCTTGCAACGTAATCACTTTTGAAGTACTGTATTGTGGATTTTTATCGTATTTGGCCTTGTCTTGAGTATATAAAAATATTGGTTATTTTTCTAAACTGGTGTGGTGTCCTTTTGTAGTGCTTACATTATATTACTGTTGGTTATGTGCAAATGCTTTACACACTGCCTCTAAGGTAAGCCTGACTGCTCGTGCCAAGCTACCAAGGGGGTGAGCAGGGGTTATTTTAGGAGTGTAACTCCCTTATCCTGACTAGAGTGGTGGTTTCTGCCTGGCTTTGGCACATGCCCTAGCCTACCAGAAATCCCATTTCTAACAGTGTGCAAGAAGAACTCAGTTCAAGGCAGTGGTCTCTGCGACCCTTCTACTCACAAAGTACCTGCATTGGCAAGGCAAAGCATTAAAACGATGCACTGAAGCTGTGGCGCTGATGCTCTCCCCGCTGGGCTGATGGTGCGCTGACTCCTTGCCGCGAGGGAGGAGGTGATGCGCTGATCGGCAGATGCGAGGGAAAGCGAGGCGGTGCGCTTCTGCACGCGAGGTCATTGGTGCGATGACTCCTTGCCGCGGGGGAGGAGACGACGCGACGATCTGTGGATGCGTGCTGCGAGCTGGTTGCGATGCCAAAGAATGGTGCTCCGCTCGGGAGCGACGAGCCGGGTGCGATGCGAAGGAGCTGGCGGCCGCGATGCGTCCGCGCTGCGATGTCGTGATGCGCCGATTGCAGGGATGCGACGCTCTTGGTGCGATGTCGTGGTGTGCCGATTGCGGGGATGCGACGCAGTTGGTACGCTGCGATGATCCTGGATTTTGCGAGCACTCAGCGGCAGCAGCGCGATGATTCCTGACAGCGCTCTTAGCTGCAGCGGCTCACAAACGTGCGTTAGCGGTGATTTCAACCCGCGTTCTCTGCAGTAGGACTAGAGGCCCTGAGTTCCTTGACAGGAGTCTCACCTGCAAATAGAAGTCCTCGCTGGGATGATTCAGAGGGCTGATGGTGAAGTCTAATGTGCCTGAGACTTCGACAGGAGGCTAGCTCTCTTCTAGCCCTTGGGTGATTGCTTTAGCAAGATGAATTAAAGTGTCTCTCCAAAAGTCCTTTTCCCTCTCTTTCAAAGTCCAATGGTAACCGCTGCAGGCTAATCCAAGAAACAGCACACAAGCACAAGGATAGTCACCTCCTGCAGATTCCTTCAGTTACACGGACAGAGGTTCGTCTTGATGTCCATGAGCAATACAATTTGTAAGGGGTTTCAACACAGATATTTATACCCCAAAAGTCTTTGTTCTCAAAAGCTACAAGTCACTGATCCTAGCCAGAACCAGTTCTGTTCAGTCCTGGAGCACTTTGTTTACCAGGCTGCATCCTTCCTTTCAGGAAGAGGGGGTCTGCTATCAGACGCACAGTGGGAGGTGGAGCCATCATTCACCTTGCCAGGCACAGCCCTATTCAAGTCAAGGAGCTACCCCTCCCCATACTCCAACCACAGATCTCTCTATTCAACCCAGGTCTGGCTCAGCCTGCCCTGTCCCTCCAAAACCAGACAGCCAATACACATAACAGCAGAGCATACTGGAAGGCTTAGGCAAGAAAATACCCACTTTCTAAAAGTGGTATTTTCAAACACAGAATATAAAAATAAACTTTCCTAAAAGATGTATTTTAATATTCTGAGCTCAGGCATACTAAATTCGTTTTTCTACCATGTTCCTGGGGTCATTTAGGACTATAGAATGTAATAGTCACAATTGCCCATTCTGGCCTATGGGGAACAGGTAGCCTTACAGTAGTGAAAAACGAAATTGGGTGTAAGTCACTACCAGGACATGCTACACACACCAAGGCATGTCCTACCTCACACATACAATGCACCCTACCATAGGGGTGGCTTACATGATGCCAAGAGAAGGTTCAGGGGCTGGGAAGTGGGTGCACTTCACAGCCAAGATGGCAGTTCGGGACTGCACGCAGACTCTGCAGTGGCAGGTCTGAGACACGCTTTACAAGCTGCTTCTGTGGGTGGCGCAAACCAGCGCTGCAGGCCCACCGGCAGCATTCGGTTTACCAGCCCTGGGCACTCACAGGCCACGCTACTAGGGACTAACAGGTAAACCAAATAAGCCAATCAGGGATATACCAATTCATATGTCATATTTACACAGGGAGCATTCGTGCTGTGGCACTCAAGGGCAGTGGCACAGCGCCCAGAGCATCTAACACCAGCAAAACGGAGGAGACAACAGCGAAAAATGGAAGGGAAATCCACGCCAATGGTGCCAGGTCTAACACGCGTCCCCTCCAGCTGAAATGTGGGGAGAACTACCCATCCCCTTGGGAGTTCTCATCACTAAGGCGGAAAAATCTGGACAGACCATCAGCATTTTCGTGTTCTGTACCAGGGCGGTGTTCCACCGTGAAGTCCATACCCTGGAGGGAAATGGACCACCTCAACAACTTGGGATTCTCACTAAGGCTGGGCGTAGTTCTCGAAGTAGCGCTACGCGAAGCTACGCGAAGTGCACTTCGCACTACGCGAGCTACGAGTAGCACTACGCGAACTGCGTAGTGCGCTGTTCGCGATGATTGCACAGTGCCGGATGCTTGTCCGCACTGTGCAATCATTGAAAACGGCATCTTGCACAGTGCAAGCTGTCTTTTACTGCCGCTCGAATAGATTTTTACTCGAGCGGCAGCTTTCTCAACGCGGACTGGTAGTTTCTCATCGCGAGCGGTCGCGAGCATACGCGACCACTCGCAATGAGAAACCTGACCTCCCCGCGTTGAGAATCTCGCCGGGAGGTTTATTTTCCACGCTCGCGATCGGCAACTTGATGTTGCTGATCGCGAACGAGGAAAAAGTCTCGCCGGGATGTCATTTTGCTTGCTCGCGGTCGCCAACTTGATGTTGAGGACCGCGAGCAAGCAAAAAATGACCGCTACGCTACGCTACACGTGTTTGCACTGTGCTACGTGCAATTCGCGTAGTGCGAAGTAGCGCAAACTTCGCAAACTACGCGAGCGTAGCGTAGTGCTTTGCCCAGGGTTAATTCTCACCCCTCATCTGCATCAACCATCTGAGGGGCCTGTGGTCTGTCTGAACCCGGAAGTGAGTCCCAAACAGGTATGGTCTCAGCTTCTTCAGTGCCCAGACCACAGCAAATGCCTCACGCTCAATTGCACTCCACCTCTGTTCCCGTGGAAGTAACCTCCTACTGATGAAGGCTACGGGTTGGTCTAGTCCCTCCTCATTTATCTGTGACAGAACGGCCCCCACCCCATGCTCTGAAGCGTCTGTCTGGACAACGAATTCCTTAGCAAAATTGGGCGCCTGGAGTACGGGTGAGGTACACATGGCAGTCTTGAGGGCATCAAAGGCTTTCTGACAGGTGTCAGTCCAGTTCACAATCTTTGACTGCTTCTTGGAAGTCAGCTCAGTCAAGGGTGCGACAATGTTGCCATACCCCTTGACAAACCTCCTGTAGTAACCCGTGAGTCCTAAGAAGGCCCTCACCTGGGTCTGGGTCCTTGGGGGCTCCCAAGCCAGGATGGTTTGAATCTTGGGCTGCAGGGGTGCCACCTGGCCACTCCCCACCTGGTGTCCCAAGTACACCACAGAACCCTGCCCAATCTGGCACTTACTGGCCTTGATTGTGAGGCCTGCTCTGCGCAGCGCCATCAACACTTCCCAGAGGTGGCGCAAGTGGTCCTCCCAGGAGGAACTAAACACTGCAATGTCATCCAGGTAGGCAGCACTGAAATCCTCCAGCCCAGCCAACACCTGGTTGACCAACCTCTGAAAGGTGGCAGGGGCATTCTTCATCCCAAAGGGCATCACACGGAACTGGTACTGCCCATCTGGTGTGGAGAATGCTGACCTCTCCTTGCCCCATCAGTTAAGGCGATCTGCCAGTACCCAGACGTCAGATCAAACGTGCTGAGGTACCGGGCAGCCCCTAACCGATCTATGAGCTCATCAGCTCTGGGGATGGGGTGCGCGTCGGTCTTCGTGACCGAATTGAGGCCTCGGTAGTCCACACAGAACCTAAGTTCAGGTGTGGCACCAGGCGTTGCAGCTTTTGGTACCAAAACCACGGGGCTGGACCAAGGGCTGCTAGAGGACTCAATCACCCCTAGGGCAAACATTTTGGAGACCTCCTCCTTAATGTAAGCCCTGACCCTGTCAGTCACTCTGTAAGCCTTGTGCTTGACAGGAGGACTGTCCCCGGTGTCCACCTCATGGACGCACTAATCAGTGAAAATTGCCCCAACAGTTGGTGACAATCTCTCTGCTGCTCAAGGGTCAGTGTGGTGGAGAGGACCACACCCTCCACTGACCCATCCTTCTCTCCTGCACACAGGAGGTCAGGAAGAGGCTCACTCTCCTCCTCCATCCCAGCATCTGTGGCAAGAAGCATGCCCACTTCAGACCTCTCAAAGTGGGGCTTCAGGCGGTTCACATGCAGGACCCACAAGGGGTTCCTGGGAGATTGAAATTCCACCAAGTAGGTAACTGGACTTTTGCGCTCCACCACCTCAAAGGGGCGGGTCCACTTATCCTGGAGCACACAAGGCTCCACTGGGGCCAGTACCCAAACCTTCTGACCAGGTTGAAATTCGACCAGAGTGGCAACTTTTCATTTCCTCCTGGCTGGCTTCCAGATTTGCCTCAGCAATCTTTCTGAAATGCAGAGTCTGGTTCCTGAAGGCCAACATGTAGCTAAATACATCTTGGGGAGGTTTCCTGGGAGATTGCTCCCAGCCTTCCTTCACCAGACTCAGAGGTCCTCTAACCGGATGGCCATAAAGGAGTTCAAAGGGACTGAACCCTAAGGACTTCTGTGGCACCTCACGGTAGGCAAACAGCAGGCATGGCAAGAGGACGTCCCACTTACGCCTCAGGGGCTCTTCTAGGCCCATGATCATTCCCTTCAAGGTCCGGTTGAACCTTTCAACCAGACCATTACCTTGGGGGTGGTAAGCAGTGGTGAACTTATAAGTTACCCCACACTCTGTCCACAGAGTCTTCATGTACTGGGAGATGAAGTTGGTCGCCCTGTCAGACACCACCTCTCTGGGGAACCCCACACGGGAGAAAATCCCCATCAGTGCACATCCCACCACAGGGGCCGTCACTGTCCTTAGCGGGATGGCTTCAGGGTACCGGGTGGCATGGTCCACCAAGACCAGGATGAACCTGTTGCCCATGGTTGTCTTGGGGTCCAGAGGCCCCACAATGTCAATGCCCACTCGCTCGAATGGGTTGCTAACAACTGGAAAGGGCTGGAGTGGGGCCTTGATTTTCCCCCCACTCTTCCCACTTGCCTGGCAAGTCTCACATGTCCTGCAATAAGTGTCTGAACTCTTGCGCATCTGGGGCCAATAAAAGTGGGTGGCCAGCCTCTCAAAGGTCTTGGTCTGCCCCAGATGTCCTGCCAATGGAATGTTGTGAGCCAACCCCAGTAGGAAGGCTCTGAAGCACTCGGGTACCACCAGCACACGGGCTGACCCCGGCTCAGCAGCCTTAGGCTCGCTATACGGGAGACTGTTCTCCCAATAAATCAGATGTGAACCAGACATGTCACCTGCGACCTGGGCTGCAGCCTGTCGCCGCATACCCTCAAGAGAAGGGCAAACTCTTTGCTGCTCACAAAATTCTTCCCTGGTGGGTCCCCCTTCCTGCTGCCAATGGGTCAGCTCAGGCAGGTCCCCCAGTTCGGTGATCTGCTCCCCGCTAGGCTCCAGGGCATCCCCCTCAGGGTCTGCTCCCTCCTGGGCCGTGGGAACCAAGGGGGCCGGCTTCCCGTGCCCCCTACCCCTTCTCTCTAAGGCATGGATCTGGGCCATATTCTCAGGCTCCAGGTCCTTCTCAACACCCTCCTTGGCTGCCATGGACCGAGTGGTAGCACACGCCCACTCAGGCAGACCCAACATTTCTAAGTGAGATTTCCTCTCCACCGTAGCCCACGGGGAGTTCTCCAAATCATTGCCCAACAGACAGTCTACAGGCATGGCGGGCCTCACAGCCACCTGAAGAGTTCCTGAGACCCCCCCACTCAAAGGCAACCTGAGCCACCTCACATTGGCTCTCTGAGTTGTCTGCGGACACTACTGGGTAGAATGCATGGGGGACAACCTGCTCTTTGGACACCAACCGGGAGCTGACAGCAGTTATACTGGCTCCTGTGTCTCTTAGAGCCTCCACCCTATGGCCATTGATGGTCACCCACTGCCTGTACTTTTTAGTGTAAGCGGGCAGTGCAGGCTTAGGGACCATCTCAAAGTCTCCTAATGAGACAAGGGTCAACTCTACGGGATCCCACCCACCTTGGGCACCCATCTTCTCCCCCCCAGGGCTACACTAGCAAGCTGGCGGGGTGGTGCACGGGGTGGTGCATTAAGGTCCCTCTGGGGATCATAGTATCTGTGGCCCACTTGACCACACTTATAACAAGTAAGGGGCCCCCTCTGAACAGGCCTACCTGTCGGGGGCACTGGCTTCTTCTCTTGGGGAGGCTGGGACACCACTGCTTGGTTCCCTTGGGAATTACTTTGGGGCCCTCTTTGGAACTCCCTCGGTTTACCCTTGTCCCCCCCACTTCTCTGCTGGGGACCCTGCCCACCTTTGGCGAAGTCTCCCACTGGACCCTTGCAAACCTGGGTGCTCACCCAGCGGTCCGCCTCCTCAGCAAGCTTCCTAGGGTTAGTCAGCTTGCAATCAATCAGGTGCGGGCGTAGCTCAGGAAAACAGTTACTAGATAAATGCTCCCATGCAATCAAATCATAAAGCTGCTCAAAAGTTTCTACTTTGCTACCTTTTACCCAGCGTTCCATTGCTCTGCAAAAAAAAGACACATATTCAACCCACGTGGTACCCTCTAGCTTCTTGCAGGTCCTAAACCTCTGCCTATACATCTCAGGGGTCAAACCATAGCGGGTCATCACAGCTTCCTTCATGTGGCCATAAACCATTCGACTTTCTGGGGGCAGGTCCAACAAGGTATCCCTCCCCTCACTCACAAAGCGTCCCCACAACCCCGCTCCCCAATCCTTCTCAGGGACCCGGTGGGACACCATGGCTAATTCATAAGCGGCAAACCATTGCCCAATATCTTCACTTTTGTGGAAATCCTTAATAACCTCCTTGGGTATATACACTCTATTCTCAGTATGCACCACAGGTATGCTGCCACCAGAGGGGGAGATCTCTACACTCTTTGCTTTAATCTCCAACTCCCTCAATATTCTCTCATGCTCAAGTTTCATTTTCATAATCTCAAAGTCTAACTTCTTGTTCTCTAGGTCCCTGTGACCATCCATTTTAAGCCTAGCCATCTCCATATTATGCCGCCTATCTCTCTCCCTGTCCTCCATCTCTTCTGGGGACAGACCCCTGGCGGACACACTAGTGCCCGGGCTGGAAATTACTTTATCTCCCACCAAATCTAACACTTCCACCTGCTGCTCTCCTGCATTCTCTTCCCCCTCCACAGGCTCTCCCATATTCTTAGGGGCATCCCTGGCTTCTAGCCAGGCCTTCAGCGCCTTGTAATATTCCTCCCTTTTAGTGAGACCTGTGATAGGGACTGTGAAGCGTTTGCAAAAATATTTGAGCTGCTTGGCATTGTAGGTTTCTAATTTCTCTTCTTCCCAGGAGAGATCCTCCGAGGCATTGGATCTGGGCTTGCCCATTGTAGCGATAACTAGCAATATTAATCAAAAATAGAATCAGAAAAAACCTCAAAACGTATGTGGTTGCATTATGGTCTGCACTCACTAGTAGTGTACACTATAATTACTGTATGCGATCATAAATGCAAGTCCAGATCCTGACCGCTGACCACCAATGTTAGAAATGGGGGTCTCTAGTTGGCAATGGCGTGCCACTGTCCAAGTAGGGACCTTTCTTCCTAAGTCAGAGTGAGAGGGCTACACCCTTCGATAACCCCTGCTCAACCCTGTGGTAACGTAGCACGAGCAGCTAGGCCTATCTCAGAGGCAGTGTGTGAAGCATTTATGACCATACACAGTAACACGGTAAATAACACTACAAAGGGACACCACACGAATAGGTATATCAAAAATAAGTATCTTTATATAGGCTTATCACAAGACCCAAAACGACCATAAAGCCACAATACTATAAAAATGGAATTACTCTTGGAATGCTGCAAAAATAGTTCAAAGTGTGCAAGAAGAACTCAGTTCAAGGCAGTGGTCTCTGCGACCCTTCTATTCACAAAGTACCTGGATTGGCAAGGCAAAGAAGTAAAACGTTGCACTGAAGCTGTGGCGCTGATGCTCTCCCCGCGGGGCTGATGGTGCGCTGACTCCTTGCCACGAGGGAGGAGGTGATGTGCCGATCGGCGGATGCGAGGGAAAGCGAGGCGGTGCGCTCCTGCACGCAAGGTCGTTGGTGCGATGACTCCTTGCCGCGGGGGAGGAGACGATGCGACGATCTGTGGATGCGTGCTGCAAGCTGGTTGCGATGCCAAAGAATGGTGCTCCGCTCGGGAGCGACGAGCCGGGTGCGATGCGAAGGAGCTGGCGGCCGCGATGCGTTCGCGCTGCAATGTCGTGATGCACCGAACGCGGGGATGCAACGCTCTTGGTGCGATGTCGTGGTGCGCCGATCGCGGGGATGCGACGCGGTTGGTACGCTGCGATGATCCTGGATTTTGCAAGCACTCAGCGGCAGCAGCGCGATGATTCCTGACAGCGCTCTCAGCTGCAGCGGCTCGCAAACGTGCGTTAGCGGTGATTTCAACCCGCGTTCTCTGCAGTAGGACTAGAGGCCCTGAGTTCCTTGACAGGAGCCTCACCTGCAAATAGAAGTCCTCACTGGGAGGATTCAGAGGGCTGATGGTGAAGTCTAATGTGCCTGAGACTTCGACAGGAGGCTAGCTCTCTTCTAGCCCTTGGGTGATTGCTTTAGCAAAATGAATTAAAGTGTCTCTCCAAAAGTCCTTTTCCCTCTCTTTCAAAGTCCAATGGTAACCGCTGCAGGCTAATCCAAGAAACAGCACACAAGCACAAGGATAGTCACCTCCTGCAGATTCCTTCAGTTACACGGACAGAGGTTCGTTTTGATGTCCAGGAGCAATACAATTTGTAAGGGTTTCAACACAGATATTTATACCCCAAAAGTCTTTGTTCTCAAAAGCTACAAGTCACTGAGCCTAGCCAGAACCAGTTCTGTTCAGTCCTGGAGCACTTTGTTTACCAGGCTGCATCCTTCCTTTCAGGAAGAGGGGGTCTGCTATCAGACGCACAGTGGGAGGTGGAGCCATCATTCACCTTGCCAGGCACAGCCCTATTCAAGTCAAGGAGCTACCCCTCCCCATACTCCAACCACAGATCTCTCTTTTCAACCCAGGTCTGGCTCAGCCTGCCCTGTCCCTCCAAAACCAGACAGCCAATACACATAACAGCAGAGCATACTGGAAGGCTTAGGCAAGAAAATACCCACTTTCTAAAAGTGGCATTTTCAAACACAGAATATAAAAATAAACTTTCCTAAAAGATGTATTTTAATATTCTGAGCTCAGGCATACTAAATTCGTTTTTCTACCATGTTCCTGGGGTCATTTAGGACTATAGAATGTAATAGTCACAATTGCCCATTCTGGCCTATGGGGAACAGGTAGCCTTACAGTAGTGAAAAACGAAATTGGGTGTAAGTCACTACCAGGACATGCTACACACACCAAGGCATGTCCTACCTCACACATACAATGCACCCTACCATAGGGGTGGCTTACATGATGCCAAGAGAAGGTTCAGGGGCTGGGAAGTGGGTGCACTTCACAGCCAAGATGGCAGTTCGGGACTGCACGTAGTCTCTGCAGTGGCAGGTCTGAGACACACTTTACAAACTGCTTCTGTGGGTGGCGCAAACCAGCGCTGCAGGCCCACCGGCAGCATTCGGTTTACCAGCCCTGGGCACTCACAGGCCACACTACTAGGGACTAACAGGTAAACCAAATAAGCCAATCAGGGATATACCAATTCATATGTCATATTTACACAGGGAGCATTCGCGCTGTGGCACTGAAGGGCAGTGGCACAGCACCCAGAGCATCTAACACCAGCAAAACGGAGGAGACAACAGCAAAAAATGGAAGGGAGACCCACGCCAATGGTGCCAGGTCTAACAATTTGCTAATGGCTGGTGATGTTTATGTATCAACTATAATGACCCCCAACGTATAGTTAGGCTCAGACTTCACTCATACAAAACCATTGAAATTTATCAGTTATAGTTACCCGAGCTCACATAAACCTATGCCCGCAATGCACTGCTTATGACTTCAAATATTACATCACTCATGACATGATCAGTGACATCACTGATGACATCATTGATGAAATCTCAAATGACATCACTGATGACATCATCCAGTGAGTGTAAGTGTTTCATTAAATATATATACTAAGCTTATGCATAAGTTAAATAACTATTCTTTTTGTACTACTAACGAGTGATACTGTTTCTAATATATGCCATCTGAGTGACACTGTGACTGTCTGCATCAGTGTGAGAGTGGGTGTCTGAGTATCTTTTTGGGTGTGTGAGTAGCTGTATGGGTGAGTGAGTGACTGTGTGAGTGGCTATATGGGTGGATGAGTGTGTGTGTGAGTGACTGTATCAGTGACTGTGGTGGCTGTGTGAGTGGATGGGTGGATGAGTGTGTGTATGATTGGCTGCATGGGTGACTGAGTAGCTGTGTGAATAGCTCTTTGGGTGAGTGACTGGTATGTCAGTGGATGTAATGGTAAGTGAGTGGCTGTTTGACTGAGTGTATGGGTAAGTGAGTGGGTGTGTGAGCGGCTGTTTTGCACAGTAAGTATTTGTGTGGCTGTATAGATGAGTAAGTGGGCACATGAGTGAAAATATTGATGTGTGAATGGTTATGCAAGTGGTTGTGTGGATGAGTGAATGGATGTGTGAGTGGCTATATGGGGGAATGAGCAGCTCTGTTAGTAGCTGTATGGCTGAGTGAGTGCCTGTGTGAGTGGCTGTATTGGTGAATGAGTGGTTGTGTGAGTGGCTGTGTGGGTGTGTGAATGGGTTTGTGAGCGGTTGTGTGGGTGCATGAGTGAGTTTGGAGTGGCTGTATGGTCTGTGAGAAGGAGTAGTTTTGTGTGTGTGATCAGCTGTATGGGTCTGTGAGTGGCTGTGTGAGCGGCTGTATAGGTGAGTGGGTGGTTATGTGAGTGGCTGTATGAGTGAGGGTATGTGTCAGTAGTTATATGGGTCTATACAAGGGTGAGTGGGTGTGTGAGTGGGTATATGAGAGGTTCTATGGGGTGTGAGTGGGTGTGTGAGTGGGTCTGTGGATGATGTCATCAGTGATGTCATTTGAGATGTCATCAGTGATGTCACTGACCATGTCATGAGTGATGGAATATGTGAGGTCATAAGCAGTACATTGTAGGGGAAGTATATTATAGTTAGCTCAGGTAACTACAACTGCTGAATTTCAATGGTTTTGTATGAGTGAAATCTGAGCCTAACTATAACGTCCCCTGTAACCTTTGGTTCTTTTAGTGAATTTCTAAGTTTTTCAAATTCTATTTCCTAGATATAACGTCCCTGTCACCTTTGGTTTTTTGGTGAATTTCTACTGTTTTTTAAATTCTATTTCCTAACTATAACGTCTCTGTAAAATTTGGTTTTTTCAATCAATTTTGACAGTTTTTAAAATGTTTATTTCCTAACTGTAACCTGTAGCCTTTGAGAGTGGGTGTGTGAGTGGCTGTATAGATAGATAAGTGGGTGTGTGAGCCTCCGAGTGGGTTAGCGAGTGGGTGCATGAGTGGGTCTGTGAGTGGTTGTTTGAGTATCAGAGTGGGTCTGTGAGTGGGTCCATTAGTGTCTGAGTGGGTCTGGGAGTGGGTGTGTGAGTATCTGACTGGATCTGTCAATGGGTGCATGAGTCTTTGAGTGGGTCTGTGAATGGAAACATGAGTGTCTGAGTGGGTCTGTGAGTGGGTGGATGGGGGGAAGAGTATCTGAGTGGGTCTGTGAGAGCATGTGAGAATCTCTCAGTGGGTCTGTGGGTACGTGAGTGTGAAAGTCAAAGTTCTTCAAACTGGGGGGTGGGCCTCCCTAGGGGGCCTCAAATGATCCTGGGGTGCCAGGGCGCAATACTCTCGCCAAAAGAAGCATTATGTTGATAACAGTGCTTTGTTTTCAGCAGAAAAAAATGAGCGGCAGTAATGGGCCATCATTAGCCTCTTTTCTCATTTATATCCTGGCTGGGAGAAGGTGTCAAAAGGGAAGAGACACCAAATATTCTTCAAAACCCCCACCCCCATTTCTAATTATCACACTGTAGATTTAGGGGTCTGGATGGATTCTACCCTCAGCTTCCAGGATCACACCAAGAAAGTGGCCGGTACTTGTTTCGGCCTTCTTCAGGGACTTAGACCCTTGCTGGGGTTTTTTGATCCACCCACTCGTCAGCTGATCGTTCAAGCGGCGATACTATCTAGACTGGATTACGCCAGCTCGCTCCTTCTTGGGGCCAATCAGGCTGAAGTAGTGCGCTTGCAGCATGTCCAAAATGCAGCCGCCAGAGCCCTGTTGGGGCTCCCACGCAGCTGCTCTACAGCTGGCGCTATCCGGCGTTTACATTGGTTGCCCATGGCTAAGCGAATCGAATTTAAGGCTCTTTGTTTGTCCTTTAAAATTCTTAAGCTTGCGTCTCCCGGGCTTCTGGCCAACTTGTTGGCTCCTTACGCTCCTAGACGCCAGCTGCGCTCTCTGGGGCAACACTTGGCTGTCGTCCCTCGAGTGAACTGTCTCCGTGCCGGGGGGCGGTCCTTTCGTTGCTTGGCAGCTAAGTTATGGAACTCCCTGCCTTTTCAGATTCGTAGCCTGGATAGCTTGCTGGTCTTCCGTAAAGCCATTAAGACATACCTCTTTCCCGTGGCCTAATTCCTCCTTTTTATGTGCACTTCTTTATGCGCCGATTCACCCTGTTTCTTAGCCTCCACGTTCTATTCTTACTGCCAGCGCCGGGACGCCTCTTTGCTGAGGCAGCTGCGCGCTTTATAAGTCTAGTTAACATTAACATTAACATTAACATTAGATACTTTTACATCTAGTAAGGCCTGCCTGACCAGAATAGTATGTTTGGCAATCATGTATTTTATTGCATTTTTAAAAAGGTAACATAACTTAACTGCATTGTTTAAATAAGTATTGACATATTTAAACAGTGGCAGATTATTTCGAGGGGGGCCCGGAATTTTTTTTCCCCTTGGGGTGCACAGCATGAAAAGGTTTGAAGACCACTGGTCTAAATGGATATGTGAGTGGGTGCGTGAGTGGGTCTGTGGGTGGGTGTGTAAGTCTCTGAGTGGGTCTGTGAGTGGGTGCATGAGTGTGTGAATAGGTCTGTGCATCTCTGAGTGGGTCTATGAGTGTGTGTGTGAGTCTCTCAGTGGGTTTGTGAGTGGGTGAATGAGTGCTTGAATGGATCTGTAAGTGGGTGCATGAGTGTCTGTGATTGGGTACATGAGTCTCTGAGTGGGTCTGTGAGTGAGTGCATGAGCGTTTTAGTGGGTCTGTGAGTGTATGAGTGGGTCTGTCAGTGGGTACACAGTAAAAAAGTAGGGGGACACATGGGAGCAGCCCCTCGTGCCAGCTCCCCCTGTGACGGTCCTCCTGTCCAACTTACTTGCAGTCTGCTACTCTTTGCTGTCTTCGATTTTGTGCCTCCTCTGCTAATTTTCTCCTCATTTTCCTGCCTCTTCTCTGCTCACTCCTACCTCTATGTTGCCTCTTTCTGCTCATTCTGCCCATTATTTTGCCTCTTTCTGCTCGCTCCTGACCAATATTCTGCCTCTTTCTGCTCGTTTCTGGCCTTTACTCTGCCTCTTTCTGCTACCTTCTGACCTTTATTCTGCCTTTCTGCTTGTTTCTGACCTCTATTTTGCGTCTTTCTGCTAGTTTCCCACCATTATCTTGCCTCTTTCTGTTTGATTCTGACCTTAGTTCTGCCTCTTACTGCTCGTTTCGACCTTTATTCTGCCTCTTTCTGCTCATTTCTCACCTTTATTTTGCCTCTTTCTGCTCATTGCTGACCTTTATTCTGCCTCTTTCTGCTCATTTCTCAACATTATCATGCCTCTTTCTATTCGTTGCTGACCTTTATTCTGCCTCTTTCTGCTAATTTCTCACCTTTATCTTGCCTCTATCTGCTCATTTCTGACCTTTATTTTGCCTCTTTCTGCTCATTGCTGACCTTTAGTCTGCCTCTTTCTGCTCGCTGCTGACCTTTATTCTGCCTCTTTCTGCTCATTTCTCAACATTATCATGCCTCTTTCTATTAATTGCTGACCTTTATTCTGCCTCTTTCTGCTCATTTCTCACCTTATCTTGCCTCTTTCTGCTCATTTCTGACCTTTATTTTGCCTCTTTCAGCTCATTTCTCACCTTTATCATGCCTATTTCTGCACATTGCTGACCTTTATTTGCATCTTTCTACTTGTTTCTTACTTTTATCTTGCCTCTTTCTGCTTGTTTCTGACTTTAATTCTGCCTCTTTCTGCTCCCTTTTGTCCGTTCCCCCTTGGACTGTGGGAGAGCCTCAAGGCCCCGCGGTCCCAGCTGGCTCCCAGGTTCCTGCAGGACCTGGCATTGCTTTTGCATGGATGGAGCTGCTGTAAAAGCAGCTCCCTCTGTGCACGAGCAATCGTTTCTTCATTTTCCCTGCTGCATGTCTGCGGGCAGGGAAAGAGATGAAACCTCTGCTTCCAGTGGGGGGGAGCACTTTGACAGCTTCCACCCACTGGAACCGGAGTGTTTACTTTAGCTTGGCGTCACAGCTCCCGCCAAGCAAAAGAAAACAGCTATGTCCCAGAGTGGGCACCCCAGGGCATAGCAGGAGCTGGCCCTGGGGGTGGCAGTCCCTAGGGCCATTATTGGCTCCAGGAGGGGAGCCGCGTGGCCCCCCTCCTTTGATTTTCAAGGGCCTCACCCGGGGAGGTGGTGGTCCCGGGGCCCGGGTGGTCCGCGGGCCCCCATTAGGTGTTTGTTAGCCCCAGGGAGGTGTTGGTCCCCAGGGTTTGGGGGCCCATGTGGCCCCCCATCAATGTTTCAATATCCCCTGGCTGGTGGTGGCTCCTTTTTTTATACATAAAGGCCCGGGGAAGTGGTGGTCCCTGGGGCTCAATGAACCTCAGGAGCGGGCCCCCTGGGCCCACCTCCTTTTTTTAAATAATGCCCCTGGGACCTGGCCGACCCGGGGCCTTTTTCCCAAAGAAGTGCGGGAGCCTGCACTTGTTTATTTTTTATTTCCACGGATCCGCTGTGATTTTCGATGAAAATTAAAACAAATGCTTTTTTGCCCTGGCAGTGTCCCTCTGGGACCCCTGCACCAGAGCTAAGGGGTCAGGGTATTCCTACCCTGCCCCCTTTTCTTCAAGATGGCTGCCAACTCTTCCTGGTTGAAATGTTGGCAGCCAATCAGATCTCAGCATGAGATCGGGAAGGTTTGCGGAGCCTTCATGTCCTGAGATATGCACATTTGTTTTTTCTTTAATATCTCCCACACTTCTGAATGGATTTGCACCAATTTACAAAAAGCTCGCTTTCTGGACCAAAAGCTACCTTTCTGCCAAATTTTATGTAATTACGGGCTGTAATCATGTCTAAAATTCCTATGGGAATTAACATGGGAAACTCACTTTTTTTTACCCCCCTTTTTCTCGACGCCTGCTTGACTGATCATCACAAACCTTTCCATGCACAACTAGAATCACTGGCACACTTTTTGGGAAAATTTCATGAAGATTCGTCAAACGGCACCAAAGATATAGGCTGGTCAAAAAATGCTTTTCCAAAGGAAACTAAGTCCTAACCATAAACCTACTGGTGACCACCAATATATATCTTCATGAAAAAAACAAAGGTGAAAGTGTTAAAATAGAGTTATACTCCGGTCTTCTAATAATAAAAAAATTATGTTTTAAAACCAAAACACCCTGAAATTTACCAGTTATACGTAACTGAACTAGGTATAACTTGCACCACCATAGATTTCAGATGTCATTAGCGATGTAATGTGTGGGGTGATAAGCAGTGCATTGTAGTGGTGCAAGTTATACTTAGGTCAGTTACGTATAGCTGGTCAATTTCAGTGTTTTTTTGTTTTAAAAATTTTATTTTTCTATTATTAGAAGACCTACATATAACTTCACTTTAACCTTTGTTTTATTCAGTGAATTTCCATGGATTGTTTAATGTAACAAATTCTTACTACCTTACTTACATAAAATTCCACTTTAACCTTTGTTTTTTTAGTGAATTTCCAAGAATTTTTTAACATAACGCAAGATCTTCTAACCATACGTCTGCAGCTAATCCCCCACTGTGCATGGTCTCTGCCGTGCATAGACGGGGATGGCCACAGGGCCTGGCCAGCAGCCTAAACCCTGCAGTGGCCAACTGCCCAATGGGTGACCAACCTCTGCGGGCTGCCAACCCCTTGTCAAGAATGGCCTTCTGCTGTGTGTGGCATGGGATTGGCTACAGTGCGTGGGCTGCGCTCATGCCCTGCCCCCTAACCCTGCAGGCAATCAACTCCCCACAAGCAGCCAACCAGCCACAGATACCCAATCCACATTTTCCCTTTGTAAAAATGTTTTCAGACCTGCAGAACTCCCACAAGGGACAGGGAGTCTACTCTGGTTCCTGGGGGACTCTTACAGGAGCTTTCGAAAGCTCCTGCGACAGTAGCTCAGGACCCAGCAAACACAACAAGATGATGGCTGGAGTGCTTTCCAGCCATCTTCTGCTCTCTTTGCATTTGTCGCCCTAAGTGGGAAGGGTATGCCCAGACGTGGGTCCCGTGCTCACCATGCCACTGGAGTCAAGCTAGCCTGGTTGATGAGGGCTGATACCCCGAAATTGGTCCCAGGATGCTGGTTTTCGGTCCAGGGAGGACCTTACCCTGCCTGTTCGGGCTGAACTGTTCCCAGGAGTACAGGATCAAGACTGATTTGCATATGGCTGGGTCCAAACTAGGGTGGCATGGTGGGCAAAAAAACGATGGATTAAACCCAGATCTGTTGACAGGGGATGAATGTTTGCGTTGCTCAGCATTCCGTCCATCATCTGTTCTTTTTGCAGTAGCTCAAGACAGGCACACCAAAAAATGAATTTTGGGCCATCTGGGACAGCCTCTCAAAGTCCAGGGGGTCTCTAATTTTATTTTTTCAGTCTCTAATTTTATTTTTTCAGGACCTAATTGCCGTGTCCTGTAATGACAGATGCAACATTTTTCTTTATGTTGTGGCCAGCCAATCAAATTCTCATGGTACCGGGATGGCCAATGGGGAAAAAAGCCCTCCCCACCAATCAGATTGCTCTACTTTTTTAATTTGCGGTCCCGCGATACTCCAGTGGGACCAACTGTCCAGCTATTTCTGTGTTTTTCAACCTCAATTTCTCAAAAACAGCTGAACAGATTTATACCAAATCACAAATTGGGCGCTTTCTTGGTAAAAGCCTAGCTTTCTGCCAAATTTGGTGTAAATTTGTTCAGCTGTTTTTTCTATATCGCTGTCTAAAGTCTCTATGGAAATTGCACAGGAAAAAAATGTTTTGCGACCTATCTATTTTCTTGGCCCCAGCTTGAAGGATCATTTAAAACCCTCCGGAGACTAGAGCATCCCTATCCCCATGGCAAGTGGGAAGGACTTTGGATTCTTTTGGGTGTAGTTTTGGCAAATAGGCCGGACATTTGTGAAAACTAGACACCCAGGGGGAGTAAAGTGTGGTGTGACTTGGGTGGATCCACTACGTTTTCTTACCCAGAACATTCAGCACACCTCAAACCTTGAGTAAAATCATGCATTTTCCTCACATTTCTGTGAAGGAAAATTCCAGAATCTGGGAGGATCCGCAAAATTTATACCACCCAGCAATACAACTCTTCTCCCAACAAAAATAGTACCCCACTTGCGTGTCTGGGCTTCTCACCTGTGACAGGAAAGTCTCTAAAACACCAATGCCTGTTATCTTTTTTTATTTACCATTCTGTGATTGGTAGGAGCTAGGCTTGGAATTTGCTCCTTCTCCACTAGCACACCTTTGCTCTGGAACAAAAGTTTCTCTTTTGCCAGCTTAATAACCACAGCACCTTTAGGAAAGCACTCAAGAGCCACATGTTCTGTTATTCTGGAGCCTGTCCTTAGCAATGCAGTTGCCAGCACCATAATGCCTTTAGAAGAACTTTAACATTTTGTGAGTACTCAATTTATTCACTCTTCATATTTGTTGTTGACACAGCTACCAGAGCATTTCATATCTCTAAACCTAAAGACCACTAAAAAACTGATATTGGTCCCCTCCTCATGGAGGAGAGGTGGCTGTTTTTTTAATCAGTTGACCACTTTAATCTACTTTAATAAAATACAAAGGGAGCCATAGTTTAGAGGGAACTGAAAGTTCACCAATTTTTAAAGGTAACTCTACATATGGTGTAGAATTCATGGACAGAATTTCCTCCACAATACTATCCCTATGGTTGAGGAACTTCAGACAGAGGATTCTACTCTACATTTAGAGGTTCATCTGCAAATTAGTGGATTTTCAGTTCCTTCCAAACTTTAAATTGGGCCCATAGACTACTCATTTTCAAGGTTGTTCAACAAGCATGCTGTACACCGCTGGTGAGAATGAAATTTGACATGACATTTGAGGCAATATGTCCCAGCTAGAAGTTGGACTTCTTGCATTTGACTTGTGTGCCCCAAAATTAAAAAAAATATATTGGAAAGAAATATTTATAATTATATCCTCAACTTTAGTTTTAAGGATGGACTTTATCACTTTATTAGCCCTTCAACGGTACATGGAAGACATCCCTAAAAACTACCTGCACCTCACTGCAATAGCCTTCCTCCTAGCAAAATAAAGGATTGTGATGTTCTTGGTGAACACTCCACTTTTCTCTTTGAAGGGCTGGCCGCAAGCATGATTTATTGCAACACGATATTTGAATTAAGCTCATCACTTTAACTTGCGTATGCACATTTACAGAACATTTGGTATTTTTTATGTTATTATATCTTGGAAACTGGTTTGGATACAAACTCTACTTTGCCATAGCTAATTTCCAGCTGACTTGAAAAATGCAGCATAGAAATGTGCTATGAATGTTATGGCTGCATAATTCCATAATATTTTTTCAATAAAGCTGAAGCTAGACATTGCACTCATTATTTAATTCTATGCTGACTATGACCGGTACAACCATAATATGATCAGATGGCATCTCTAGGTAATGTCATGCCTGCAGTTGTACGGAAAAGTCCTCTGCATGGTAATGGATGTGTACCCCTGCCCTGAGTGCCCAACTATACTATTGTCTGGATCCCTCCTGCTGATTTTTGTTGTCATAGATAAACATGGATCATGCTTGTACGCCATGACATAGGCCTGTCTCACGGATTGCAGTCTTGTTGGATGGGAGGTGAGCTCAAACGGTTATCTTCATAGTGGTGGAAGGCCACCGCCTTCACCAGGAGTTTAGCAGCACAAGTGCGGTGGTAGCAGCACACCGTGTAGTGATCAGTAGGAGGGAACAGGTCCTTTTTAGCCTGTGTCACTGGAGTGAGGCCTACAGGCCCACTCACCTTTGTAAAGTTCCGCTGCTGTGTGCTTCACTCACCCCCTGGCTTACATCAGTTAGATGTAAAGTGCTGCGCAGGGCAGGAGTCTAGAATCTGCACTGGTTGTATGTATGCCTGGGAAGGGTACAGTACAGGTATAGAACAATACTGTGCAGTGTATGTAAGGTCAGTGCATGCATTGGGTGTATGTATACCTACAAGGAGTACATTACATGAGAGATGTAGTGCTGTGCAGTGAGTGTGCAGTGAATTTATGTACTGGGTGTACATGTACTTGCAAGAAATACAATACATTAAGGGTTAAGCGTTGTGTTGTGTAGCATGTGCATTATAAATGTGGGTGCTAGCAGAGTATGAGCTTTCAAGTGGCACTCCATGAAAGAATATAGAAAGGCTACTGTACTAAGCAGTGTGCTCGTAATGAATGTGTGTGAAGAATGTATGTGTGCCTAGGGTAGCACAATGCATGGAGGTAACACTATCGGTTAGTGTGTGTGCTATGTGCATATACTGAGTGCAAGTGTGCCTGCAGGGACAGTGGGTTTCATTTTGGGAAGTCCAGGCCTGCCTGGTGAAGACATGAGGAGATAGAGGAATATCCCCATACAGATTTGTGTATTGCTGCATTCCTGTGAGATGGGTGGGACACACTGGGGAAAGGAGAGAGGAGTCCCCTGTACACTTCACAGGGTGCGCTTTCATTCAGTAAGAGATCACAAGGACTGGGAGCCGCTAGTCTCCCTACTAGGTGAAGGGACCCAGGGAAACCAAGATCACCTGCTATGGAGCTTGGAACATGTGTACCTGACTGCTTATAAATACCAGTGTGCCCTATGAGGAAGAGGAGAGCGTTAGAGGAAGCAAAGTCAAGTAGGAAGCCCAGTTGCGTGGACTCTGGGTGCAAAGTGTGCTGAACAGATCAGGTAATTGCCTGTGTGCAGATACCAGTCAGCCATCCTCTTATGCCAGAAGAGGGCCACTGTGAAGATAGCTGTGAGTGGAGTGCCATGTGGGGCGAGTGAAGCCTGTGCGGCGCCGGTTGGGGTGACCCTGTATGCCAGGATAGCTGAATATGAAGGGCTTAAGCCTGTGAGAATCATAGTGACAACCCTTTATGCCAGGAGGGGCTGCAGTGGTATGGACTACAGCGTGGTGAGGGCCAGTGCATTGACTGCTGGTGTTATGGCAACCCCGTATGCCAGGAGGGACTGCTGAGACCCAATTTGTTTGAGAATTGGGCCATCACCCGAGAACTGTGAGCCGTGACCGATAGGTCTCCACTAAGCATGAAGGATTGAGCCCGAATTGCCCCCTTGAACGGAAGAGGACACCTTGGGTGCACCACCACATTACCGACACCCCAGCTGGCCGCATCAGAATCCAATCAACCCCCCATCCTGTATTGTGAGCCTCAGGCACCTGTGCATTGGGCAACAAGGGCACTAGTAGCTTCCCAATGCTATAGGGCTTTTCCACTGGGGATGGCTCATGAGATACCCCTGGCAAACATCTAAGATAGGACAACACCTTTGCTAGGCTTGTCTCCCACTTTTACTGGCCCCGGATGAAGATTTTCTCAGATACATTCTGCAGGACTTGCTTAACCTGCCAGACCAGTGGGATGACAGGAATTAAGCTGAACGTTCTCCTGATTCTCCTACCTGTCGTTGGCACTCCCTTTGAAAGGGTGGGCATTGACATTGTAGGGTCCCTGGACCCTGTCTCTGGCAACAGGTTTGTCCTGGTCTTGGTGGACCATGCCACAAGGTACCCAGAGGCCGTACCTCTCAGGACGACAACTGCACCTGCAGTGGCTAGGGCCAAGATGGGGATTTTTTACCAGAGTGGGTTTCCCCAAGGAAGTGGTGTCTGACAGGGTACCAGCTTACATGCAGTCCATGCGTAAGGAGTGTGAAGGTACTTACAAGTTTTCAACACCCTACCATCCACAGACAAATGGGCTTGGTCAAAGGTTCAACAAGACCCTGAAGGGCATGGTTATGGGCCTACCTGAGCCCATGAGGGGTAAGTGTGAAGTCCTCTTACCATGCCTGATCTTTGCTTAAAGGGAGTTACCACAGGATGGGGTTGGATTTAGCCCCTTTGAGCTTCTGTATGGTCACCCTGTGAGGGAAGCTCTCAGCCTGGTTAAGGAAGGATGGGAGCAAGCTCCCAAGAACCGGGATGTGGTTAGCTACATGTTAGCCTTTAGGAACCAGATGGCCAAGTTCTGGAAGAAGGCTTCTGAGAACTTGGGGGCAAGCCAGGAGGTGATTAAACAGTGGTATGACCAGATGGCTACCCCTGTGGAATTCCATCCTGGGTAGAAAGTGTGGCTGATGGAGTCAGTGGAGCCCAGGGTCTTCCAAAACAGTTGGACTGGGCCTTATGAGATAGCTGACAGAAAGGGGGTACCACCTACTTGGTAGACTGCAAGAACTCCATACGCCCCTTGAGGGACCTACATATCAACCATCTCAAGCCACACTGTGAGAAGTCTGAGGTCACCATGCTGTTGGTGACAAATGGTGAGGAAGAGGAAAGTGAACCTCTGCCTGACCTCCTATCGTCAAAAGACAAAGATGGGTCAGTAGTTAGTGTCAACCTTTCCCCTACCCTAACCCCTGAAAAGCAGGGGAACTGGCACCAATTGTTGGGACAGTTAGCCCCTCTGTTTTCCCACACTCCTGGGCTTACACATTTGTGTACCCATGACATTGATACAGGAGACAGCCCCCTGTCAAAAACAAAATATACAGGCTGTCTGATAAAGTGAGGGTCAGCATCAAGGAGGACATCTCTAAGATTTTGGAGTTAGGGCTGAATGAGCACTCCAGTAGCCCCTGGTCCAGCCCAGTGGTACTGGTACCAAGGCTGCCCCACTGGGTGCCTTTCCAGAACTCAGGTTGTGTGTGGACTATAGGGGGCTCAACTCAATCACCAAGACTGATGCTCACCCTATCTCCAGAGCTGATGAGCTCATTGATAGGTTAGGAGCTGCTAAGTTCCTGAGTACCTTAGATTTGACTTCAGGGTACTGGCAGATTGCCCTAACAGAAGAGACTAAGGAGAGGGCACCCACTTAAGTACCCCTTTAAACATGTCTCAGGTCTAGCATTACAGAACCTGTGTGTGCAGTTTTAAACTGTCATGTCGACTTGGCAAGTTAACCCTCTTGCCAGGTCCAAACCTTTCTTTTTAATGTATATAAGTCACCCCTAGGGTAGGACCTGAACAGCCCAGAGGGAAGGGTGCAATGTATATAAAAAGCAGGGCATGTACTTTTAAGTTTTACATGTCCTAGCAGGGAAAAACTCTTACATTCATTTATCACTACTGCAAGTCCCGTAGCTTCCATCGGATACATTGGATGAAGCATCTAACGGCCTTCAACTGCTCTCCTCACATCATAGATTCTGCAAGATCTTTGGGAATTACCCTAAGCAAATACCTGGACATGCAGAATCACATCAGTTCTGCCACCAAAGGAGTGAATTATCAGATGAGCATTTTAAGGAAACTAAAAACCCTTCCTTCCCCAGGACGACTTTAAATCTGCGGTTCAAGCTCTCGTCTTGCCCGAACTAAGTTACGTAAGTGCTACACTCGCAGGCTTGCTTAGATACAAGCTGGCCCCTCTAAGGGCCTCCCTTAACTCTGCTGCCAGACTCATCACCAGAACAAAAAGAAATAAGCACATCTCCCCGGCCCTAAAATCCTTGAACTGGCTCCCTTGTGAGGCATGAATACAACTAAAAACTGCACACATGTCTCATAAAGCCTTACATTTCAATACCCCTAGGTATTTGCCACAAAAACTAGAACTATAGGGCAGATGCAGAACATCACAAAGTACCAGCTCCCTGCTGTTGCAACCACATATCGGGTATCGTTCCGAACATTTTGAATTCTCTGCCACTGGAAATCTGTTTGATTCCGTCTACTGCCTCCTTCAAAAAAGAAGTGAAAACACTTCTGATGAACACATTTTTTGCCCTAAGATCACTCCTGTTTCTTTCATGATCTTTCGATGACTATGACTCATTTGTTGACCATGACCACTGCATTGCTGACTTCCTAAGGAGGTCAAACTTATAAACCTGTTAATCTTCTTTGTTTGCACCTTTCTCATATTTGTGACTGTTTCTCTTGTCTCCTACTTATCTTGTATGTCCCCTAACATAAGGCGCTCTGATACCCTCATGGGTCATGTTTGCTCTATAGCACTGGCGGCCGGCACGGTTTGTGGGTGGCGGGGTGGAGGGTAGAAGTGCGGTCCCATATCTCTGCTCCTGTTCTTGTCTTCCAGGAACAGGAAACACCTGGCCCACACTGCCTCTGACAAATCTCAACGCTGTCAGGGGCTGGAGGGGTAGGCATGTTCTCCAAGAAGGCTGTATTGCAGCCTGCATGGAAAACAGGTAAAGTGCGCATGACTCGTTTGGGCAGCCCGAGAGGGCCGACCAAACAGCCATTGGTACTTAGAAGGGTTGTACCCTCCTCCCCTGCACTTCAGCCCTGCCCCCTCATGCAAATTGCCGCAGAAGGAGGACCAAATAAAATGATAACATTACGTTATTATCATTCTATTTTTTCCTTTCCTTTCCTGCCTGAAGGCAGTGGGGGGACGCTCTTCCTCCTTAGCGGAGGAGCCGCCACTGCTCTATAGAAAACTTTATAAGTTTAGTTTAAAAAAAATTACATTGGGATTACCTTATTACATTTCATAAGCTTAATGTCTAAAGGGGAAGATATACCTTGTTCATGTTTGGTGTCTCTGGAATCCTAATTTAAAATCCTAACTTATGGTGAAGTCATATTTTTAATTACCATTCTGAAAAAGTCACTTTTAGAAATTTGGCATTTTCTTGCCTCAGTAGTTTGGTGCCTGCAGCCTGTCTCTGGTCACATGACTGGGTGTGCTGCTGAAGGACTGCTACTCTGCTGGAATGCTGCTCTGGAAGAACTGCTGCCCTGCTGTGCTAACCTGCTTGCTGCCTGCATCACTCCTTGCCTGGGTAAGAAGAACTGGACCTGCTTCACTTGAACCCAAAACCCAGAGTGACTCCAAGGGCTAGCTGGCTGGTCTCCTGATCTGAACCCTCAGGGACATAACAGGCTTCCATCAACCTTGCCCTGCACCTGGACTCTGCCATCTGTGAGTCTACCCTGCCAAGTAGTGCCACTCCAGGCCTGGACCCTTGGAAGTGGGCCTACGGTGTGTACCAGCGGAACTGATGCATCTTCTCTGCTGAGGGGTGCATTCTCTAGCTGAACCGTGCACCTCCTCGGCTGAGCGGCAAATGCTCTCTCAGAGAACCGACACATCACCACTGCTGCATTGATTGGATCCTGCACAGAAGGTCTGCATCGCCCTCGCAGTCTTCGAAACTGACGCATTGCTGAATGCGCGTCTCATCTTTGACCCAGGTCCACATATTTCCCCTCGATGGCAGCTCGGCGACGATGTTGGCCTCCGCATTGCAGCCTCGCAGCTCCTTGGAACCACCACTTCGCCAGCTGTGCACCGCATCCTTGACACCCGGATTTTGAATCACAAGTCCCATCGACCGGATCTTCGACGACGATGCAACCAGGCCTCGCACCGCAGCCTTGCCACATCTAGGAACCAATGCATCGCTCCGACTGCATGACGCTGCTTCACCTCGGATCTACCCAAAGCTCCGCAACCAGGATTTAAGCTACTTTGTTCAGCGGGCTTAACTGGGTCCCTGTAGCTGGCCTGTGCACCATTGTGGTGAGCCTAAATATGTGACTTTGTCCCTGTCCGGCGCGACCAGACATCCCTAGTTGGAGCTTACTGCTTTTAGATTATATTTCAGCTTGAAACCTTAAAAATCAATATCTCCGGTTCTACTAATTAGATCTTTGACATTTTGGTATTGTTTTATTTATTAAAATCTACTCTATTTTTCGAAAACTGCTGTGGGATTTTTTTGTGTGTGTTCTCACTATTTTTACTGTTTGAAGTGTGCCACAAATACTTTACACATTGCCTCTGTGCAAGCTACCAGAGCGTGAGCACAGGTTAGTTTAAGGTTAGTCTGCCTCTTACCCTGACTAGGATTGTGGTTGCTGCTTGACCAGGGCTCATACCCGGTCCAAATTTCTAACACTTAGCCTTGCAGCTTCAGTAAATGGACAGTTGGACCTCAGGCGCTCACTGCTTGTGATAGGGTTCACCCTGTCTGACTTTAAGGAGGGATTGCTATATTACACCTTATTCCTCACTGCTCATCCTGGTCTGCATCTGAAAATGCTGTTCCATATGGTGCTGGCTTGCTTAGCTAGAACTTATAAACTCACTAGAGCTGTAACACCCTATGCCCCTGCCAGTCCCCTGCTGGACCTTCTGATTCACACTGAACTCTGAGTCTGGGACAGTTACGCCTGTGGAAAAATGTAGGATTATCAACAGTGGGAGATCTGTTTGTTAACGGTGAAATATTGGATTTCCTGATGCTTATGATGAACAATAATCTTCCTCTGCATCAGTTTCTCACCTACCAGCACATTAAGCAATCACTCACTACCCTTTTACGCATTCATCACCTGGCACCTCTTCCACACAAAGTATATCAGACACTCTACATGACGGGACCAATCGGAAAATTTCTAAAGTGGTTCTACAGGTCACCCCTGCAGCAGAAGATGGATCCAGGGTCTCTCTTCGAACCTCCTGCGAAACAGACATGGCCAGGCCACTACATGATGCTGAATGGGCTAAGATATTGTAATACCCTCAAAAGATGTCTTGAGACTCTCGATTTAAGTACATGCACTTAAATATCCTGATCTTGGCCTATCCTGATTTTGGCCAATTATACACAATATATCTGGATGCTGCTAGTCCCCACTGCCAGCTCCTTAATACAGATCTGCTTCATATGCTTTGGGCCTGCCCATCGCTTCATTTATATTGGTTGGGAATACTCAACCTACTATCGACTGCAACAAGTTAGACCCTAACAATCGTGCCCAAGGTGGTATTATTGAGTTTGTTCTCTCTCCCTAAGCTGGAAAGGCCCTCTACTAAGTTCCTTGACTTGGGCTTGTTCTAGTGAACTGCAATATTACAATTCACTGGAAGAACGCTCCCCAACAATCACCCTCTGGGTCAAGTTCTCATTCTCCTGGTTTCTTTCGAAGAGCACCTTGTTACAGAGGGCGGAAGAAGCCGGACTGTGGAAATACTTTATAACACAAAAAATTGGATACTTTGGTGGAGGAATTCATCAAAGACGAAACTCAATGGCTGTACATATATCTCCTTCATTAGTAGGTACTACTTCTCTATTTAGTGAATAATTTAATCATTTGTAGAGGGACGTCTGACTCAAGATCGGGTAGCAAAGTCCTTTGTCCATTATCCTGTCCTGATTGTTCCTTTTGTGGACCATTGTGAACAGGTGGGGTGTCTGGGTGTGTGCTGGTGTTGACAGCTGGATGGCTGGACAGGTGACCCAGGGAGGGTTATGTTGGGATGGTTAGTTGACAAAACAGAAAACTGTCATGCTTATAATGCTTATGTATATAAACATATATTTGGACTATAGATGTGTACCTACATATGTATATTGCTTTTGTATAACCATGTATAATAATAATGTTTTTAAAGATATAGATATTCGTTATTTCTGCTTACCAAATGTACATATTACTTATAGTTACATTATTCTATGTTTAACATGTATAGAAGTGACTGCATAAATAGGTAAATCTCTTATGATAATTATTTATCATAAATTGCTTCACTATTAAAGTACAAAAAATATAATAATTAATTAAGTTAAAGTACAGCAACACTTGAAAGTCTGATTTTATTAAATGCAACTTTAATCTACATCTACTACCTTCCTTATACATATATACCTTCCATGTACTTATGATATACCTTCCATGTACTTATGTATCTTTATATCTTTGCTTCTAATTCACCATATCCAATGCACTACCCTAGATCTCACCCTATATCTCTCGCAATAT
This sequence comes from Calotriton arnoldi, assembly GCA_963921515.1. Taxonomy (NCBI): domain Eukaryota; kingdom Metazoa; phylum Chordata; class Amphibia; order Caudata; family Salamandridae; genus Calotriton; species Calotriton arnoldi. Next base: position 157,166 of record CAWUFW010014925.1, read on the forward strand.
ATCCTCTACATCCACTCTGACTCATCTCAAACCTCATTCCACTACTCTCTCCAATGCACTAACCTATTTCTCACCCTATACCGCTCTCAATATATCTTCTACCTCAACTCTCTGACTCATCTCAAACCTCATTCTACTACCCTATTTCTCACCCTATACCTCTCTCAAATTATCCTCTACCTCCACTCTCCCATTCATCCCAAACCCCATACCACTACTATGATCCCCAAAATAACCCTTTCCAGACTCTTCCCTCCTCTACCCCTCCTTGCATCATCTTATACCTCTTTTACTATTCAGATCTCCCAAACAAGCCTTTCTAAGCCCTTCCATCTGACTTTACCCCTCCAACTCCCCTTTTCTCATCCCAAACCCCCTCCTACTGCTATGATCTCCCCCCAAAACAATTCTAGACCCTTCCTTCTTCTATCTCTCCACTATTCCTTTTACAATCCAAATAACAGACTAACATGTCCACCGCTCAAATCAAATTAATTTTATATTTCCCTACACTAATTCACCACTAATTCTTTTGGGTTCCAGAGTAGCGTCCTACTCACCGAAAAGTGCTGCAACACATCATCAGGGGAGCAAGCGCTATATAAATGCGAACCCTTCCGTCTTCCATCCCTCCAATATCCTTTTCAATCCAAATTGCAGACTAACATGTCCATCGCTCAAATTAATTTCATATTTCCCTAGACTAATTCAACACTAATCCTTTTCTGGTTCCGGAGTAGCGTGTTACTCGCCGAAAAGCACTTCAACCCCTCATCAGGGTAAGCAAGCACTATATAAATGGAAACCTTTTCCTCTTCTATCCCTCCACTATCCTTCTCAATCCAAATAACAGACTAACATATCCACCATTCAAATTGATTTCATATTTCACTATACTAATTCACCACTAATCCTTTTTGGTTTCTGGAGTAGCGTGCTACTCACCGAAAAAGCACTTTGACGCCTCATCAAGGGTAGTAAGCGCTATATAAATGCAATTACCATACAATACAATTAAATGCCAGTTTCCCTCTATCACATGCACTGTTTAGCTTATATAAGCACATACTCGTTTATTCATATGCAGTGATGCATCTTCCACATGCAGCAATAGAAAATATTTACGAAAAAGATAGGTTACTATAGAGCCCTGATGTAGGCTGAAGTGCATGCTCAGTCCTACAGTTCTTACTTCGGTTTCAAAATATTAAAGGTACAAGGTAGCGTCAGATCGTTTAGTAGGCCATTCCATAACTTTTGTCCCAGGTAGCCGAAAGTATGGCAACTAAAGTTAGTTTCAGATTCTTGGATAGGCTGGCTTATGCTGTGTTACATGACCTAAGAGGTCTGAGTGATGACTATCCGCAGTGCCTCGATTGGATGCATTTCATTATATTTTGTTAAAACATGTGGAAGGCACAGAGAGCCATGAATTGTATTCTACTAACCACAGGTATCCAGTGTTCTTCTTTTAAACGTGGAGTAAAATGTTCCATGATTTTTTATTTTCACAATTCTCAGTCCGCTTTTGTTTTAAATATATAATTTGTGGGAAGGCCAAGCAAAAGGCAGTTGCGTTTATCTTGTGTTCAGATTTTGACGGCTCTGATAATGTCATTTCTTTGCTCAAATGGAGGTAAGCAAGTCTTTTCTCAATAGGTAGCAAGTACTTTTGGGGATGGGATGGGATGAGGGCTAAATGACAATTTTTGTAGAAGAAGAATACAATTAAGTGTGGGGCTTTTGTGAGGGTGGGTCTGTAAGGTCAGTTGGCCATGTTTAAGGGTGTTCATAATTGGCAAACTCTCTGGGCGTCATCCGCACTTGTATGTGCACCAGACAATAGGGACGGATTGGTAATGCGGGCACTCGGGCATTGGCCGAAGGGCCAGTGTCTCAGTGCCCTCTGTGGGCCGTTTTTTCCCCCTTTCACAGTCCACCGAGAGCACTGGACAGGGAGAGGAAAGCAGCCTCGCTGTGCGGCCGTTCAGCAATGATCAGCTGTGGCCTCTCCTTCACCCCCTGCCCTGCCAAGCAATCACGCTGATGGTGGGCTGGGGAGGGGCGATTGTGTGCCAGAATCGGCCTCCCAGGGGGCCAGGTGTTGCTCAGGCCATTGAGCCATTTTCACCTCGGCCCCCCGGGGCCCACGCAGCCCTGAAACAGTGTTTGCATTAACACCTCCCCCACAGCCCTTCTCATTCAGGGTATAGTGGGCGAGGAAGAATGAGTCTCGCTGTGGGGGCCAGGTGATTTTGGGAACTGGCACCCTCTTCACCTTAGCTTCCCCCCCACCCCCATGGATGGCCCAACAGCTGTGTTTTTTGCTTTATCCCCTCTCCTGCCAGGCCATTGCCCAAGGCAGTGAAGGGCTGGGGAGGGCTGAGTAATTTACAAATATCTGGGGCCTCGCTGTTTTTCAGGTGCTCCCAAGCTGGAGGGCTGGGGAATAATTTTTTAAGAGAAAGAGACCTCGCTGTTTTTCAGTTGCTCCTGCGCTGGAGGGCTGGGGAATAATTTTTTAAGAGAAAGGGGCCTCGCTGTTTGTCAGGTGCTCCTGCGCTGGAGGGCTGGGGAATAATTTTTTAAGAGAAAGGGGCCTCGCTGTTCTTCATGTGCTCCTGCGCTGGAAGACTGGGGAATAATTTTTTAAGAGAAAGGGGCCTCGCTGTTTTTCAGGTGCTCCTGCGCTGGAGGGCTGGGGAATAATTTTATATGAGAAATGGGCCTCGCAGTTTTTCAGGTGCTCCTGCCCCGGTGGGCTGGGGAATATTTTTTTAATAGAAAGGGGCCTCGCTGTTTTTCAGGTGCTCCTGCCCTGGAGGGCTGGGGAATAATTTTTTAGGAGAAAGGGGCCTCGCTGTTTTTCAGGTGCTCCTGCGCTGGAGGGCTGGGGAATAATTTTTTAGGAGAAAGGGGCCTCACTGTTTTTTCAGGTGCTGCTGCGGTGGAGGGCTGGGGAATAATTTTATAATAGAAAGGGGCCTTGCTGCTTTTCAGTTGCTCAGCTTGTAGGACATTGTCACCTTGGCCCTGTGTCCTTCCCAAGAACAATATCCTCCCACTTACATTCCTTGTGTGTTTCATGAAAAGGCACGCCCCCGAATGTGGGCCACGCCCCGCGAATGTGGGCCACGGCCGCAAATGTGGGCCACGCCCCGCGAATGTGGGCCACTTTTTTCGTCAGTGCACGGGCCAAATTGTGATCAAATTCCGATCCTGCCAGACAAGCTGCCATTCTTAAAGGGCTGCTGTTTGGGATGAAATCAACTTGAATGCCTGTGTACATATGAATAGAGATGGTGCGCACATGGACGGTTTCAGCCAGGAGAAAAATGGGGATAGGGAAGAAAATCGAGGCAGCCTCTTGAAATTTTAGCTACTGAGGTCCTGCAATTCCAAAGTTTCATATGTTGTGTTTTTAATGAAAGCCGTTTTTATCCTGCCTGTAACTGTATTACAGGTTGTCATATGGTGGAGAAGAAGAGAATGATCTATGGTGTTACAGACTGTACTCTGGTTAAGATCGATTAGAACAACTGGCAATTTGTCTTCTATGGCAAATATCAGTTCTTTGAGGATGTCTAATCGGGCTGTGCTGCGAGGGAATGGAACACTCGTTGGGTCAGACCGGACAAATGCTTTTTCAAATGTACAAAATTCAAAACGTGATTCGGTAACTTGTTACCGAATCGCAATTTGAATTTGAAATTCAGTATTTGGAAGAGGCGAGTTTTGGGGGTCCCTTACAAATACCGAATCGGTACGGTATGTGTTACTGTTTTTCGACCGAATTCTGGTCGCAAAACAGTAATACTTCACCACCATTTTTAAAAGTGGGTGCAGCCATTCGCAAATGGGAAGGAGTCCCCTTGGGACCCCTTCCCCTTTGAGGATGTTGAAAAAATATTTTTTAAGAGCGGACAGTGGTTCCAAGGACCACTGCCTGCTCTTAAAAAATAAAACTTCAAAGTTTCATTTCTTTCTTTTAAAACGCATTCCATTTTCCTTTAAAGAAAATAGGCTGCATTTAAAAAAAAGATCGCTTTATTTAAAAGCAATCACAGACATGATGGTCTGCTGACCTCAGCAGGCCACCATCCCTGTGATGGCTGCAATTCTTAATGGGTCGCAAATCGCGACCTACCCCATTAAAATTCACGAGGTAGATCAATTTGCGACCCACTAGGAATCGCTAAATAGAAGTTGTATGCTTTCTTACATAAGGAATTGTGATGTCCTCATTTCCTAATTGTGATTTGTAAGATTCACAATTTGGTAATCGCCATTCCTACTTTTTGTACATCTGGCCCATTGTCTTGGATCCAGTTGATAGTGTGAATTTAGATAAGTTTGAAATTGTTTGGTCGCTCTGTGTTCCAAGTTAGGTATGCACTGGAGGTTGGTGTTGGAGTGGTAAGTTGACTGATCGTCGGATAGAGCCTTTTACTTTTTAGGTAGCAGTGTTAATATGGTGAATTTAAGATGAATCCTTATGTGAAAGATATCCCTATGGCTCTAGCTACTCCATGAATTATTAACTGAGGAAAGGATTTACCATTGGTAACATGGTAAGAGTAGTCAGGATGATGCTGGGAACTGAGGAAAGGATTTACCACTGGTAACATGGATTTACTATTGGTAACATGGTAGGAGTAGTCAGGATGATGTTGGTTTTGAGGATGTGTGTGCACTCTGGTTAAGATCGATTGAAGCATTCTTCAGAGGAGGTGCGAGAGAAGCTGTCTAGATGACCATGGCTGCCTGTGGGCGTTCTTCGACTGGAGCCTGGATCTGGGTGTTGTGCAAGCTTGTGGGTACTCGTGTTATCTTTGGGTATTTGTGTATACCCATGAGAACCGCTGGTTGCCTATAGTAGACTACGAGTGCCTGAGAATGATTGTGTATGTCCAGATACCAGTAAGTGCATGAGGATGACAGTGGGTATGGTGATTGTCTGGTGGTGTCTGTAAATTACTGTATGTGCCAATGGGCATCTGCAGGCACCCATGGTTGCTGTGGACACCAATGGGTTGTTGTGCATCTTTGATTTCCTTTGACATTTGCTGGTGGTCTATGGATACCTGTGGTTGCTTGTGAGTGCCTGTGGGTGTTCAATGGTGTCAGTGTGTGCCTGCAAGTGTGTGGGACAAGTGAGGGCCTATGGTCTGCCTCAATTTTCTATAATGTGTTACAGCATTGTAGTCAGTTTCAGGAGGTTTACATAACTATCCTACATACAACAAAGAAATATGAAAAATAGCCACTATTTTGTTGTAATGTGGCAGCTCAATTTTGGAGCAGAAGGAGATTTATTCAACACCCCCATCCTCAGAAGTATACAAGCCAGAATATCAAGTTGTAAAGTTCACAGATAGATTTGGACTCCCTCTAGAATAGCACACACCCTGTAAAATACATCAAAAGAGAGTATACACAGAAGTAGGGTAAATCTATTTCCCTTTTCAAATGAGCATGTCCTGTAAGCTTGCTGATTTAGTGCATAAATGATTAGCCTTGTGTTAGACCTGGCATCTCTTGGCTTGTTTCCCCTGTCTTTTTGCTTTCTAACCTCCTGGTTTTTACTCTATTTTTGCTGGTTTAGTGTCTATGCACACTTTCTCAATGCTGATCACTGTTAAAGTGCTAGTGCTCCTACTGTAAATTGTGTTTATGGTTTGGTGTTTCCATAGTTGGCTTATTTGATTTATCTTTAAGACACTAGTACAGTGCACTGTGTGTGCCCAGGGCCTGTAAATCAAATGCTGCTAGTGGGCCTGCAGCACTGGTTGTGCCACCCACACAAGCAGCCCTTCAAAGGGTTCTCAGACCTGCAATCTGCAGTGTCTGCGAGCAGTTTTGACTGCCATGTCAACTTGGCAAGTACACTCACTTGTCAGCCCCCACACCTTCCCTTTTCTTACATGTAAGGCACCCCTCAGGTAAGCCCAAGGTACCCCCATGGGCAGGGTGCAGTGTATGGGAAAGGTAGGACATGTAAGGGTGTGTGTGACATGTCCTGATAGTGAAATACAGTGTATTTCATATTTCACTATTGAAAGGCTATCTGTCCCATAGGATAGAATGGGAGATATTTTGTAACATCTTACAAGTATAACGTCCCACTGGGACAAGATAGAGAAATCGAGTTTGGGCTCTCTGAACTCAGAATTTAATAACGCAGCTTTTAGTAAAGATGGTTTTTAAATTATGTGTTTGAAAATGCTACTTTTAGATAGAAGGCATTTTCTTGCTTAACCATCTTGTGTGCCTCTGCTGGGTTGTGGATTGGCTGTGTGGCTTTGGAGTGACAGGGGCTGGGGTTGTGAATTCACTGTAGACAGCCACTGGGGGGATGAGGTGTGTCCTGATTTTCCTGGATGAGTCAGGGCTGGGCTGAATAGACTCGGGCTGCATTTAGAGTAGTGGGAGGAGATTTCTGTACACCTGATTAGGCCTGGTCTGCCTTACACAATGCTGCTTCCACCTCTTGCAAGGAAGCTGGGCCAGAGAGGACAGAACTGGTTTGGACTAAGCACAGAGACTCTCTGCCACAAGAGGACAAAGTGACATGTGGTATAAATATTGGGGCCCAGATCCCAGAACTTTAGAACTCTTTTGGACCAAGGAATCTGCCAACAAGAAGAGCTGGAGAAGCTGTGAGGAGGAACTACCACTTTGCTGTGTGCATTGCTGTGTTGGCCTGCAATGGCTGCTTCTGTCTTGGGCAGAAAAAGGACTGGACTGAACTTTCTGCAACTTCTTTGTTTGAGCTTCTCCAAGGACCTGAGGTAGAGCTTGCCCCCTGTTCAAGAAGTCTCAAGAAAAGCAAAGACTTCAAGTTCACCTGCTGCCAACACTAGGAACTGTGTGTTTTGTGCTGTAACAACAGAAAAAGCAACCCAACGCCCTCAACGACACTGCTGACGGCTCCGTGTCCTGAAGGCACCACAGAGGGCACCGCCGCACTTGGCACTGCAACCCTGGTCTCACCGACAATGCCGCCCGATGCCGCAACCGAGACGCTGCCGCCCTGGTATCCCTGACACCGCCGCTCCACGCTGACATCGACGCCGCTGTTGCACCGTGATTTGAGGGCACCGCTCGTAAGTTACACAACGTACCACCCTCATCCCGTACCCAGCCTTCGCCTGCTGAAGCCATCGACTCCAGGTCGTCAGCCGATGACAGCGCTTCAGCAACGATGATGCTGCTGCTTGCACAGTGACCTGTCAGCAACGCGTGTGACTTCAAGGGCCCGACGACTCCTGCACCGACCTCCGGAACCAACGTCTGCCTACGCCGGCTCTTCGGAGCTCTACGAAAACATCTTTTTAAAAATCTTTTGTGTTGTAGTTGATATTTTGGTGTGTTTTTATTTTGAACTGACTCCAATGGGAATATTTTGTTTTTCCTCCTCCGCTATCCAACATTTTCTCTACTGTTGCACTCACTGGAGTGGGAATATTAAGTTTTAACCCTCCGCTATCAAACACTTTCCCTACTGTTGCACTCACTGGAGTGGGAACAGTAATTTTTACCCCTCCGCTATCCAACATTTTCCCTACTTTTGTACACACTGGAGTAGGAATAGTAAGTTTTACCCTTCTGCTATCCAACAATTTCCCTACTGTTGCACTCACTGGAGTGGGAATAGTAATTTTTACCCCTCCGCTATCCAACATTTTCCCTACTGTTGCACTCACTGGAGTGGGAATAGTAAGTTTTACCCCTCAGCTATCCAACACTTTCCCTACTGTTGCTCTCACTGGAGTGGGAATAGTAAGTTTTACCCCTCCGCTTTCCAACACTTTCCCTACTGTTGCACACACTGGAGTGGGAATAGTAATTGTTACCCCTCCGCTATCCAACACTTTCTCTGCTGTTGCACTGACTGAAGTGGGAATAGTCATTTTTACCCCTCCGCTATACAACACTATCCCTACTGTTGCACTGACTGGAGTGGGAATAGTAATGTTTACCCCTCCGCTATCCAACACTTTCACTGCTCTTGCACTCACTGGAGTGGGAATAATAATTTTTACCCCTCCCCTATCCAACACTTTCCCTACTGTTGCACTCACTGGAGTGGGAATAGTAATTTTTACCCCTCCGCTATCCAACATTTTACCTACTGTTGCACTCACTGGAGTGGGAATAGTAATTTTTACCCCTTCGCTATCCAACATTTTCCCTACTGTTGCACTCACTGGAGTGGGAATATTTATTTTTACCCCTCCGCTATCAAATACTTTCCCTACTGTTGCACTCAATGGAGTGCAAAATGTAAGTTTAAAGACTATTAAATATTTTAATGTTTTAATTTATAATATAATGTTTTTTTATTAGATTTTATGTTATAGGTGTATGTATATATATATATACATATATATATATTTATTTGTCAATTTTTATATATTTATAAAATTTAAAACTAAATTAAAATAATAATTTTATTACTTGTTTTAAAGTAAATATATATATATATATATATATTACATTTTATATATGTATGTTTAATTTTTTAATTACATTTATTTCTTATATTTGTTAAAATTGATATTAAATACAAATAATTTTTTAAGTTCATTTTAATATTTAATATATTTAACATTATTTTTTACATATATAAAAAAATGGATATTTTGTACATTGACATTTTTTACATCAATATTTTTTCTCGATATTTTTATACTTACCATTATAAATATAGGATGTCAATATTTTTGACATCGATATTTATGTGTCGATATTTGTGTATGAGGATATTTTGGGCTTCGATATTCTATCAGTGAACCCTGGCCAGGCCCTTGAATCGTTCAGGTAGAAGAAGCAAATGAAAAGCAGGTAACCTATACCTTCTCCCTACTAATCCACAGGAAGGTATCTAGCCTTTCTTGTAATCCGTGCACAGTGAGTGATGGAGAATGTATCCTATCTCCTGGTGCTTCACCTGACACCCTTCATTGGGACTTTCAGGGCAGCCCAGAATTCTGAACACGGAGACATGCCTAGAAGCACATGTTTTGTTTATTTATTTATTTAGGGATTTTAATACAAAATATCGCCAGTGATGTTGGTGTGACAAATTATGCACATATCTGGGTGTGATAAATTTTGCATAATTGCAATTTCTCTCACTCCTCAACAACATCTTTAGTTTGGGCATTTGAGTGTGCTTGATGAAATGTGTGTTGACGTTTGGAGAGAAAGCCCACTGAAGGTCTCATTTACAGAATTTTGGCGCAGAGAAGCACTGCAAGGCTTCTTGCAGCACTGCACAGCACTGCATCAAAAGAAAAGGGCAGGAATGTGCCATATCTATGAGATACGGGGCATTTCTGTCCTCTTTCACAGTGCTGGCACACAAATGGCTGTCATGCGCCAACAGGCACCCTTGCACCATGGTGCAAGGTGCCTGCTTTGAAATAAGGTTGTTTTTGTGGAGGAAGGGACACCTTCCTTCACAAAAACAACCCTTACGCCACCCCTGGGGAGGTGCAGGGTTTTTACGCATTCCCAGATTTAGGCTTTGTTGTAAACTGGGAATGTGTCAAAAACCATGGGTGATGAGTGGGAACACCTACCGCAACGCCCATGGCATGCCTCTCTGAGGCAGTGTGAGGCAATGCAGCCACTTGCGCTGTGTTGCCTTACACTATATCTACAAGGCCATGAAAAGCCACACAGGGTGGCTTTCCGTGGCCTTGTGGATATGGGTAAGCTCAGTGCATTGCCGGAACTTCAAAAATAGTGAATTTCCAGTGGCGCACTGGGCTTGTAAATAAGACATTCAGGGGCATATTCTCAAGGACTTATCGCTGAGTTATCAGCACTTTAGCGCAGCAAAAGTGGCGAAAGAATTATCGCCCCATTCCCAAGCCGGTGCAAACTGCCCACATCGCCAGTTTACCAGCGATAGCTGCCGCAAAAAACATCGCCACGGATGAGAGAGACAACTAACGCTAATGATATGCAGAGTAGGCGTTCCCGTGCAAAAAAACACATGAAAACACCACTTTGCGATATTCTCAACTTCCAGCCAGATCTGCGATGCGAACCAAAAACAGGCGATAAGAAGCGTTAGCAGCAGGGATTTAACACCTGCCTTTTACTGGTGTTAAGCAAGACGACAAACTGCAGTAGAAAGGGAGCCCAGCCCAGAGCCACATCTGAAGACCAACAGATGCCATGGAGCCAATGATCATGCAGCCTGGAGACCCAAGAGAACCACAACACCCACCGCAACCACCCCCAGGCCCCCCCCAGCTCCCCCCTGACTACCACAGAGGCAGCGCAGAACAGGACTGCGGACGTTCCCCAAACCCACCAACCTCAGAGACTCAACGCCAGAGGAAGTCATTGCCCACTACAGTCACAAAAGGGCAACCATCCTCCACATCCTGACCCACATTGCCCACAGGCTGACGATACCAACACGGCGGACAACCACCATCCCTCCGCAGACGCAGCTGCTGGCTGGCTACACCTGTTGGCCCCTGGTAATCCCAAACAACAACTGCCAGAGTCGGAGGAGTCTCACGGCCAGCCCTATCATACGTCCTCACCCATGTCATGGATGCATGTCCACAATAGCAACGGCGGGCCCCGGTCACCGCACCACACGACAGTTCCAATTCGTAGTGTTCCTGCGCAACCAACCCCAACGCCAGCCGTTGCCAGACGCCACTGTGCCCCAGATCCAAAACTGTAGAAACTGAAATGGGTGTGCGCACGGTCATGAAGTCCAGTAGTCAACAGTAGTGTAAAAACAGTCCTTTATTACAAATACAACAATAAACAATACGAAAAGCACAGCCAACGCCCAACGGGGAACTTCATCAGGGCAACGTGTGGATTCAAGTAACTGCATATGCTGCGGGAACTCCCCAATACCATTCCATACTCCGGAAGTCAGTATCCAGAAACCTGTTGGACAAATGGTGACAATGGTCAAGCGTCCGTATAGTCACAAACCTAATCTGGTACAGTGTATAGCACTTGGACAAACCGGAATGCTCACAGGAAAGACAAATCCTGCACAAAAAGACCGTAACAGAAGTACGTGTGGTTGTAACCTTCGTAGGATAAAAAAGGAAGGTTACGGTCACACCAAATTCTGTTACGGTCTCATGATGCAGGATTACCCATACCTGTAAGCATCACGGTTTGTATCAGCTTGATACCCCTGAACCTTCACTCCCCCCACACAGCCACGAGGGCGCCGTCGTGACCGGTGGTGCCTACGCGATCCTGTGCGCCTGCTACACCCCAGCCCTGGTCCCCAGACCACTCCGCCAACCAGCGATGAGTGCCCGCCCCTGCGCACCCAGGCCTCAATGCTCACCTGCCGCCACCGGCGTGTCCCCAAGAGGGCCCACCACGTGCCGGTACAACCTCCTCAGCCGATCGCTGGATTCCACGCCACAGGCCCCAGCGCACCCTGCAGCACCGCGCCGCGGAGTCATGTCTGTGCAGCCTGCTGCCCTCGGCGTACACTGCGGTCCAGCTGGGATCACAATTCAAATCGAATCTTGATTGGCAGGACGGCGTATCGAGGCCTACGCATCATCGCAGGCTGCACACCCGCTCAGCTCTTCAGGTGCCACTAACTCAGTGCACCTCAAGTCATCGCCACGTGGCGGTAGGCCCGTGCTGGCCTAAGTGCCTCAGATGCCACCAACTCTGTGCACCTCAAGTCATCTCCACATGGTGGTAGGCCCGTGCCGGCCTAAGTGCCTCGGATGCCACCAACTCTATGCACCTCAAGTCATGGGCCCTTTATGATTGAGTCTCGTTGTGCGGACGCCATCATGTCACCTCTGGCAGTGGGGAATGTGATGTGGTAGGGCCCAGGCCCTCATGCATAAATAATGACCACAGGGACACACTCAGCTAGATAGTGGAAATGGCCTCAGGCATGTGGGCCCGGCCCCGTTTATTGTCAGGGTCACATGTCCTGTGACGCATGTGCTGGATGGGTGTGGTGTGGGTGTGAACTAGCCCTCAGGGAGTGGCTGTGGCATGCTGACAACTAGACCTGTGATCAGCAGATCACTACAGGGAAGACCTGGGACATGTAGCGTTGTCGTCCCCCCTGTAAGCGTAAGCAGAGTGGGCTGGCCTGGTGTATGCCAGTCCAGCGTTGGGGTGTGAACGATGACCCCAGCGCTCTGGGCGTGGTTCTGTTCTGGGCTGGACAAGAAGGTGACTAATGCGTGTGTCTCTGATGTTGTGTCGGCGCCGCCCGGTCCGCAATCGGTAATGTTGCACACTGTGACTCAAGTCCCACAACATGTGCAACATGGACGTAAGGGGGAATCACTGACCCGACATTCATCCATACTTCCGTACTTGAATGTTCATAGACATGACACATCTGTGTGAATTTTATTGTTTAATGCACATTCAGTGGAGTGTTGTAGCTGGAGCAGTACAGGGCCATGCAAAACCCACTTTACATTCTTGGCCCGTGGAGGGCCAGCCAGAGTCCTTCAGGGAATGACAAGTACATCGGAAGAGAAAGAGTTCAGTCCGCAGTCTGAATGCTATGTCATTGGTGACCAAACACAATATGGCAGTTCATGTCGAGGTCCAAGGTGAGTGTTGCAGAGTGCATCAGGGGACAGTGGAAGGTGATGATGCAGAGGGCAGAACCAAGCAGAAACAGGCCATATAGCGGAGAAGAATGCTACTGCTTCCTTACTACCAGTAAGGCAGATTCATCCGCATCTTCGTCCTCTGATGTCTCATGTGCCTCACATGTGGGTGGTGGTGTTTTCTCTGCAGTACTGTGTGGCACTGACACATCAGGGGCTGGAGGTGGATTGGCTGCCGCACTGTGAGGCACTGACACATCAGGGGGCGGAGATGTGGATGTCGAAGCAGCAGCAGCATTAATCTGCGCCAGGCCTTGTGGCAGCAATGCCATGAAGAGGATCCGCAGGGCATGGTAGATCCCAGCTACATCACGCTGGTGTGCAGCCTTGGCAGCCATTCTTTCTGCCTGCACCCGCTCCATGTTCCCCATGGTCCTCCGCATGTGTCCCAACTCCCGGATGACACCGCTGGAGCCACTCTGACTGGACAGTTGTCCTTGTCTCTGAGTCAGGACTCCAGCGATGTCATCCATGGTTTGTCGGAGAGCATGGAGCGGACTGTGGGTGTCCGTCAAGGACTGTAAGTGGTCCCTGATGGGACTTAGACACCCACGAATGGCATCTAGTTTGGCTGCCATGAGGTCGAACCCCACCCGCACCTGATCAGCCATCTTCTCGAGGCACCCTAGCACACAGCGTTGGAAGGACATGTGTTGTTTGTGGGGGTCCTGGGAGACAGCCGTGGTGGTGGGTGCTTCCTGCTGTGTGGTCTGTGCAGGGGGTGGGGTTTCCTGGATGCAGCTGGGCTGCCCTGCTCCTGGAGGTGGGGTGCCGAAGCTGTCCATGAGCCGTTGGAGGGCGTGGTTGTCGATGGAGGGGTGGTCCTCTTCATCATCAGTGAAGAGGTGTACCGTCTGCTCTGCAGGAGGTGTTGATTCACCCTCTTCAATGTAAAGGGGAGATGCAGTTTAACATCGTTTTCACATGTATGTTGGCGCATTGTACAGGTTTACATGCAAACTGCATGGCAATGTACATTGTGACTGTTTGGGAGGAGCTGCCTATTTGATGCGGGACAGTGGACATTTCGACAACATCACGGATGTGTGTTTGTACTTGTGCATGGGTTTGTTGTGAGATTAGTGATGTGTGGGGAGGGCCCCCTCTGGGCACATAGTCGACGGGGGCCTACTTGTAGTTTCTAGGTGTGCTGCAGGGTGCTAAGGGGATCAGGGACATGCTCCAGAGTAGTCGTGGGTGTGCACTGTGCTATGCTTAATTGTGCATGTGTGCCATTGTGCCCATCTCCCCCCGTCCCCCCAGTCCCTGGTCGTTACTCACCCTCTTGCTGTTGTGTCCACTCCTGTCGAGCAGTGTCCGATCCCCCAACTCCTGCCACCGTCTCCACACTGATGACTGTGGAGACCATTTTCTCCATCTCGTCCAGCTCCTCCTGTGGCGCTGGACTCCCACCTCCAGTCTGCATTGCTGCCTTCTGGTTGTTGGCGAGTTTCTGCTTGGTTTTGCGCTTCACATCATTCCAGCGCCTCTTGACCTCTTCCATTGTCCTCCTCAGCACTCCGATTGCATTCACCTTGTCCACGATGGACTGCCATATTCCATTTTTTGTCGCCAATAACACATTGGAGGTGACAAACAGTTGTTGATGGTATTTCATCACCTCCGTTATCAGGATCCTGTTTTCTTGCGGACTGAACTGCGTCTTCCTCTTCTTCCTGTCCTTGCCCTTCCCTGACCCCGAGGTCCAGGCCTGGTCCTCCGGGGGGCTTGTGGGGTTCTGCTTGTCCTCTGTTCCTGCTCCGGCTGCCTCCATTGTGCTTCGCAGTTGTTTTGTTTTTGTTTGTGTTATTTTTTTCTGCTTTTGTAGTGATTTTTCCCGCCTGACGTGTGTGAATTGCAGGCCTGGCGCAGATTTTTCTATCGCGGTTGGGCCCATCGCAACTTTTTTCATGTTCAGGTTTCCTTTTTTATCACCGTTGCGGTAGTTGTATCGCGGACATTTGACGTGTTCTCAGGAGACTATCGCATGTTACCGCCGTGTTGTGATTACGACGTTTACACAGAGTTATTTTCCCGCGATAGACGGCGATATGAAAACATGCATTAGCCTTTTTGGCGATGATTATCGCACGTTCTTGAGAATATCCCCCTCAGTGTTTAAAGTAATTGCCCTTAAAATTTGATGATGCTAAGCTTTCCACCTTGTGTTACTGTTATAGGTATGTGGGAGACTGACATATACTGAACACCATTTGTCATAGGATTGTTCATTAAATTGTCATAGTGGGGCTAGAGTTTACGTGCAAATCTGATGTTCATGCAAGGTGGATGGAAAGTTTCTGCACTGCAGACTCGGGAAGGTCAGCACCCGGCAGCATATAGTTGTCAGACTCACTGCGCGTATTGTGAATTTTAGCTAAAGGACTTTATGTATTGCTTTAGGTATTATAGGAGTCCGAGTTCTTCATTACGAGTTATGGTATTGTGGAAATGTGCTTTTTAATGAGCACACCGGTGCAGGGGTCACCCTTCTCTTGTCCACGGGTCCATAGACCAACAAAATAGAGATTGGCACTGAAGCTGGAATTCAAATAACAAGTTTATTATTCACTCATGAGTGTGACTACGTCCACACAGCACTCTCAAGTGCTGCCTGAGGTAGTACACTGAAGTCACAGACCATGGTGCTTATATACAGAGATTGTTGCAGAGTAAGCATGTAGTTACAAATAGAAGGTACAAGCATACACAGGAATAACTACCTACAAACATGGGCAGATGGGAGATCACTTAGTCAGCAGAGTGGGAGGGGGAACAGAACTGTTTACATCAGCAAAAAACAGTTGACAGTTATATCTTTAGCCAGGTGCATTCTAGCAGCTACAGGCCTTTGCTCAGCACATTGCTTTTAGCTCAGTACAGAAGGAATTAACTAGAGTTGATGACACAAGCAGAATAGAAGGGCAAGCAACAGTGAAGACGGAAGAATTACATAGTTAATAAAATGGATGCCACAAACAAGATGGCTTGAGCCTATGCTAACAGAAATTATTTCAGATTTCAACAGATGACCCTTTTAGCATATGCTGAAGACATCTTCTAGGCTTTATAAGGAGTATGGAAAATATCATGTACATCTATCTGCATTAATTCATTAATTTCTTGATCACTTGCTATTCGGGCATTTACATTCTTAACATTTTGTTTAGTCGGTATACACGTGGTGCAAGTAGAAACACAAAGGGAACAAAGCATTGGGCCACATTGAATACATAGGCAACAAGTGAAAAGAATAGCAAGAAATATACATAAGGCTGACAATAGCTTCCAGCCCCATACAGTAAAGATGTTCCATAGCCATCCAGTCAAAGTCCAAGTTCCTGAATCCAGATGGATTTCAGTGGCTATTTCGTGCAACTTGGAAATTGCGTCAAAAACAGAAGGGGCTTGGTCAGGGATATAGACACAGCAGCTACTCCCGATGATGCAACATGCTCCACCACGGTCGGCCAGGATGACATCAAGGACCATCCTATTTTGGAGCGCCACAATTCTCGCAATTTGTAGTTCTTCTGTGATATTTCCAAGCGCCATTGCTGTCTGATTGGTTACAGCCTGTACAGCACGTGTCAAGCGCCTGATCTTTCTACTGTTTAAGGCCGCACCAACAAAGAAGAATAATCCCAAATTAAAGTCAATATACTGCTGTAGTGCAGTATCAGTTTGATCCACCTCATCATTGTTTATTGTCCTTTTGAATCTGTTCTTGGAAATGTCATTATACAGTTTATAGTCTTTATGGTAGGATGCAGGTGCCAAAAACACAGGTGGAAGCAAAAAGGACACGTATCAGCTTCCCGACCAACCAATAGGTAGATGTTAATAACCTTTACTTCCGCAAATAAAATAGTTGTTGTATGAGGACAAAAAACTGCTATTGTTCATTCCAGTAATGTTCAACAGTAAAGTACAGTCACTTTTTCCCACAGGAATACTGCCAATACTGCTCACACAGAGATCCGCTCGAGCTCTAGTAACAGCAATAACAGGAGGCCCATTCCCCTTAGTTGTTCGAGTGTTAGAGAAAACATAGTGTATGGAGGAATTTCCTCGGCGATACTCCTCCATTTCCCACACAGTTCCTTTAGCTTGTGGATCTCCTTCCTCATCGGTTATTCAACTGAGTGTTTAGTCCACCTACATCAGCATAAGTAATATTAGCAACTTCAGAAGTCCACAACAATGCAAACCAGGCTCTGCAGGAGCCATTATGTGAAAATGGCAAGGGAATAAAGGCGTTCCTCCCTTTTTCTGATGAGCTGGCATCATTCCACATACCCAGCAATTGGTAACGTTCCTGGCATTGTGGGTATGATGTAACATTTGAATGAAAGTGTTATTGAGGTAGGACATTCTATGCTTTTTCTCATGATACAGTAGAGTAAAATAATGATGTTCAATTGGGACAGGAGTAGTAGTAGTCAGTAGATTTCAGACAGGAGCTACTTCCTCTGCAATTCATGTTATTATAGCGATGATAACAACAGTTGAAGTGAGTCCAATAGCAATCATAGTTTGTTTATTACAGATTCTCGCAGCAGCCGGTTTCTTCTCCTTAGACATATTCATTTCGTCGACAAACAACAAAGCAGATGTTGCCCTAAGGTCCTGGGCACGCGTTGATTTCTTCACTAACGTTGAGACGAGCAGTCACTAAAAGACTACCCCCCTTTGAAGTCAGTCTTTAACCACCCAGGACAGTGGCTCAAACAGTCTCTTTCAATGAAATGTCTTTCTTCCTGGGTCGAAACTGATATCGGGATGTACCAGGAATCGTGTGGTCCGGGAAGACTTCCGCAGGTCCTTCAGGTGACACAGCTTGTCCTTTCTCGGTGACCAGGATATCGCGGTGATCTGCCAACACAGCTGGGCTCACTAGGTCTTGCAACACTTTTCGACAGTGTGTTGCGTGGACCCAGTTCTTCCGGTTCGTCACTCGAACTGCAGTCCTGGTAGCCAGTAGTACCTGCTCCGGTCCTCGCCACCTCGGTGCTAGGGAGCTGGTCCTCTGGAATGACTTTACGACCACAAAGTCACCAGGCCGTAAACAATGGCCCTCACCTTGCAACCTGTCTGGAAGAGTCTCCCGAACCTGTTGATAAATAGAAGACAAACTGTCAGTCAACTAAGACAAATAGTCATTCATCAATACATAGGGTACATCATGTATAGGGCTTGGCTTAGGAATCCCCCAAATATTCATTGGCCTTCCAAAAACCACCTCATACGGTGTGAGGCCAGATTGTGTATGTGGTATCGATCTAATGGATAGCAATGCCAAAGGCAGTGCATCAGGCCATTTCAAAGATGTGGAAGCCTGTATCTTAGCCAATTTCAGTTTCAGGGTAGAATTGTAACGTTCCACTAGTCCTGCTGATTGTGGGTGAAAAGCAGCATGAAACTTCTGCTTAATTCCCAATCCTTTCATGAGATACTCAACAACTTGCCCAATAAAATGGGGTCCGTTGTCACTCCACAAAACTCGGCAAATGCTGAATCAGGGAAAGAACTCCTTTAGGAGCACCTTTGCTGTCGTAAGAGCTGTATTATCCTTCGTGGCCTATGCTTCCACCCATTTACTGAAGGCGCAAACCACTACTAAGACATACTTTAGGTTGTTACAGCGCTCAAGCTGGATGTAATCCATTTGCAGGACCTCAAAAGGTGCAGTTGATATTGCAAACCCTCCTGTTGGAGTTTGTGTTCCCTTTCCAAGATTATACTGGAGACAAATCAGACAGGACTGGACTATTTTCTTAGCCGTACCGGCAATCTCTGGATGATCCCAAACTTGCATAAGTTGCTTTGCTATTGAGGATGCTCCAACATGTGCCGGCCCATGTGCCATGTGAATCATAGGATGTAAATAGGCTGCGGTTAACTTCCATTTTGTCATTTCTTTATTCCTCCAACAGCCCTCGTCATCTAATGTTCCCTCCTTGGACCATTGGTCTAATTCATCAACAGAAGCAGATTGCTGCATGTCCAGCACCTCTTGCCTGGCATCATGCCAACGTTCAGCCTGTGACTTAACTACGTACATAAATGTGGTACTTCGCTCCATTGCAGTCTCACGAGCTGTGCAATCCGCAAAGATATTGCCTGCTCCTATTTTATCAGTCACTTTCTTGTGTGCACTACATTTAACAATTGCCACTTTCTTAGGATAGGTCAAGGCAGTAAGGAGATTATGTACTAATTCCCCATGCACTATTTGTGTCCCATGTGAAGTGAGAAAGCCTCTTTTTTTCCAAAGTTGCCCGAAGTTATGAGCCACGCCGAAGGCGTATTGGCTATCAGTGTAAATGTTAACAAGCAACTCTGTACTAAGCTCACATGCTCTTGTCAGTGCTATCAACTCGGCTGCTTGAGCTGACTTCTGTGGGATACGAGCTGTCTCAACTACTGTCTGAAATGTTGTAATTGCATAAGCAGCAGATGTAGTGCCATCAGGCAATTTCAGGCAGGATCCATCAACCCACAGTTCCCCATCAACACTAGAAAGAGGTGCATCTTGTAGGTCAACACGACCCTTTGTTCGTTCTTCAGTAAGGGATATACAGTCATGTAACTCTTGTGACTGAGACTGAGTAGCTGGAAATGGCAATAATGTAGCAGGGTTCAGAGTCAAACATCTTTTTAACGTGATATGAGGGGCCAAAAGTGTCAATTCATATCCTGTCAAGCGAGCACTAGTCAGATGCTGTGTTTTTGTTTGATTTAACAAGGCATCAACTGAATGGGGTACTAACACAAGCAATCTATGTGACAAGACTATTCCCTCGCTCTGACGTATGGACACAGCCGTTGCCGCCACCGCTCGAAAACAACCAAGCAGTGCGCGGGCAACTGGATCAAGGACAGCTGAGAAATATGCACAAGGACGTTGTTTATCACCGTGTGTTTGTGTTAAAACTGAGAGAGCCCAACCTTCCCTCTCGTGTACATAGAGTGTGAAGGTCTTAGTGTAGTCTGGAGTTCCTAATACTGGTGCAGAACAAAGAGCTTGACGTAACTGTTGGAAGGCATCCTAGCACTCAGTAGTCCATGGGAGAGGCATCGGAGTGTCATTAGTCAAAAGGGCCAACAAGGGTTTAATAATGTGGGAAAAGCTAGGGATCCACTGCCTACAAAAAGAAGTAAGGCCAATCAGTTCACGGACATCCTTCTGAGTACGGGGCACGGGAGTGTCTAAAATAGTTTGAATGCGATCTGGTGTGAGTGCACGTCCCTCCTTAGACAGGAGGTGACCTAAATAGGTAACCTGCTGTCTACAAAATTGCAGTTTCTTCCTAGAGACTTTGTGATGATGAGAGGCAAGAAATAACAATAATGACAGTGTTCCTTCTTTACACTGTTCAGGGGTATCAGCAGCCAACAAGATAGCGTCGACATATTGAATAAGAGCCACCCCTTTCGGTACAGGAAAAGAATCAAGCTGCCTTTTCAATGCCTGACTATAATGCTAGGACTCTCTGTATACCCTTGTGGAGCTCTACAGAACCTGAATTATCTATTATTCAAAGTGAAGCGAAACAAATAACGGCTGTCAGGGTGAATAGGTATTGAGAAAAATGCATTCTTTAAATCAATTACACTAAATGTAGTGGCAGTAGGAGGAACCATGGTGAGAAGTGTCGTGATATCAGAGACTACCGGGTATTGGGGCACCACGATTTTATTAACCTCTTGTAAATATATAATAAATCTGTAAATTTTAGTATCAGTGTCTTTTTTCAAAATAGGAAGGATAGGACGATTACAAATGTTATAAGGGACTTCTTCCACAACCCCCACCTTGATCAAATCCTGAACAATGAGTATTAATGCTTCATCGCCTTCCCGAGATATTTTATATTGGGGCAATCGAGGCAATGAAGCACCTTCCTTCACTTGAATATGCACTGGTGGAATAACCATGTGTCCCACATCGGTATCTGATGTAGCCCACAAAGTACTAGGTAAAGATGCCAAAGCGATATCTTCTTTGATGAGACAAGACCTCTCAACCATTGGATAGTTATCATTTAAGATAACACGCACACTTTCTGGGGAACAACGTATTGTAGCACGAAACTGTTTGAGCATATCAATGCCCACAATATTATCCAGCGTGTTAGGGGAAAGCAGAAATGGACATGCTGCAGTAAATTTATCAAGACTAAATGCAAGTGGCTGTGACAGTGGGCTAGGTGTAGGTGTCCCATCGAATCCTATCGATGTTATCATTGTGCCAGACAGGGGAGCCCCAGGAACCAACTTTTTAGACAGAGCACTACGAGTAGCTCCTGTATCAACCAGAAACTGATCAGTAGAACCCAAGACATTTGCATCAACATAAGGACCCTTCTGATCTACTGGGACCTCAACCGGTTCCTTCCTCCATCCGAGGCATTCCTTTGCGTAATCAGAATCCCCAAGACCATCAGCCGAATAATCTGACATTTGATATTGATTTCGTCTATCAAAGGTATTCGAATAATTTGGTCCGTGTTCAACTGCCTCAAATCTGGGACGATTACCCATGCCTCCCCTATTTCATGAATTCCCTGGGCGTCCTCTCATATTTCCTCTACCTCGTTGGTACTGCTGACCTCACAAAAGGGGGCACTCAGAACGCCAATGTCCAATCTCTTTACAATAAGCACACTGATCAGAAGACAAAGTTGATTGAGAGAAAGGGGGTACACCAGGTGTATATACTGCACGTCCACCTCTACCACCACCTCTGAATGGTGGACCATATACTTGAGCCAACATAACTTTTGTTTTTAAATCCTTAACCTTCTTATCCTCTTTGCCCTTTGCTTCCAATTCCTGACGCTCATAATACTGGGCCATAGTCAAAAGGGAGACTGGGGAAGACGTAGTCCACAAACTCTCGCTGGCCTTAAGGTGACTAGCTATTTCTGGCGACATGTTAGCGACAAATTTGTCGACGAACAGATGCTTACCCGTGTCATCTGTCAAGGACTGCCCACTAAAGTCATGGAATGTCTCTTCAAATCGTGTAAAGAAATCAGAAACTGACTCATCCGCTTTCTGTTTACAAGACGCTAATGTAGTCCAATCTATTTTCTTAGGGGGTATAAGAGTTTTCAACTTAGTCACAATAGCTTTGGGAAGATCTAATATCTCCTGTTGTGGTTTCTGCGCAGGCTCTCTAGCCGCATCTATTTCTTCTAAATGCACCCAAGTATCACCATATGCTACATTATCATCTATTTTCCGAATTGTTCTCCACATATCAGGGGAAAAATAAGTCCAAAAAACATATCAATATCTGGCAGAGTCAGAGTACAGGAGCTAATGGCTCCTTCTACTTCCTCATAGAAAGCGGCAGGATTTTTCCGCGGATCGGGCAAAGCGGCTTTAAGAGCCATAACATCTGCTCTACTCCAAGGGTTATAAACCCAATTATAAATAAAATACCCTTTCGCATCATCTGAAGTCTTATCTTCATTTGTTCCCGTACCCTTTGGAGGAACATACAAAGGCGCAGCTTCGCGCATTGGTCGTATACCAACTTCAGCACTACTAGATCCATTATTTGTCTCTGAAGTTTCTACTATCTGCGCTGGGGTTTGGGCTTCTTGTACAGTTTTAGTTTTACTAGCTTCTTTTTCTCCGCTTTTAAGCGAAATGTTTCATCTCGTAATTTAACCACTCGCCTAATTAAATCAGGTATGTTTGAACAAAGGAAAGTTCCATCACTCAATTGTTTATAATCAGAATTTATATCAGTGGGCTCTAAGTTTTTAGAAAGGTCTCTAAAATTAAGTATAACTTCCCAAGCAAACTTCTCTGCAAAATATAACTGTTCTAAATCTTTCCACTGCTGAACCATTGCTACAAGATCTGAAGGAAGAGTTTTCTTATGGGCTTCTGAACGAACAGTGGATCTAATGGTGGCTTTTTCATCAGTAGTTAAAGTAGAGCGAGTCTGTCGCCCATCTTGCTTATCTATATCTTTATCGTTGGAAGAATGATGTTTTTCATTGGAAGGATCCTCCTCAGGGGCAGAGTGAAATTTATACGGAGGCGGAGGTCGATCTAATAAGATGGAATCATCTTGAGGTTTATTAAGCATGGGATAAAGTGGGCGCCTAACCTCTAAACGACGCTCCCTCTCTTCTTTTTCTTTTATTTCCGTCATCTCCTTATTTTTTAATTCTAGCGCTTTTTGATATATCGTTTTTCGTTGTTCTTTCTCTGCTATAGCTGCTTCTCTCTTTGCTCTTTCATTCACTTCTTTCTCCCACATTCATACACAATCAAACATATCTTGTCGACTTTTTTGTTAAACAAACACTGTTCTACATATTGAATCTTTTTAAAGTCAAATGACCCATTCACAGGCCATTGAAGATCAGGATCCTTCTTTGTATATTTGTTCCACAGTGTACTATACATTATGGAAGAAATACCGTATTTAATATACATATGTCTATTAGGTGTTCCCTCTAAGGGAGCCGGCTGATTTCTTTCTAAATCCATTTTGGTACCACCAAGACAGCAACACAACCTACGGAGTGTGCTGGAAACAGGCATGCTACTAAGTTTTTGTAAAATATTACGTTTCCAAATTGTTCAAAAGTAGAGAAAATCTCCACATTACCTGCCTTTATTTTCTGCAAAAAATAAATCAAACAAACAAAACCAGAATCTTGGCCAAGCAAACAAGAGTGCCGCTGCAGCGACCTTACCAAACAAAAGTCTCCAACCTCCAACTGCCAATCTCTTGATCGACCTAATGGTCACTGCAAAAATAACGCCAAAGGATACCTCAGTCAGGACCGGCCGCCACCTGGAGGGTCAAATCGAAAAACCGGAAAAGTCACTTTGGCTGCAAAGACAAGGGTCTCCTCATGGAGGACCTCTCCTCAGTAATATTCCACTCTTCCGTCAAGACCACTCCTTCAGACGGCCGCGTCCTCGATGAGGCCCCACGTATGGGGCGCCAACTGTGGAAATGTGCTTTTTAATGAGCACACCGGTGCAGGGATCACCCTTCTCTTGTCCACGGGTCCATAGACCAACAAAATAGAGATTGGCACTGAAGCTGGAATTCAAATAACAAGTTTATTAATCACTCATGAGTGGGACTACGTCCACACAGCACTCTCAAGTGCTGCCTGAGGTAGTACACTGAAGTCACAGACCATGGTGCTTATATACAGAGATTGTTGCAGAGTAAGCATGTAGTTACAAATAGAAGGTACAAGCATACACAGGAATAACTACCTACAAACATGGGCAGATGGGAGATCACTTAGTCAGCAGAGTGGGAGGGGGAACAGAACTGTTTACATCAGCAAAAAACAGTTGACAGTTACATCTTTAGCCAGGTGCATTCTAGCAGCTACAGGCCTTTGCTCAGCACATTGCTTTTAGCTCAGTACAGAAGGAGTTAACTAGAGTTGATGACACAAGCAGAATAGAAGGGCAAGCAACAGTGAAGACGGAAGAATTACATAGCTAACAAAATGGATGCCACAAACAAGAAGGCTTCAGCCTATGCTAACAGAAATTATTTCAGATTTCCACAGTATCACACCCAGAGATCAAACTCTAGATAGGATACCTCTCTGAGCCATTAAAGGTAGCCCTGTATCTCTGAAATCGACAATTCCAGGTCTGAAGACACAGGATGGTTTCACCAGGTGCACAACTCCAACAGGCGAACCCACTGCAGGGACAAGGCCTCCTGGCAGGAAAACGGCCACGGCCCATACCTGACCACTGTAGCACCACCAGGGAGCCACCAATGCCAACCCCAGCCTACTCCAACCCTTTCATGTCATGTCCTGAACTAGATTGCATCAGCCTTCCTGCTCATATCTTCTGTGTGCTCAGAGCAGGTGGAAAATGCCAGTGGATTTGTCTCTGGGTTTGGAAAAAAAACAGGCGAAAGGGACTCAGTATTCCCAGGTCCATGTAAATATTCCCCATTCAACACTAGCAATTGGTGGAAATTTATGCAAGTGTACTGTGTGGAATCCGAAAGTCTTCCCTCTTTTTCCCCCTAGTATGCCAACACCAAAATCCACAAACCTTATAATGAGAGCGAGAAAGCTGTCAAAATCGGTGCCTTATTTAGTTTCCCATTGTTTTTGCATTGGATGAGCATGTGCATAGCTAGAGTATACAAATTCTTAAGTTTCACTGCAGTATTTGTTAGTGACAGTTACTGTACTGTGATTTGTGTTGTGTTTGTTTCCTATCTCTTCTGGAGTTTGTCATCATCATGCGTTGGAGTCTTCCTATTAGTAGTATATGTGAGTTCGAAGGGCATAGGTGAAGGGAGAATATGCCCAGCTGGCATAGTGTGGCGTTGGGTGTTGTAGAGTGCTTGGCTGTGTTGCATGTGAGTAGAATATGTGGTTGAGAGAGCATGAAGTTATATCAAACAGTTTAAGATAATTTTGATTATATACATGTTTCATGGTGAATTGTTGATTGCACTTTGCATGTTTATGTTGTCTTGTGCAATATATGTTCTGGCATGGGGGAGATCAGGAACCCATCACTGAAGAAGGCTCTAGAGTCGAGTGCCCTTGGCATCACAGTGACCTACCTATGACCCTGGTAATGAGTGTTAGACTTAACATCCTTGGGGTGGTATTACCCCAAATGTTTTATCTTCACCCCTCCCCTTTTGCTAAATTCATTTTTGTTGGCCGTAGGTCTTTTTGCTAACCAGTGCTGAAGTGTTTGTGCTCTCTCCCAAAATACTCCAAATTGGCACATTTCATTTCCTTGTAAGTCCCTAGTGTATGATACTGCATGTACCCAGGACCTGTAAATTAAATGCTACTAGTGGGCCTGCACCACTAATTGTGCCACCAATTAAATTAGCACTTCAAAACATGTCTCAGGTCTGCCATTGCAGGCTGTAGTACAGCGTTAAACTGCCATTCCTACCTGGCCAAATAAACCTTTTGCCAAGAATAAACCTTCCTTTTTAATACTTATAATTTATCCCTAAGGTAGGCCCTAAAGTCTCATAGGGCAGGGTGCAAGGTAAATAAAAATTAGAACATGTGAGTTTAAGTTTTGCATGTCATGGTAGTGAAAAACTCCTATAGTCATTTTCCACTAATGTAAGGCCTATCTCTCCTATTGGCTAACAGTGGGTTACCTCATTACATTTAATAAGTGCTAACTTTGGATTGGTAGGAGATGGGGGTATGTTGTTAAGACTCAAATGAACTGTAATTTGAAATCCTCTTTAATGTTAAAGTCAGCTTTAAAGCCACAATTCTGGAAATGCTACTTTTAGAAAGTCGCCATTTTCTTGTCCTAACCATTTGTGCCTTCTACTAGTGTCCTTGGTCACATGACTGTGAATGGCCCTGCTGTTACAGTATGTGTATTCCTCCGAGATAGTGTCACAAAGGGGACTAGGTGTAGCCAGGATGACCCATCTTTCCAGGATGGCTGGCAGAGACCGTGCCCCACTTACACTTTGAAGAGCTTGCCTGGAGAAAAACAAGGGAACCTGCCACAAGCCTTTTGTAACACCAGACTGTTTGGAGCCTTGACAGGGCAAGAGAAAAACTTTCCAGAACCAGATGTGGGGGTAGGACAGGGTGTCTCCTCACACATAAAGGCTGGCACCAGGTATATATATTGAACCCTCACAACCTGTCTTCAGAAAACCTCTGGACCTGTGGGTGTTACAGAAGAAGGACTGCCCTGCTGCCAGAGGAATGCCCTGCTACTTGAGGACTGGCTTGCTGTCTAAGGAGGAAGACTGGACCTGCTTACCTTCATCCCAGGCTAAACAGCAAAGTGACTCTAAGGGTCAGTTGGCTGACCTCTCTTGTAAGCTACAGGGACACAGCAAGCTTCAGAGGCCTCCTGGCAACTGCACAGCTGACCTGCTGTGACTGGACCTGCCTGGACCTGCAACTTGTCCTGTCAGAGCCCTGCTGGCTCCTGCTGGAGTGAGTCCCTGATCCCCAGACGCGCCTCCCCAGGTCCTGGACTCTTGGCCGGTATCAGAGCGCACTTCTCCTGAAAAGGAACGTTGAAATCCTGATGTTTGGGCGACTCGCAAACATGAATGGGCTCATCCGCGGCAAGCCTCCTTCGCCTGTGACAACTGACAATGCAAATCTTTGATGAGACCTGCTCTTCTCAATACAGCAACCTCCAGCAATGACCGGTAACGTGAGAACTTGAAGCTACAGCAACGACCGTCTGCAACACCCAACTAGCTCTTTTTGCTACAGCGACCTCAGCCCACAACGCCGGGCCTGCTCCTCAGCACTACATTGTTGACAATCTGCCATAGTCTACCTGCTCCTTATAGCCTTCTCCACCGTGAATGGAACATTTTGCGCCAGACTTAGAAGGTAACTCTTCAGCGGAACTAACCTGGTCCCTGTATCTGACCTGTGCTCCATTGCTGTTGGCCTGAACTTGATATGTACCCCTGGCTAGAATGACCAGATGACCATGAGTGGCACTTTGTACTTTTAGGTGCTATTTTGAACCTAAAACCCTAAAATTGCATATATCTGGCTCTACAGATTGGATTTTTGTTGTTCTTGTATCACTTTATTTTTTAAATGTAATCTATTTTTCTACATTGGTTAGGAATTTTTCTTGCGTTGTGTCTTCGCTGTACTACTGTTTGTATGCAACAAAAATACCTTACACATTGCCTCTGTGTTAAGCCTGACTGCTTTTGTGCCAAACTACCAGAGGGATAAGCATAGGTTGATTTGGTAAGTTTTGTGGTTCATCCTGACAAGGATTGTAGTTGATGCCTAGGTGGGGATTCCACCCCCTCAACCAATAACCCAGTTCTTACAGTGTGCTAAGTATGGTATGATGTGGTGGTTTGTGTGGAAACATGCATCAACTTAGCAAACGTGTCCGAGTTGGTATCATGATTGTCTTAGACTTTTGCAAGTATATGACTTTACAACCTAGTTCTTTCATCATTCTCTCTCTCTCTCTCTCTCTCTTGATGATACCTGCTCTTCTCAATACAGCAACCTCCAGCAATGACCTGTAACGAGAGAACTGCACTTTGTAGTACAGCAACGACAGCCATGGTGACCACCAACTTGAAGCTACAGCAACGACCGTCTGCAACACCCAACTGGCTCTTTTTGCTACAGCGACCACAGCCCACAACGCCGGGCCTGCTCCTCAGCACTACATTGTTGACAATCTGCCATAGTCTACCTGCTCCTTACAGCCTTCTCCACTGTGAACGGAACATTTTACGCCAGACTTAGAAGGTAACTCTTCAGCGGAACTAACCTGGTCCCTGTATCTGACCTGTGCTCCATTGCTGTTGGCCTGAACTTGATATGTACCCCTGGCTAGAATGACCAGATGACCATGAGTGGCACTTTGTGCTTTTATGTGCTATTTTGAACCTAAAACCCTAAAATTGCATATCTCTGGCTCTACAGATTGGATTTTTGTTGTTCTTGTATCACTTTCTTTTTTTTAAATGTAATCTATTTTCTACATTGGTTAGGAATTTTTCTTGCGATGTGTCTTCACTGAAATACTGTTTGTATGCAACAAAAATACCTTACACATTGCCTCTGTGTTAAGCCTGACTGCTTTTGTGCCAAACTACCAGAGGGATAAGCATAGGTTGATTTGGTAAGTTTTGTGGTTCATCCTGACAAGAATTGCAGTTGATGCCCAGGTGGGGATTCCACCCCCCTCAACCAATAACCCAGTTCTTACAGTGTGTTAAGTATGGTATGATGTGGTGGTTTGCGTGGAAACATGCATCAACTTAGCAAATGTGTCCGAGTTGGTATCATGATTGTCTTAGACTTTTGCAAGTATAAGACTTTACAACTTAGGGGCATATTTACAAGGGCTTTATCTCTGCTTTTTTTGGCTTAAAATGCCAAAAAAGCAGAGATAAAACTATCGACCTATTTACAGAGGGTGCTAACATGCATAATCGCATGTTAGCACCCTTTTCCTAACGCCTCCCTTTGCATCTCTAATGAGATGCAAAGTGGCGTACCCGGATGGACTACCTTGCAAATATCGCTGATGTTCACATCGCGATATTTACAAGGCTGCCCCAGCATTTTAGCACATGTTTTTTTTGGGAGAAAACCGCTGTTTTCTCCAAAAACTAACGTCTGCTAAAATGCAGACTTACTGGGTGCAGATATATCCGGCTTTTGCTAGTTTTATACTTTTCCTGGTGGTCCAATGATTATGAACTTGCTTGTGTGGCCGAGTTGTTGGGAAACTAGCTAAGGCTAGGGGAACGGCCCATTAAAGAAGAAGAGGGGCCTTGGTAACTTCCGATAAGCCTTGTTGAAAAGGGGAGAAGGGGGAAGTGCCCGGGGGTTAAACTTTCCCATCCTTCAATGAGAAGTGACCGGGCCTCCTATTTTCCTAAATTTTTAATGGTTACACTGGGCTGTGATATATCGGACTGACCAGCTCTACATTCTTGAATTTCGAGCATGTTTTGTAGAATGAGGACTAAAAAAAGAAAGAAAAAAAAAAATTCAGACTTACCTATCCCTAACATTGGGGTGGATTATGCTGATACGACCCTGTGGGTCGTATCAGCAAGGTTATCACCGTTTTGCAGGGAACATCGCTGGAAAACCAGCGATGCTCCCTGCAAAATGGCGATAACCTCGCTATCTCTGGAATTTTTATCGCCCTGGAGAAACGCGTTGTTAATAACGCGCTACCAAGGCGATAAATTCCAGAGATAGCCTGCGATAACAAAATTATTGCTAAGCACGGAGAGCGATAATTATCGCTGGCCGTTGATAATATGCCCCCTAGTTCTTTCATCATTCTCTCTCTCTCTCTCTCTCTCTCTCTCTCTCTCGCTAGAGACAGCTAGTTATTAAGGGCATTGGAGCACCAACATCTTTATTATCTGTCTTCTTTTTTGTACACAAGGGAACAAAGTAAAGTAAAAGAAAATATGGAGCTAGCTAGGCAAGCAGTGACCCTTGTGCTGAGCAAGGGGCAAGCATTCTCATGGCTTCAGGTTAATGTGCATGCACAAGCCATGAGATTTTCCAGGCTGACAATGTCACAGCTCTGGCCATAGGTCATGGTTCTGCTATTGTCCCATATTGAAGAGCCATCCAGATGATGCTTGGCTGTTATAGTCAGCCTCCAGTGTTGTGGGCTTCAGCTCGGCATTTGGACAAAATATTGAGTTGTAAATATCGGGACACAGAAATATCGGAAAAAAGTATCGCAAAGCAACAATATCGTGATACAGAAATATTGTTGTCAAGAATATTGTTTGTTCAGAATGTCATTTTCAATAACAAAGCTGTAAGGAATATAGGGGGTCATTACGATGGCGGAAGGCCCGTCACCGCCAGCAGTGCTGTGGTGGGCCTTCCGCCATCGGAAAGCAATTTTCCCCCCGCCATCTGACCGCGACCGTGATGGGCGCAAAGACCGTCCGCCACGGATCCGCCACAGGCAATCGTCACGATTGCCTGGCGGAGCGGTCTGCATATGTAAAATGGTGGCGGTGCTTAGCAGGCACCGTCCGCCAAATTACGATGCTGGCTACAGCCAGCCTTTCCATGGCAGCGAAACCGCCATGGAAAGGTTGGCGGGGATTGGTTTTGGGGGCCCGTTGCGGGCCCACCTTGTGTTAGGGGGAGGTGTGGGTGCACTGGGGGGGTCCCCATGGGACCCCCCCTACATTTCACTGCACTAAGTGGCAGGCACCATGTGGTGCCTGCCACGTAGTGCAGTGAAATGCACAACCTGCATTTTTAACATCGCGGCGGGTGCTGCAGTCAGCAGCACCCGCCGCAATGTTAAATTGCAAGATGCGACCGCCATGGTGTTGGTCGCATCCCAATTTGGAGTGTGGGACCGCCGCATGCATGGCGGGCAGTCCCGATCCCCACCACGATGGCGGGCAAACTCTAGTCTGCCCACCATCGTAATAGCTTCATAGTTTTTAAATTAATTTAATGTGTTTTTGTTTATATATTAATTTTATGTGTTAGCACTGTTTGTATAACTGCTATTAATTTTTTTAAATATAGTTTGTCATTTTAAGTGATTTAGAATGTTTTATTTCATTGTTAATAGTAATTTAGAGTGTTGTATTGGATTGTTGAGTTTGTAGGGGGATAGGATGGGAAGGTAATTAAGTAAAAATTAATTATTCATTCATTCATAATTTTTAAGTACCTATGTGATTGTAATTCATTATGTATATTATGTAATATTGATTTAATATACTTATATTTTAGGTGCGAGTGCCACATTTGTAGGGGTACAAGCTGAGAAGTTAATTAGGTAATAATTAATGATTTTTTATTTAATCGATTATTAATTACCTGAATTGTGTAACAAATATATATTTTTGTTATAGTTTAGGTGCGGACTGCTGGGTTTGTATGGGTATAGGGTGAGAAGTTAATCAAGTAATAATTATTTAGCAATTCATTATTGATGTATTATTAATCATTTAATTGATTATTAATTATGTTAATTCTGTAATAATTATATTTTTGTTATATTTTAGGTGTGGGCGTCTGTGTTTGTGTAGGGGTATAGGGTGGGACGTTAATTTAGTAATAATATATTATTAATTAATTAATAATTTATCATTAATTATTTAATTGCTTATTAATTATGTCAATTGTGTAATAACTATGTTTTTATTATAGTTTAGGTACGGGCTGCTGGGGTTCTATGTGTGTAGGGTGGAAAGTTTAATAAGTAATAATGCATTAACTATTATTTATTAATTTATTATTAATGATTTAATTGCTGATTAAATATGTAAATTGTGTGTAATAACTTTATATTTTAGGCGTGGGCTGTTGGGTTTGTAGGGATATAAGGTGGGAAGTTAATTAATTAATAATTAACAAGTAATTATGTATTTATTAATAATTATTCAATTGATAATTCCATAATACTGATATATTTTAGTTATATTTTAGATGTGGGTTGCTAGGTTAATAGGGTTATAGGGAGGGACATTAATTAAGTAGTAATTATTTAGCAAATAATTGATTTTAATGAATTCATTAATTATCAATTATGTAAATTTTTCTATACTTATTTATTTTAGCTATATATTGAGTGTGGGCTGCTAGGTTAGTATGGGTATAGTGTGGGAAGTTGATTAAGTAATAAATAAATAGCAATTTGTATTCAATTATTAAATTGTTTATTAATCATTTAAATTGTTTAATTGTTTTTTATTTTTTATCTATATAATATTTTGGGGGTTCATTAGTAATGTTCATATTAAGAGCTTTATATTTGTTCTAAATTAATAGGGTTATTCAAAAATGTACTGTGTCGAAAGTGAAGTACTTTCCCTACTGTTGCTTAGACTGGAGTCGGAATAATACAATGTAACCCCTCCAAAGTCCAATGCTTTCCCTACTGCTGCACAGACTGGACTGAGAATAGTAACTTTAAACCCCTCCAACTGTCCAACACTTTACCTACTGTTACACAGACTGGAGTGGGAATAGTAAATCTTACCCCTCCGAAGTCCATTGCTTTTCCCTACTGTTGCACAGACTGGAGTGGGAATACTAAATATAACCCTTCCAAAGTCCAACGCTTTCCCTACTATTGCACAGACTGGAGTGAGAATATTACATTTAACCCCTCCAAAGTCCAACAATTTCCCTACTGTTGCACAGACTGGAGTGGGAATAGTAAATCTTACCGCTACGAAGTCCAACGCTTTCCACACTGTTGCATAGGCTGGAGTGGGAATAGTAAATTTAACCTCTCTGAACTCCAATGCTTTCCCTACTGTTTCACAAATCGGAGGTGGAATAGTAAATCTTACCCCTCCTATGTCCAATACTTTCCCTACTGTTGACCTGTTTGGACTGGAAATAGTAAATGTAATCCCTCTGAAAGCCTACGCTTTCACTACTGTTGCATAAACAAGAGTGGGAAAAGTATATCTATTATTCCCAGACTCCAAAACCTTTCCTAATATTGGTTAAATATATCTATTATTATTATTATTATTTGTTTATATACATCGTTTTTATTTTTTATAATATTTTAGTAAATGTCTCTTTTGGATTTAAATTTTTTTATCATTGATTTGTTTGGTAATTTATTTGATGTTTGGCTGTTGAATTGTTAATATTTGTTATGTTTCATGTATGTATGTATGTATGTATGTATGTATGTATGTATGTATGTATGTATGTATATATATAGATATTATCTACTGGCGGTCGCCAGTAGATAGTTATAGTTAGGACCTATTTTCTATTATTCTATTTGAAATAACTTTGGCGCCGGTTGACGAATCTTCGCGAAATTTTCAAACTTTGTGGGGCGCTCCGGTGCGCTCCTATCCTGAAAGTCTTGGGGTGATTCGGCAAGCAGGGGCCGAGAAAAAAGGGGGGTCCCAAAACGTGTTTTCCCCATGCAATTTTCCATAGGAACCTTTAGTCGCAGCTACAGCCCGAACTGCTGAACGGAATTACACCAAATTTGCCAAAAAGGTAGCCCTTGGTTCAGAGTTGTGCCTTTTGCATAAATGGTGTAAATCCGTTCAGTAGTTCCTGAGAAAATCAAAAATAAAATCACATATATATCTATGGCCGCGTAGGGTCCGCGTACCACCGCGTACCATCCCGATCACGAGCTGTATGCTAATTGGCTGTCAACACTCCAAACCAGGAAGTGTTGGCAGCCATATTGTTCCTCGGTAGAACCGAGGCACAAGAAAAGACGAAAACAGATGCAAAAAACGTAAAAAGGGGAAGGGTAGAAACACCCTGACCCCCTAGGCCTGCTCAGGGGGTCCCACAAGGAGTGCGCGGATCCAGCCGATAAAAAAAAAAATCGAAGTGCGGTCTCCCGCGCTTCGATGCTATTTGGCCCCCGGGTGGGCCAAGTCCCGGGGGCATGTGGGGTTTTTCATTTTTATGTGTGGGGGGCCTCTAAGGCCCCCCCCAAGCCCCGGGGACCGCCACCCCCCGGGGCTTTAAAAAAATAATGGTGCGGGAGGGCTCTCGGCCCTCCACGCAGCCCTGGGAACCGCCACCCCCGGGGCTTCTTTTAAAAATAAAAAAAAACCTGTGTGTGGGGTCTCGAGCCCCCACA
Organism: Calotriton arnoldi; assembly: GCA_963921515.1. NCBI lineage: Eukaryota > Metazoa > Chordata > Amphibia > Caudata > Salamandridae > Calotriton > Calotriton arnoldi. The sequence goes on from CAWUFW010014925.1 coordinate 190,945, forward strand.
CGCCCGAGGACCGCCACCTCCCCGGGGCACTAAATATTTCAATATGGGGGTCCGTTACGGACCCCCGAGCCCCGGGGGCCACCACCTCCCCGGGGCTTTGCCAATGGAGGGAGGGGGGTCGCGCGGCCCCCCTCCTGGAGCCCTTGATGGCCCTGGGAGCCACCACCCCCCAGGGACGGGTCCTGCAGTGTCCTGGGGTGCCTACCCCCGGGACACTGTAGTTTGCTATGACAGGACGGGAGCCTTGCGGCTCCCGTCCTGTCATAGCACAACTGCTTTGGTCTTTGGAAGAGAGAGCAGGAAACCTGCTCTCTCTTCCAAAAACCAAAGCCGATTGCTTTTCCACATGGGGAGCTGCATCTTAGCAGCTCCCCATGTGGAAAAGCAATGCCGGCTCCCAAAGGACGCGGGGAGCCGGCGGGACCGTGGGGGGATTAGGGACCCCCCCACGGTCCCCAACGGAGAGGGCCAGCCCCAGGGGATGGGGTCCCCGGGGCTAGTAGTGGCCCAGGAGGGGGGCCACACGGCCCCCCTCCCCAACAAATTAACATTTAATTAAAAAAAAAACAAAGGCCGGCCCCGGGGGATGGGGTCCCCGGGGCCATAAGTGGCCTAAGGAGGGGGGCAACGCAGCACCACTCCATAACATTTTTTTTAAAAAAAGAAGGCCATGCCCCGGGGGATGGGGTCCCCGGAGCCGATTAAGGCCTGGGGAGGGGGGCCATGTGGCCCCCTTCCATTTTTTTTTTTAATTAAACAAAATATTAGGGGCAGGCCCTTGGGGTTGGGGTCCCCAGGGCCAAGAAATTAGAAAAACAAGGGGGGCCACACAGCCCCCTTTCTAAAAATGAAAAAAAAAAAGACCGGCATCGCGCCGGAGGCCACGCCCCCTCCTTCCAGCAATCTGCAAACGCGCCCCTGGCGCGTTTGCAGATGGGGAATAAATTCCCCTTGAATACTGGGGTCCCTGGGGGCCAACTTCTCCACCAGGAACCTCCAGTATGCGCCAGGGGGCTGCGTTGCAGAGAGGTGTACAGAGGCCATGCCCCTTTTTACACCTCTCTGCAACACAGCTCTGTGGCGCTTTTTGGAGGTACAGGGTGGGCTAGTTGGACCCCAGGGACCCTCATGATTCAAGGTGACTTAATCCCCCAACTTAAAATGCGCCACGGGGCGCGTTTGCACAGTGGTGAAGGGAGGGGGCAGGGCTTGAGGTGACATGTGTGGAAACACGCCCCGTGGCGTGTTTTAAATTGGGGGATTAAGTCCCCTTCAATCCTGAGGGTCCCTGGAGTCCAACTAGGCCACCAGGTACCTTCACTAAGCACAACAGAGTTGCGTTGCAGCGAGGTGAAAAAAGGTGCGTGGCGTTGGAACGCCTCTCTGCAACTCAGCTCTGTGGTCCTAACTGTAGGTACCTGGGGGGCTAGTTGGGCCCCAGGAACACTCAGAATTCAAGGGGACTTAGTCCTGCAACTTAAAACGTGCAACGGGGCGCGTTTGCACACGTCACTTCAGGCCCCCACTCCCTTCACCACTGTGCAAACGCGCCCTGTAGCGCGTTTTAACACTTAGTTTTAATCCCCCTGCCCTATTATGTACTAGGGACTTACAGAGGAGGTCATGCTAATCACAGGGGTACCCCAACGCATAGTGTTCCCTAGTGTATGTAGGTGTTTTCACTGTATTCTAAGTGTGTTTTAGCATAGCACTGGCTCTGGTTAGTCAGAGTCAGTTACCACCAGTACACGTCGGAAAAAGTTGTGGGCACAGGATGATTTTGGAACAAGGCCTCTTTCTGCTCCTCTGTTGGTTCTTTCTGCACATCTTTTGCTTCTTCCTGCACTTTTCTTCGTCTTTGTGGACTTCTGTTGCTTCTTTCTGCATTTCTTTTGCTTCTTTCTGTGCGTTTTTTTCTTCTTTCTTCACATATCCTACCTCTGTAGGCATAGTTAGAAATTAGCATTTAAAAACCTTTGAAATTCACTGAAAAAACCATAGGTTTCAGACACGTTATAGTTAGAAATTAGCATTTAAAAAACCTTTGAAATTCACTGAAAAAACCATAGGTTTTAGGGACAGTTATAATTTGTTGGACATTTCACTTGTACAAAACCCGTGAAATTCCCCCGTTATAGTTAGTTCAGCTAACTATAACTCGCGCCCCGCAATGCACTGCTGATGACGTCACATATTACATCACTCATGACATGGTCAGTGACATCACTGATGACATCATCCATGTGATAATTTCATGCATCTTCTCACACTCTAATATAACTTTTGATACACCCACTCTAAATTACAGACTGCCATTGTCAAAACCATAGACACTCCAACACCAATAACTACATACACACTCACTGATTCTTAGGTCTACACACACACATCTACTCACTCACCCGTACAGTCACTCATACTTACGGTCACTCAGTACAGGACTATGATATGCACTCATATACCTATATAAACACTCACACACCGCCACTTATCCATAGAGGTACTCACACACCTAGTCAGTCATGCAAAAAAATAATCACACACCCATTTACTCACCTATACAGTTATACACACACCAGCTCACTTACTCATACAAATACTAGCACATTCTTACGCTCTTATACAATAACTGATACAAGCACGCACGCATCCATACAGCCACTCTCACAATCACACACTCTCACTTATAGCCTTTTAAATACTCTAACACACATATATACTGTGTGGAGAGGTGTGGTGCAGCGGCCAGGGCAGCTGACTTCGGAGCACAGGGTTCACGGTTCAATCCCTGGCTCCGGCAGCAGCTCAGCTCAGCACCATGTGACTCTGGGCAATAGCTCACTTAATTTCCACGACGGCCCCCAGCGCCTTGAGACCTGTAAGGGTAAGTAGTTTGCGCTTTACAAATACGGATTTAGATTTACTGCCTTTTACATATGTAGTTACTCACACATGTACCACTGAGATATACATTCACTCACTAACACACCGATACACTCACCCACCCAAGCAGTCCATCACAGATGCACTCTTCAAATCATGCACCCAGTGAATCACCCACTCACATATCTATGTACAGAGTCACACACACCCCACCCACACAAACACTCTGGCACCCATACAGATACTCAGACAACCAATCAATAACCCATATAGACACTCATGTAGCTATTCACAAACCCATGCATCCACTTACACACCAACAGACAAACGGATACAGACATTCACACAGTTTAGTCAGTAACCCATCCATTCAGTAAGATACGTTTAATCACTAACTTGTAGAGTCAGTCACACACCTACTCAATCATCCATTGAGACACTTATACACCCAGTCATTCTTCAATACGCCTTTGCCTATATATATTAAACATATTTAAACTTTACAGAAACACACAGTCACTGCATGATGTCATCAGTGATGTCATCAGTGATGTCACTGACCATGTCATGAGTGATGTAATATGTGACGTCATCAGCAGTGCATTGCGGGGGCGCGAGTTGTAGTTAGCTGAACTAACTATAACGGGGGAATTTCACGGGTTTTGTACAAGTGAAATGTCCAACTAACTATAACTGTCCCTAAAACCTATGGTTTTTTCAGTGAATTTCAAAGGTTTTTTAAATGCTAATTTCTAACTATAACGTGTCTGAAACCTATGGTTTTTTCAGTGAATATATATATACATATATATAAAGTTTTTGTGTACCAAGTAGGTGCTCACTCAGGGTAAAGTTACTCTAGCAATGATTTTATTATACCAGGTTACGCGTTTCGGAGACCCTCGTCTCCTTGGTCACACACTGGTTTGAATTCCAACCACACTTTTACATATTTGTGTATTAACATGAAAAAGGGACAACACGAACATAACTCATGATATGCTGAGTTAACATAGCGGTCATTTTGTAATGGTATATTTTAACATGAAAAGACTAACGTTTACTTGCACTTTGTAATCATTATGCAGCCAAGTGGCATATTCATCATGTTTCAGTCCCATATTATTCTGGTATAGTACCTGAGAAAATCAAACTCGTAATCATTGATCATACCCCCTGTGGCTTAATTCTAATACAGTATTTACATAATTTACTGTGGCCCACTATATGGGAGGACCTACTAACATTGCAGAAGCAAGGTGAATATTTCCATGCATATAAAGCACAATATTATATCGTAGTTCTAGTATCATTATCTGTACCTCTAGTGGCAACATAAGGAGCAGATGATCTATCTATATTTAGGGGACATGAGAAACATGGACAAACAGTCTTATAATGCCAGTGCTAAAGACGTGTGTACTCATGTTGTGGTTGGTAGACATTAGCTGTTTCGATATTATTCACCCTGTGATAACCTTATCCCTACATTTTAACAATTATAACAATATGTGTACATATAAGTCCATCCTCGCATAATACCAATTCAATAGACTTATCTAACACGTACTCTTGAATCACGATGACGTAATCCCGAAGAAAAGGGTAGGCGACCTCTGTCAGCATCTCCTCCCAGGAGTAGGCCCCTTCCTTTCCTCCTAAGTGAAAAATAAGATATAAAATCCGATTAAAATCCATAATCTAACATTAAGCCCACAAGAAACAATACATGCCCAATATTCATTCATATTAAGCAAACTGATACTTATACATGAAGGTAGAAAATCTAATTTTCATGTAAATGTAAATGTATTTCCAATTCTTCGTCTAAATTCAGGCCCCCAGGAGTTCTTGATTGGAGTTTGATAATGTGCCAGGATTCTCTCTGCCTAAGGTGTAGCACTCTATTTCCACCCCTCGGGCTCCTTTGTACCTGTTCTATCGCATAATATTTCAGCAGCGAACTGTTGGACAAATGGTACTTTTCAAAATGTCTCAACACTGGATAGTGGCTGTCTTTGTTAGTAATGGCCCTTAGGTGTTCCAACACTTTCTTTTTTGCTGCAAAGATGATACTCCCCACATACTTAAGTTGGCATGGACACTCTAAGACATATATCACATGTGTCGTGCTGCAAGTCAGAAATTGCTAGATGATTTTCGTTCTCTGTGATATTTCATATGTTTTTCTCATACAGCTGAACTTGCACGCTTTACAGTAACCGCAGGGAAAGAATACCTGCAGCTGGTGTTGTGGTCCTGTAAGTCTATTGCTAACATCGTTCTTCACTAAGAGGTCCCTCAGACTTCTCCCTTTACGGTATGTTACCATTGGGCGATTAGCTACTCTGTGCCCCACAACCGGATCACGCTTCAAAATATTCCAGTTTTTTGTCAAGATATGCTTGATTTTCATGGACTCTAGATTATATGTCAGGAACACCCTAGGTGTATCGTTTTCACTTTCCTGATCTTGAGTCTTGGGGCTATTTGTCAGGGTTTGTTCTCGTGTTACCAGCTTTGCTTTATTGCTAGCTCGTTTAAGGACTCAGTTCGGATAACCTCTCTCCTTAAATCTCACCATCATATCTATGCTTTCAGAATGATAGTCCTCTTCAGTGCTAAAGTTTCTTTTAGCTCTCAGCAGCTCCCCGTAGGGGATACTCCATTTCAGAGTATCAGGGTGGCTGCTGAGAGGGTGAAGTAAATTGTTGCCTGCAGTTTCTTTCCTGAAGAGTTTCATGGTAAGGATCTTATCTTTTAATCTACTACAACATCTAGAAATTCAATGGAGTGTCTACTCATATTGTACGTTGGTTTGAGGTTAAATGTGTTGTTATTTAACATCTCCATAAGATTGATGGCAATTTCCTCACTACCCTTCCAAATGACAAACAAGTCGTCTATGTACCTAAGCCAGACTTTTGCTTGTTTTAGTAACTGGGAGATGTTAGGGTCTTTATGGATTTCTTCCTCCCATGCCCCCAGAAACAGATTAGTGAAACTGGGGGCAAAACAAGTACCCATTGCTGTCCCTCGTATCTGTTTGTACATAACACCATTGAACATACAAATATTATTCTAGAGACAGTATCTTATCCTCTCCACAATCATATTCGTATGTTCAAGGTATTGTATTGGTCTTCCTTCAAGGAAATAATGGCAGCATTGTATCCCTAGATTATGGTCTATTATGGTGTACAATGAATTCACGTCCATAGTTATTAGTAGACAATCATCTTCCCATGTGATCTTATTCAACTTGCTCAAAAAATCTTTGGTGTCCCTTATATGTGATGGAAGGGCTGTGACATATGGTCTCAAAAAATGGTCCACATATTTGGATATATTCTCTGCCACACTCCCAATAGAGGAAACAATGGGTCTTCCTGGAGGTTCCACAGGATTCTTGTGGATTTTGGGCAATAGATAAAATAGGGGGAGTCTAGGGTAGTCTTTTTTCAAATCGTTAAATTCTTCCCTTTGTATAATACCCATTTCATTCCATCCACTTAGTTGGTTCCATATTTGAATAATGCTCTCATTGTATTCTCTGCTATTGCTCTCAGTGTAGAATGTCCTATCTCCCAGTTGTTTGAGAGCTTCTTTGATGTAGAGATTCTTGTCCCAAATCACAATATTACCTCCCTTATCAGCGGGCCGGATGACAATGTTTTCATCACTGGCTAAAGATTTTATTATCTCTCTTCGTGTATAGGTGAGGTTCTGTGTTTGGTCTTTTCTTTTGTTTTTTCTCCCCAACCATATTAGCTCCTGTGTGACATTGTCTTCAAAAGTATCAATATTGTAGTGTGGCATGTTCGGGTAGAATACGGGCTTGGGTTTAAAGTTAGTGTTCACCGATTTGTCCGTACTGATTTCTATCCCTTCCCAGCTGTTCATTATATCTGGATTAGTCTCGACAAGTAGATCTTGTAGGGTAAGAAGTGCCTTGGCATCTTTGATAGTCAGGATCTGTTCGGAGGCACTGTTAATCTCTATATTAGGTTCTGGTTCTTCAGTCCCCATCTCTAGTTCCTGTTTGGCATTGTATAGTTGATGTTCAAAAAATTTACAACAAACTCAACCGTTTCTCCAACACTTTCCACACCGAAGGCGAAAACATCTAGTTCTTTTAAAATTTTGTTCGGGGGCAAGCGTAACATCGAGTAAACATGAATATGCTTATTTTTAAAACTGTTCGAGTGAATATATGTAAAACACTGAGGATGGTAGCATTATTGTTTATTTTTAGCAATCTCTTCTTCGGTTAACATCGTTTTTGGAATAATATGGGTTAACGTATGGTGTTGCATCATGGAAGCTGTAGGCGTTTGTGGGCTTGATGGGAGCTTCGAAATAGGAGCGGTTGGACCAGGTGACTAATCAGAGTATGAATGCACGAGGGAGGGACCCGGAACAGCGCGTTTGGTTTAAAAACCGAGCAGCATTATGGGAGAGGTAATACTTCTTTCAAATGAGATGCTGACATGGAGCTGTGAAATCGTCTTGGCAGGTATGTGTGGTTGTGGGTGCAACTTGGTGAATGTTGGAACTGGCAACAGCTTAAAGTGTGGTTAGGAAAACAAGGAAAAGTTGAATGTGTGACTAAGTGAGGGGCGCAATGGGTCGAAAGGAGTATGTGCTACAGGAAAGTTTGATGTAAAGGGGTAACAACAGGAGGTCAATTGATTACGTGCTAGAGGAAGGGGGGTTGTTTGTAGTGGTGAGTATGATTGGTATGCAACACTTGGGATTGGAGCGTGAGTTGGAAAGGGTGGTAATTCATGCATGGAGTGAGGCAGTGTGTTGCTGAGTGAGAAGGGTGATTGTCGTTGGTAATGGGATATGTGTTTTAGAGGATTGGTTGTGGTAGGGTTAGGCAAAAAAAGAGTAGGTTGACAGTAGGGTAGAAGATGGGAGTTATGAAGCTGTATGGGATATTAGGGTGATAGAATTTGGGTTTGTTATACTCTGAGGGGGAAGATTGCTTAAAATATATTATTGTTCTCTTGAGTGCACGACAGTATCAATACGATATCATTGTGTTTTTCAAACAGTTTTTCAAATAACAAATAAGCTTCATTATATATGCATAAGCATTAAGCAATCAATAACGGTGAAATGTTTTACTTGTAGTTACCCCTGAGGAAGGACTCGTGTAGTCCGAAATGCATTGGATTTGAATAAAGAACATGCCTTGGACGAATTATGCGTTGGTCGTGTTTTTGAGAGAGGACCGGATGGTCACATCATGAACACTTGAAACTTGGAAAATAGCATGATATCCCACGTGTGGAGCAAGTATGGTTGAGCTGATAAAGAGGAATAAAGCATTGAGTATTTTGTGAAAAATGGATGAACTTTAAGCATTGTGTATTTGCGTATACAGCTGTGCGACTGGTTTTGGGACGAGCATGTCGCCCCCCTTATTCAGAATTGTATAGTTGATGCCATTTCTTTAATTTCATATTTCTAGCAAATTTAAATAGACCAATTCTTGTTTCAGGATAACTAAAATGATCTGATGGACAGAACAAGAGGCATAGTCATAGAGTTTGTTTTTCTAGGGTGCTTAGAGGACGACTGGATAGATTAACCACTGTTTTATTTACCGTAGCTTCATCCATCATAGTTGGGTCTTCGGACCTGGTGTTTTGTTTCCCATTGGTCGTTTTCCACGTCCCCTTCCTCTTCTGCTTCCTCTGTTTGTCCCGCTTTCTTCACCGCTTGTTTCTTCCTGGACCCTTCCTCTGCCTCTTCCTCTCTGTCCTCGTCCCCGTCCTCGTGTCTTTGGAGTGGGTGTTGCTCTCGACGTTTGCCGCCCCGTTCGTAAGAGGCGGTATTCGTCTAAAAAAGTTGTCTGCATTTTTCCTGTTTCCTTGCCTAGTGTTTTCCTTGCCGTGGAACTGGATGGATCTTCAGCATCACTGCTCGTTATGGAATCTGTACCGCTTGTGGCTGCTGTTATCTCTTCAATTGATTCCCTTTGTATCAGCTTTTCATACATGTGGTCATATTTATGACTGTATGTTAATATTCTGCCCTTCTCTTAATCGGTACAATCTCTATGTAACTTGCGCTGTTTACGCGCATTTATGTCATCCTCGTATAGTTTTAGTTTCTGTTTCAAATCTTTCATGTATTTTTTAATTACTTCTTGTTCTTTATGTGTCTTTAGATCGTCTTCCAGAGATTTCAGTTCTTTTAGTATATTTTCCCTATATTCCCAGGCATATTTAACCAGGATTGTTAGCATTGTTTGTGAACTTCTTGCAGAATTTTCTACCCATTCTTCAAGCATTTTTGGATTCGGCGATTCGTATGAATGGGTAAAATAGATGAGTAGCCCCCGTGGGACCATCTGTTTCTCTATATAGTCCTGGAGGGAGATTGCCTCCCACCATTTGGATGTTTCTGCTTTTTTTAACTTTTCAAGTCTTTTCAATTTGTCATGCAACGTTGTATCTTTGACCAATGGTTCCTTCCTTGGTTGGCCTTTATTTGGTGCTCTTGCGAATAGGCTGAGGCCAGCTGACCTTGTTTCTGCCTCTTCCTCCATTTTTCATATGTAAAGTCCTTATGCGCTTCTAAGGAAATGGTTAAACAGCGCTAATATCTGGTACGCTGTGTAATACTTTACCCCATTCCCCTTGTGTATAGGAAGTTACTGCTGTCGTGGATAAACGTTGATATAGCGTGTCTATACTCTGAGACGTTCTCAATCACTGAAGCTTTCTGCTGAGCCTTGTCCAATATATATTCTTTACTTGTTCTTAGTCTCTCATAGCCCCTGATGGTAAACCCAAATTAGATTGTATACTTAAGTAATAAGGCTTAGAGGGCAGGCCCTGTTTAACATGGATACAGGCTAATTGGACCGAGTCATGTCCGGATCCCTAGTTCCTGATAAACTGCTTTGCTCTGCACGTCTCCGTGCCTTCCCCACAGTTCGGAGACCACTGTGATCGGAGACTGCCGTCCAGAGACGTGTAGCAGCCAGACTGGGGTAGACAGGTGTCGGGAGAGGTCGCACGCGTCCTTCGACCCGTAGAGCTCCTCCCAAGCCTCCCACCCTACCCGAACCGGACCTCCTTACCTCTGGGACGCGGTGTTTGTTGCATGCTGTTCCCTGACCGATTCCTTCAGGCTGGTTATTTCCTTTCCTGCAATCTGTTCGAGTGCAGTGCTCGTTTGTTTTTCCGCCGTGTATCTTCACTTTGATTAACTCCCGTAATCACATGAACTTCAGTCGCTTGAACCCAATTCCTTATCTTTATGGTTCCTCTCCTCGACCGGCAAGTCTAGTGCTCAATCAATGTACTGTATAGAGTTGCTTCTACTGCCCTTCTCTCGCCTGTGGCAGTTGGAGTGTCTTGACGGCGAAGCCCGCCGAACATCCAATTAAAGTTTTTTTGTACCAAGTAGGCGCTCACTCAGGGTAAAGTTACTCCAGCAACGATTTTATTATACCAGGTTACGCGTTTCGGAGACCCTCGTCTCCTTGCTCACACACTGGTTTGAATTCCAACCACACATTTACATGTTTGTGTATTAACATGAAAAGGGGACAACACAAACATAACTCATGATATGCTGAGTTAACATAGCGGTCATTTTGTAATGGTATATTTTGACATGAAAAGACTAACGTTTACTTGCACTCTGTAATCATTTGTAACTCATGACATGGTCAGTGACATCACTCATGAAATCACTGATTCAAGAAGCAGGAGAAGTGCAGAAAGAAGCAACAGAGGTGCAGAAGCAGGCAAGAGAACTGCAGAAAGAGGAATAGAGTTGCAGAAACAGGCAAGAGAGGTGCAGAAAAAGGGAACAGAGTCGCAGAAAGAGGCAAGAGAGGTGCAGAAAGAAGCAAGAGAGGTGCCGAAAGAAGCAAGAGAGGTGCAGAAAGAAGCAACAGAGGTGCAGAAAGAGGGAACAGAGTTGCAGAAAGAGGCAAGAGGGGTACAGAAAGAAGCAAGAGAGGTGCCGAAAGAAGCAAGAGAGGTGCCGAAAGAAGCAAGAGGGGTGCAGAAAAAGGCAAGAGGTGCGCAGAAACTTGCAAGGGCGGTCCAGAAAGAAGCAAGAGCAGTGCAGAAAGAACCAACAGAGGTGCAGAAACAGACAAGAGTGGTGCAGAAAGAGGCAAGAGAAGTGCACAAAGAAGCAACAGAGGTGCAGAATGAGGCAAGAGAACTGCAGAAAGAAGCAAGAGAGTTGCAGAAACAGGGAAGAGGGGTGCAGAAAGAGGCAAGAGAAGTGCACAAAGAAGCAACAGAGGTGCAGAATGAGGCAAGAGAACTGCAGAAAGAAGCAAGAGAGTTGCAGAACAGGGAAGAGAGGTGCAGAAAAAGGGAACAGGGTGCAGAAAGAGGCAAGAGAGGTACAGAACGAGGGAAGAAGGGTGTAGAAAGATGCAAGAGGGGTGCAGAAAGTAGCAAGAGAGGTGCAGAAAGAAGCAAGAGAAGTGCAGAAAGAAGCAACAGAGGTGGAGAAAGTGGCAAGAGGGGTGCATAAAGAAGCAAGAGCAGAGCAGAAAGAAGCAACAGAGGTGCAGAAGGAGGCAAGAGGGAAGCAGAAATGTGCAGTAGAGGTGCATAAAGAAGCAAGAGGAGTACAGAAAGAAACAACAGAGGTGCAGAAGGGGGCAAGAGGTGTGTGGAAAGAGGCAAGAGAAGTGCAGAAAGAAACAAAAGAGGTGCAGAAAGAGGCAAGAGAGGTGCAGAAAGAGGCAAGAGAGGTGCACAAAGAGGGAAGGAGGAGGCAGAAAGAGGCAAGAGAGGTGCAGAAAGAAGCAACAAAGGTGCAGAAAGAGAGAGTTGCAGAACAAATGAAAGGTGCAGAACAAAAGCAAGAGAAGTGCAGAAAGCGGAAAGTGAGGTGCAGAAAAAGGCAAGAGAGGTGCAGAAAGAGGCAAGAGAGGTGTAGAAATGTGTAAGAGAGGTGCAGAAAGAAGCAAGAGCAGTGCAAAAAGAACCAACAGAGGTGCAGAAGGAGGAAATAGGGGTTCAGAAAAAGGCAAGAGGGGTGTAGAAATTTGCAAGAAAGGTGCAGAAACAGACAAGAGGGGTGCAAAAAGAGGCAAGAGAGGTGCAGAAAGAAGCAACAGAGGTGCAGAAGGAGGCAAGATAACTGCAGAAAGAGGCAAGAGAGTTGCAGAAACAGGCAGGAGAGGTGCAGAAAAAGGGAACAGGTGTGCAGAAAAAGGCAAGAGGGGTGCAGAAATGTGTAAGAGAGGTGCAGAAAGAAGCAAGAGCAGTGCAAAAAGAAGCAACAGAGGTGCAGAAGGAGACAAGATAACTGCAGAAAGAGGCAAGAGAGTTGCAGAAACAGGCAGGAGAGGTGCAGAAAAAGGGAACAGGTCTGCAGAAAGAGTCAAGAGTGGTGCAGAAAGAGGGAAGGAGGGTGCAGAAAGAGGCAAGAGGGGTGCAGAAAGAAGCAAGAGAGGTATAGAAAGAAGCAAGAGAAGTGCAGAAAGAAGCAACAGAGGTGCAGAAGGAGGCAAGATAACTGCAGAAAGAGGCAAGAGAGTTGCAGAAACAGGCAGGAGAGGTGCAGAAAAAGGGAACAGGTCTTCAGAAAGAGTCAAGAGTGGTGCAGAAAGAGGGAAGGAGGGTGCAGAAATTTGAAAGTGAGGTGCAGAAAGAATCAAGAGCATTGCAGAAAGAAACAACAAAATTGCAGAAGGAGGCAAGAGGGGTACAGAAAGAGGCAAGAGGAGTGCAGAAAGAGGCAAGAAGGGTGCATATAGAGGCAAGAGAGGTACACAAAGAGGGAAGAAGGGTGCAGAAAGAGGCAAGAGTGGTGCAGAAATGTGTAAGAGAGGTGCAGAAAGAAGCAAGAACAGTGCAAAAAGAACCAACAGAGGTGCAGAAGGAAGAAAGAGGTTTTCAGAAAAAGGCAAGAGGGGTGCAGAAATTTGCAAAAGAGGTGCAGAAACAGACAAGAGGGGTGCAAAAAGGCACAACAGAAGTGCAGAAAGAAGCAACAGAGGTGCAGAAGGAGGCAAGATAACTGCAGAAAGAGGCAAGAGAGTTGCAGAAACAGACAGGAGAGGTGCAGAAAAAGGGTACAGGGGTGCAGAAAGTGTCAAGAGAGGTGCAGAAAGAGGGAAGGAGGGTGCAGAAAGAGGCAAGAAGGGTGCAGAAAGAAGCAAGAGAGGTGCAGAAAGAGGCACGTGAAGTGCAGAAGGAAGTAACAGAGGTGCAGAAAGACGCAAGAGAGTTGCAGAAACAGGCAAAAGAGGTGCAGAATGAGGGAACAGGGGTGCAGACAGAGGTAAGAGAGGTGCAGAAAGAGGGAAGAGTGGTGCAGAAAGAGGCCAGAGAGGTTCTGAAGGAGGCAAGAGAACTGTAAAAAGAGGCAAGAGAGGTGCAGAAAGAGGGAAGATGGGTGCAGAAAGAGGCAAGAGAGTTTCAGAAAGAGGTAAGAGGGATGCGGAAAGAGACAAGAGGGGTGCAGAAAGAAGCAACAGAGGTTCAGAAAGAGGCAAGAGAGGTGCAGAAACAGGCAAGAGAAGTGCAGAAAGAGGCAAGAGAAGTGCTGAAAGAAGCAACAAAGGTGCAGAAAAAAGAAAGAGCAGTGATGAAATAGACAAGAGAGTAGCAGAAAAAACAAGAGGTGCAGAACAAAAGCAAGAGAAGTGCAGAAAGCAGCAAGTGAGGTGCAGAAAAAGGCAAGAGAGATACAGAAAGAGGCAAGAGAGGTACAAAAAGACCCAAGTGAGATGCAGAAACAAACAAGAGAGTTGCAGAAAGTTGCAGGAGAAGTGCAGAAAGAAGCAACATAGGTGCAGAAGGAGGCAAAGACAACAATGCAAATACAATAAATAATCACTGCTCGGAAACATACTCCTCCACCACAAGGCAAAGGGTTCACGTGCAAAGGGAATTGGAGGATATCATCTCAATCCTTACACCTGAATATTCATCCCGCGGAAGTTCTGATATACTAAATAGGGCTAACATTCTACAAACTCTCCAACACATCCCAGAGGTATCATCCACCACGACAGAAGATTTAATTCAAGTCCAATTCAAGGTTCTGAGCAGCAACACAACAAGAGAGTTGACAATATTAACATGGAAAAATAACACAATAGTCCAAATGATCATGAAAGAAAAGGACCAATTTGCGAAATGGGGGATCAGCGTATATAACTCAGAAGAGGACAAATATCCATACATGCTAAGAGGTGGACCCAACAACAGAAATACACAGATGCCGAGAAAGTCCATTTTAAGAGGGACAAACCAAGCTTCTGGTCCTACATCATACCCCAATTTAAGAATACACCTTTCGCCTAACTCCAATGCAACAGGGCGCAAAATTACTGAAAGAGGAAAACCCGATCCATACAGATACGTCCAGAATGGAGCTGCAACGATTTGATCAGGTCAACAATCAAACTGCTCCTAGCACAAAGAGAAACAACAGGCCTGCGAACAGAACGAACAAGATCCTAAAAGTAATTTCATGGAACGTGTATGGAGTAAAAACCACGCTACAGAACAGAGTTGCATTTGAATTCTTACAGACCGGGGACCTGCTGTGTCTTCAAGAAACTTGGCTGCTCGCTCCATTGGTCATACCAGGATTCAATGAATTCCAACAGCCAGCAAAAAAGCTCAATCTATTTGGAAGGCCATCAGGGGGCCTATCTATATACGTAAGAATAGGCAGTAACATAACATCAGCAAAATCTTCAATAAGCACAGATATGGTCCAAGCCTTATACCTGCAAGGATTGAAACTGAACGGCTCTCCAATAACGATTCTACTCTTGAATGTCTATTTCAACTGTAAAGATACACCGAGCCATGGCAAGATGTGGGTTCTGGTGGAAGCACTCAAAGAGCTGTTCAGCAACTACCCAAACTGCGGGATTATAATGACCGGGGACTTTAATACTCACAACCTGGGGACAGTAAAAGATGTTCCACCACCCAGGGACCGGCCTGGAACTCTACTGAATACATTCTTAAACACCTACAGATTGAGGTCAATACAAGAGACACAATTTGCCAACCTCGATATGATTAAAGACTCACAGGGAAAAAATAAATCATCATTTGATTATATTTTTATGTGCAATCGCTTGCATGAGCAAGTGGTAGAAATCCAAAAACCAGTGCAGCAGACCAGTGATCATCTCCCACAGGCCACTGCTATCTCTCTGCAAACGGTCAGTCTTCCGCACATCACCCCCTGGGTTTGTCTAACGGGGAGGAAATACATGCACTCCTGAGAAGACTAAAGTGGAACAAAATAGACATATCTGGCCTGGCAGCCTGGAAAAACAACTGGTCAACACTTGCTCATGACTACACTGATGGTAACATATCCGAGAATTGGACAAAATTGGCGTTGGAGATACATCGCCTTTGCTAGGCAAAAACCAAACCATCGCCCAACCAAAGAGAAAGGGTATGCTGCCAATTTCAACCTAGGTGCGGAAAAATCCAACTAAGCAAGCGGGTTCTGAGACAAGCCAACCACAACTACAAGTGTGAGATAGATGACAGAACACTCCAAAATCGGCTGACAGTGAGGAAAATACAGAGAAGAAACGTATGGGGCCTCAAAAGGCAACAGGAAGACTACCAATGGTTGCACATTTTCAGTCTGTTAACTCCAAGCAGACAGGCTGAATTTTGGCTATACATCAATAGGTTGTCCGGGCACGGCCACGACCGGCGCAATGTAGTCGCCAGTCACACATGGATTAACCATGTGAACTCACTGTACTGCAACTCTCCTTATAACATCCTGCCACACCACCAACGACCCTTCACAAGCACTAGCACGTTTAATGCCAATCATATAATCACTGAAGAAACAACTGAAACTTTCCAAATGCACAATCATGTGGTATTAATATTAAAGAACATCAGAAGAGATGGGGCTCCGGGACCCAATGGCCTACCTGGACACCTTTTCAAAGAAGACTGTGAATTTTGAGCAACTATATTCACTCTGTTATATCAGTTCTGCATGGCCAACTCAACGATCCCTGAAGCCTGGAAAGGTTCCCTGTTACAACCAATTCACAAAAAAGGTGATACTGGAGAACCAACCAACTACAGGCTGATAGCCCTTCTGGATATCGAGGCAAAGGGATACACAAGCCTCCTCTTGCAAGATCTGCAAAACTGGGTCAGTGATGATGAAAGCCCACTAGCTTATCAATCTGGCTTCAGGGCAGGAGCATCAACACTGGACAACATCCTAGCCCTAGCATACCCGGTAGAACAGTCTACCCAGAAAAAACAGCACCCGCTCTTCGCATGCTTCGCAAATTACTCTGCGGCATTCGACTGTGTTAACAGGAATCTGCTTTGGCAAAAATTACAAAATTGGGGGATCCCGACCATGCTGCTGAAAGCCATCATTGCCCTCTACACCGGAACTTGGGTACGGGTGAAACTAACCATGAACACAGCAACAAAAAAAGTGTACACGGATCGAGGGCTGAAACAAGGCTGTTTACTGGCGTCCCTGCTTCTTAATTTATACACAGCAGACCTTGGCAAAAAAATATCAAAAGCCAACCTGTTAGCTTCTAAAATTGGGTCGACTAGACTGTTCCTAATGCAGTGTGCAGACGACTCGGTGCTAATGGACCATACTAAGACGGATATGCAAAGAGCACTGGATGCACTAAGCATCTATAACAACGAACATGATTTAACAGCAAACGCAGGCAAAACGAAGGTAGTAATTTTTGAAAAGCACGCCAATAAACTCAAACATCAATGGAGAATGGACAATTTGAAACAAGCAACAACAACTAAATATAATTATCTGGGGGTTTGGATCATGAGCAACGGCAAGCCCACAGCACATATTGCATCTATTGAATCAAAAGCTAAGGCGGTGACGTATGCCCTTTGCAAACTGAACTTCAAACTGCGCAGCCCGACAACTGAGCGTATCCGAAAGGTTATAAGAGCCAAGTTACTTCCTTCAATCACATATGGCCAATTAGTATTTCCTGCGGCATTAATTAACACCATGGAGTTTGCCAACTGCCAAGCATTTAAACAGATTTTTCAGATAACCGCCCATGCCCGGAATGCCTTGGTATGGCTGGAATTCAGGTTACTTCTTAAAAAAGGAGAGGGACCCTTTGGAACCCAAAGGACTAGGATGCAAGCAGAAACTCAAAAAGGAACGTCCTTTGGGAGTAATTGAAATCTGACTTCACAATATCCTACCGCACATAGAATCCTCTTTTCACCCAACAATCAGAAAAGCATACAACCTGAGAGATCACTGTTGAGACCAACAATCCATGTATTGGTACAAAACCTACAACTCATACATTGATGTAATCAATTTATTAAAAATATAATACAAAACTTAATACAGAATTTAAAAACTTTCCATACATATCATGGACGGGAATCCCTTTTTATTAAAAAACAACAATATATAAAAGAAAATATCACACAGTAAAAAGGTTAAAAACACAACACGAGAGTTAATAAAGACATTGCACTTTGTCATTAGGTACCATGACTCATATCAAAAAACTATACAAAATCACCCAAATGTATCGTAATTCATTAACATTTGAGGTAGATTAAGAGTAATGAGTTTATGGCAGACAGGCGTCGACGCGTTTCGAAGGAAATATAGTTGAACCTTCTTTTTCAAGACTACAAACCACTGTACTCTCGCTGGTTAAAACATCTATAGTACGTTGTTCTTAAGAATCAGAAAGTCATTTGGCCACTGTTACGTAGGTCCAATTTCCTATCTGAAGGAACCAAGTGCTGATTAAGCCTGGTTTGAGACCACTTATACACCCTTTTGTAGAGGGGGAATATACTACAGATCTAGCTGTAGGGATTCTTAAATCAGTTGCAAATTGCACTGGACTGGTAGCTACCTTAGGTCAACTAATTAGGTTCGCCACATGACTAGTTTCCCTTCCTGAACAGAGGTGGACTGGCCGTAGCGAAATTTCTTTTTGTGCCCGTTTTTTTATATGGGTCCTTCTTGTATTATGGCCCTTTTGTTCGGCTCTTACAGGGACCCAGCGGTATCTCAGCACTTCTGTTTCTGTCTTTCGTGCGATAAACAGGTTAAACAAACAATCTTACGAACAATGGGCATTGATTATTCAGTACTATCGAGGGGCCTGCGCAGCACCGCCAAACACAATAAAAGCAATTTTAAAGGAAATTTTCATGAATGGTAAAAATTCCTTGGCTGACGGCCTTCTTACTGGCTGCACTGAACTGCACCTTGACCTGTTCAACTGGCGGGATTTTATTCACCAACCTGGAATTTTAAAATCCATTTTAAAGAAACAAGTCAGACTACTATCTAAGGAAGACGACATGAGGCTAATAGAGTCCTCCAGCAGCAATATTGGGCTCTTAGCTTGTTCCTACCAGGATAAACTTAGACAGCCATATCTTGACTCAGCCTTGAATAAAACAATGTTAAGGCAAATTCTGTCAGTCAGACTTATGGTACTGGCAATAAAAGACATAAATACTCGCTGGAAAACACTAGAGGCGGTTACCACCTGCAGACTGTGTCATCAGTACGAGGAATCTATGGCTCACTTGGTTTGCATCTGCCACCAATTGAACCATGCACGTTGCACTTTACTGAAACCTCTGTTTTTAAAATATGGTACTCGTACCTGCACAGATGCAATGAAACTTCTTTTTAATTTGGAGATTCCAATGGAACTGGCCAGACTAGCGAAATTTGCACACCAGCTGAAAGAACTTATAAGTAAAGACTCAGCCAAGTACTACAGGCTGAACACAGCTTCAAACTAGTGAACATATATCTAATTTTATTGTCTCTTAATGTCATGCTTTGTGATTATTTGATTTGTTAAATGAAGTTATATAATTATGTTTTATTCATGATCGAAGAAGGTGCTCGGATGGAGACACCACGCCCAGTCTTTTGTAACAATTTTAATTAATTGAAACAACAAATAAATTAATTCACTCATTCATTCAGGAGGCAAGAGAACTGCAGAAAGAGGCAAGAGTGCAGAAAGAAACAAGAGGGGTGCAGAAAGTGGCAAGAGAAGTGCAGAAAGAAGCAAAAGAGGTGCATAAAGAGGCAAGAGGGGTACAGAAAGAGGTAAGCGAAGTGCAGAAAGAGGCAAGAGAGGTACAGAAACAGGCAAGAGAGGTGCAGAAAGAGGGAAGAGGGGTGCAGAAAGAAGCAAGAGAGGTGCAGAAAGAAGCAAGAGAAGTGCAGAAAGAAGCAAGCGAGGCGAAGAAAGAAGGAAGAGAAGTGCACAAAGAGGCAAGAGAAGTGCAGAAAGAGGCAAGAGAGGTGCAGGAAGAGGGAAGAGGGTGCAGAAAGATGCAAGAGAAGTGCAGAAAGAAGCAACAGAGGTGCAGAAATTGGCAAGAGAGGTGCAGAAAAAGGGAGATGCAGAAAGCGGAAGAGATGTGCAGAAAGGGGCGAGAGAAGTGCAGATAAAGGAAGAAAGGTGCAGAAAGAAGCAAGAGAAATGCAGAAAGAGGCAAGAGAGAAGCAGAAACAAGCAAGAGTGGTTTGCACACCATTAGTACCAATTTAACACCCACATTTAGCATTAAGTAAGAGGTGACCATTCTAGGTTTTCAAAGGGCCTACAACCGTGCTATAACACTTGTCGCTGTATTTTTGGTAATGTTTGAGCAGTTTGAGCTAGTTATGAACAAGTTATTTTTGTTCAAATCTGCAGATTATGCAGCAGATGATGGATTATGTGGCAAATGCAGAAAATGTATAATTATGCGAAAGTCGGTGCAGCTAAACAGTCGCATAATTCCAGTGGCCCTGCTCATACCTCTGACTAGGTCCAGAAGTGCTCCTCAGTGGTTCCTTCTTTTTTTTGTCTCATTGAGTTTATAGTTTAGCTTCTATGGAAATGAGGAAGATTAAACCTGAGATTACCACTCCACAACACAGACTACCATACCACATAATTACTCTCCATAACACATAATCCCACTCTACATAATTCCTATACACTAAATATCACATACTTTCTGTCCACATAATTTCACTGCACAACATACCACATAATTTCACTACACACAACGTGCATCCACTCCACTCCAAAAAACATTAGTAAAAAACTTTTACATTTACAACAATAGCTCTAACTCTCACAAATGCGAGACCTATTACATTGCAAATGCTTCTTTAGTAGTAGTCGCATATGCAGAGGTGGAGGAAGGGGGCTGGGCCTCCGACCAGTGCTCAGGAATTCTGCTGCGTAGGACTTACAGGAGGTACCAGGAGGCTTCTTGCCCCAAAGTCCCTCAGGAGTAAAGTGGACTTCATCCCCCAACCAGTAGTGTGCCAGGAGGCGAGTTTGCAGAGTGGTGGAGAAAGGGGGCGTGGCCTCTGAAGACCTCTTAACAATCCCACTGTGTTGGACTTACTGGAGGTAACAGGAGGGGTAATTGGCCCCCAAGGAGATCCTTGGGGGCTACTACCCCTCCTATTACCTCCAGTAAGTCCCACACAGGTGGATTGCTAAGTTCTCATAGCAGGCCACGCCCCCTTTGCCCACTATTCTGCAAACTCACTCCTTGGCATGCTCTTGAATGGGGATTGAAGTCCCCTTCGCTGCTGGGGGTTCTTAGGGGCCAACTAGCCTACCTGTTATCTCCAGTAAGCCCCACACAGTTGGATTGCTGAGAGTGGTCAGAGGACACACCCCCTTTTTACACCACTCTGCAAACGCGCCTCCTGGCCCACTGCTGCTTGGGAGATGAAGTCCACTTTAGTCCTGAGGTCCTCAGGACACAAGGGGACCTCATCGTCCCACCAGCAGTGCACCAAGAGGCGTGTTTGCAGAATGTTGTAAAAAGGGGCATGGCCTCGGACCACCTCTCAGCAATCCCACTGTGTGGGGCTTACCTGGTGGGCTAGTTGGCCCCTTAGGACCCTCACCAACAAAGGGGACGTTATCCCCCAACCCAGAACACGCCAGGATGTGCATTTGCAGAGTGGTGCAGGGAGGGGGCAGGGCCTTTGGCGAAGTGCGTTTTTTTGTGTTTTTTTTTAGGTAGGGGGGCTATGTAGCCCCCTTCCCTTAACCCTTTTGGGACCCAGAGACCCCATCACCCTGGGCCTGAGCCATTTTTACATTTTTTTTTAAATGGGAAGTGGGCCCCCCTCCCGGGCCATTTTCATCCCCGGGGATCCCATCCCCCGGGGCTTGGCCATTTTTTAAACTTTTTTTTTGAAGGAGGGGGGCCGCGAGCTCCCCTCCCCAGGCCGATTTCGGCACCGGGGACCCCATCCCCAGGCCTTTTTTTAAAAAAAAATTAAGAAAAGCGAGAAGGGCCGAGTGGCCCCACTCCCGGGCCATTTTTGGCCCTGGGGACCGCATCCCCCGGGGCTTGGCCTCTTTGTTGGGACCGCGGGGGGAGCCCCAATGCCACCGCGGTCCCTGCCGGCCTCCCGCCTCCTGTGGGAGCCGTTATTGCTTTTGGGATAAGGGAGCTGCCAACATGCAGCTCCCTTTGCCCAAAAGCAATTCTGCTTTGCTTCATGGAAGCGAGAGCAGGTTTCCTTCTCTCGCGTCCATGAAGCAAAGCTGTGTTTGCTATGGCAGGGTGGGAGCAGTGCTCCCGCCCTGTCATAGTAAACTTCAATGTCCCGGGGGTGGGCACCCCGGAACATTGCTGGAGCTGGCCCTGGGGGGTGGGGGCCCCAACAGGATGTGACCATGCTGTGGTCATTCCTTGGCATGGGCAATTATTGTTCCAGGTACATTTGTGATTTTGCCACGGTCTGTGCACCATTGACAGATTTGACAGACTTGACAAAGCAGAGCGCTGTGTTGAGATGGTCGTATGACTGTGATCACAGCTTCAAGAAAATCAAACATGTAATTGAGAATGCCACTGAAATGGACTATTTTTATCCAAATTGCATACTGAGATTCTGGTTGATGCAAGGCAGGTGGGGTTGGATAAAGTCCTGGCTCAGCACCAAGGTTGTGAAAATGCACAGAGACAAATTGTGGCTTATGCGAGCAGGAGTCTGTCACAAACTGAACATGCTTATTCCCAACCTGAAAAAGAAACCCTAGTTGCAGTGTGGGCTTGTGAACACTTTCACATGTTTCCATACGGAAAACATTTCACCCTTGTCACTGACCACCAGGCATTGCTCACCATTTTTGGGAATCCAAAAGCCAAGATGCCACCTCGAATTGAGAGGTGGGGGTTGAGACTGCAATACTATGATTACACTATTGTGCATCGGCCCGGGAATGATCAACATCCCAGTGACTACTTTTTAAGAGTGCCTTTGCAGTATCATGGTACAGTGTCTAAAGTGGCTGACGCTTACGTAAACCTCATAGTCAAATCCAGCATGCCTGCCACTCTATCAGTAAAACAAGTTCTGACTGCGACAAACGCAGATCGAGATACGATTATTCTCAAAAACTTTATTTGATAACAATACCAGAGGAAAAATACTCGACCTCTAATGGATGATTTTTAATATCAAAAGTTCAAAATGCCAGAACTTTCTGTTACTCAAGATGGCATTATACTACGAGGTACATGGATTGTCATTCCTAGCTCCCTAGGAATCCAGAATGCAGCAGCTAGGCTCAAGAGGACACACATTACCCAGCACCTGAAAGACCTCCACTGGCTCCCAATCCAGAAGATATGCCAGTTCAAGGTCCTGACCCACGCCTACAAAGCCCTCCACGACCAAAGAACACACTACATGAACCCCGCATGGCCTTCCACCAACCTCCCAGAAACCTTAGCTCCGCACACATTGCCCTTGCTCAAACATCACGGATCTACCACAGTCGCATCGGAGAAGGCTCATTGTCCCACTTCACTGCCAAAGCCTGGAACACCCTTCCTCTCCACCACCTCACCACACCCTCGCTGAACCACTTCAGGAAGGAACTCAAGAACTGGCTCTTTGACTGAGACCTGCAGCACAGCGCCTAGATACTCCTCTGGGTGATGAGCCGCATTATACAAATTCTATCTGATTAATTGATTGAGAGCCTGAGGTAACAAGTTATCAAACTGGCTCACGAGTGTCATTGTGGCATTGTCGCAATTAAGAGAGCTCTTCGAGAACAAGTGAGGTTTTTTTGTCTCGATGGAAGAGTCAAAAGAGAATTAAAGGCCTGTCACTTGTGTAACTGTCTGTCTCCCAAAACAACGCAACACCCAGTAACCATGTCCGATGTCTCGAAACATGCTTGGAAGCGGATTGCTGTTGATTTCTTTGGACCCTCAATAATGGCCATCATCTCATGGTAATAACTAATGAATCCTCAAGATTTTCCCTTGTGGAAGACATGTCGTCAACCACACATGATTGAGGGCCCGATTTAGATCTTGGCGGACGAGTTACTCCATCAGAACGGTGACGGATATCCCATCCGCCGAAATATAAATCCCATTATATCCTATGGGATATCTATTTCGGGGGACGGGATATCCGTCACCGTTGTGACAAGTAACCCGTCCGCCAAGGTCTAAATCAGGCCCAAACTTATTGGGGTATTGAATGATGTTTTTGTAACATGGGGTGTCCCATTCATTATTAAGTCTGACAATGGACCTCCTTTCAACAGTCAATAATTTAGCGATGTTCTCACAAGCATGAATGTCAAGCATCAGAAAAGCACAACTCTCTAGACCCAGGCGAACAGAGTTGTCGCACGTGTCATGGCCACCCTAAAGGGAGTGGTTCAGCAAGCTGCGCTGAAAGAAAGTGACCTCTGATCTGCTTTGTGTTCAGCCTTTCATGCATACAGGTCCACTTCCCACTCCGCAACAGGTGAAAGCCCTGCCACCTTGATGTTAGGGAGAGCCATGGGAACGAAACTGCCACAGTGGACTCAGACGAGGTCGACTGATGCTGACGAGATACACAAAAGAGATTTTTTGAACAAATCTAAGATGAAATCCTATGCTGATGAACTCTGAGGTACTCAAGACACGGTCTTCAAAGAGGTAAACCAAGTCTTGGGGAAGCATAGCGCAAATCTGACGCTCTGTTTGATGACAACTCTCTGCAGGTAGTGATGAGCAAAGGACATATGGTGACTGCTCATCGTCCGGGAAAGTCCATTACCAGAGACTGTTCACATTTCAAGCTCCTGTCTAGAAGTTCGTCAGCTTTAGATATTCAAGCTGATGTCTGTCCACCCAAGAGTCCGGAGAGTCTACCTCATACACCTGCCTCTGCATTAGCTGCACTGGGTGCAGGCACCTCTCCTTCGCCTCCGCAACCTCACACAACGAGAACTGGAAGGCTAATTTGAGTACCTCGACTACTCATTGAGGAGCTATGATTGTATATTTGCGAAATTTTTATTTTTTTATTTAATAAAGGGGGAAATGTAGTGCCTTCTGTTCTCGAAGGACTATGTAGGAATGACGTAAGCGTTGTGGTGTGTCTAGGTGTGGTTAAATAAAGTTGATGACACATTGCAAATCAGTTAATGGTTGCACTCTGAAGAATGAAGGCGTGCACTACAGAGCGCTGTGTGTGGTGCAGTCATTTGCATGCTATGGAGCTGGAGAGGACGCTACACTAGAGGCAAGTTAGAGACTTTGAACAAGAACTATGACTTGAGGAGTGGAAACTGCACTTGCAAAAAGTAAGGGCCTCAAACAGATTTTTTAATACATGTGGCATGAAACTGGTGCGGCCATTAAAAGGTTTGTATGAAATGTAAATTACACCAGGATAATAGGCGAAATTTCAGAATTTCAAGTTACCCAAAACCCCTGAACCCAGTGCATAATTACTCACCGCTCATGGCAAATTCACCGCGAGCGCATGTGAACAATGCTAATGGCCAGAACGCGAGGGTTGTTGTTTGAGACCCTTGTGGTTTTACATGGTTTTTGACACAAAATGGGTCTTCTCGTCAAAAATGGATGCTCTAAAAAAGGCCCAAACGCCAGTTTTCCATTTTGGGTAGTAATTACGCCTAATTTTCTTGAAATTTCAGTTAATTACACAATTGCAAGTAACGTAGCTTTTGCACGTCCCTAGTCAGTAATGTACAGGTGTTTCTCCTTATCTGTGATTAATCCCTCTGATCACGTGGTGGAGAAAATGATCTAAACCCTGCAGAGGTCCATGCTATTTTGGTTTGTGCTATGTTTTTGTGCTTCTAAGCGTTACAAAAATGTATATACAAATCAAGGTAAAATGAAGAAATGGTTGAAGGTGTGGCTTATATAAGAGGAGAAAACAAAGACAAGCACTATTCTTCTGATTTAAAAATTAACAAATACTGCAACTAGACTGATGTGGGCTCAATCGGTGGAGAACAGACAGTCAGAAGTGTAAACGCAAGCAGCAAGCACTAGAGCGAGCTGCAACTAACTTTCGGATTGGCTGCATGCTGACATACCTAAAGTCTTCTGCAGGTCAGGAGGGGATGGAGTGGAGGATGAAGGTTTATAGGCAGTGACCTCAAAGATAGGTGATAAGCACACTGCTTAGTCCCACAGTCTACATTTTAGACTACTAACTGGATAGTGGGAGAAGGTAGAAGCCCCCAGAGAATTCCCAATCCTTCATTTTGTTAGCAACGTCATACCAGATACAAAGAAATAAACATCCTAGATGGGCCTGAAGAGCCTTGTTATTCCTGAATATTGAAGTGACTATATTGAGTTATATCAGTACTTGTACACCGCCTTCTAGCCTTACTATGACACTAAAGCACTTTATTAATTTAGGTTTCTTTTTCATACGGTTATGATATTTCCATCGATTGGCTGAACATGGTTATTTGGTTCTGTTTGCCTGTATAAGGCTAGTAATTCCTGCCTCCTGATATAACGCCGTAAAAAAATTGTTGTCCAGAGATTTTCATTTTTGATTTGTGTTTTTGGCTCATTAGAGAAGTAATTTAGCTTGGGTAGAAATTGTTGATCAGGACCAAATTTTTCTGGATGATATTTTTATAAATGGTGGATGTGTTGCAGTGATGATGTAAAATTTCAGGAACCATGAGACCTATATATTTCATTTTGGTGTCAAAACATAGTTTTTTCGGGACAAGTAGTCTTATAGAGATAGAAAATAACTCAGCTGAGCAATCCTTATGCCATTTCCCAATATGACGGCTATAATAGAGGAAGAAGAGACATAATAAAAACAAATAATAATGGTTTTTAATCCTTTTATGTATACACTAAACAATGTTTATGATCTGAATAAAAAAAAAATGTTTATCACTCCTGTTGGAGACACATTTTCATAGTTCACTTTCTTTATTTGTTTCACCAATCGCTCGTGGTACATTTGCAGAATGATGAACATTTGAGAAGAGCATATCGACAGAGACATCTTTTTGTAGCACAGGTTTTGGCAAGTACATGTAGGTTTAATGTTCTGTGGGTAGAGGCTTTAGAAATTTCGTAGGTTTTAGAACTCCATCAAAATCTTCCCAACCAAAATCACACGGATCTTTCTCTACACATGCATGATCCAAAACATTTACATATCTTCTGAACAAGTAGAACGCTCTTTTAATGTGTCCAGACACAGAATATGACATCGGTGAAAGGCCACTTAGTGGGACCGATCTCTTGAGCACTTTGTACCGAAGATCGTCAAATGCGTGACAGTCAGAACTCGTTTTCCACACACACACAGGGTATTTTTCTACATCTTTAAAGTCACATTCTTCTTCTGTCTCAGCAAATCCTTTTAGAAACTTCACAGGTTCAGAAGTTATAGCTCCAAGCTTTGTTCCAATTTTGCTCATAGTGTCATCACCCGTAAGAATATGTGCCTTGATAAGAACACTGGGCATCTCTGGGTCACGTTTCTTGTACAGAATATGAAGCAGGATTAAGTGTCTTTTCATGCCTGTTCCATAACATATCCATAACTTATGAACATTACAACAAATCTAAGTAGTACAATAATAACATCTGTGTCATTTGACAGTACAATGACTCGATTGGAACCATTTTGAAGAGCCCACTCAACATGTGGCACAACACAAAGGTCAGCTTCCTCCAATTTGCTGTTAAGTTCTTGAACAATATGGCCCGTAACTTTTCAATATATCTCTGCAGGTACCAACGCCTCATTGACAATCTTTCCACATGTAATAATTGGAAATTCAGTGTTCACTGAAGTATCAGCAATGTTTTGGCGAGTTAACATCTCCAAGTGTTGATGACCAGAATTGATCAAATTGCACAGGTGTCAAATTGTTTATGCAGTCAAGGTCAATTGTTCCACTTGCAGACATTTGTCTGATTCTCTCACATTCTTTGACAGATAGTTCAAGATAACTGTCAAAGACAATGTGTAGTTCTTGCAAGGTGCACACGGACTTTGATATCTGTCGAACAATCTGAATGATCTCTCCGAAGTTTTGCATGGATGAAATCTTGACCATTCGCTATTGTGACATGTAGTCCAGAACAACAGCAGTTTTCAATGAGGACACCTTTTCAAATTGAAATTCTTGAGGTGAAAGTATGTGCTTCACTGGTTTGGTTGCAGCATCTCCATCAAATAATGTGTTTATTGGAAGATCATTCGACAGAATGTCCTTGATGAATTCCCACCTTTCTATTGCTACATCCATCTCTATGTGCTTGCGAAAGTTGCTTTTTGTAACCTGTTTTGTAGAGGCTGGTTGGACAAAACTCTTATTATGTCAATTAAAGAGTGGAAGTTTAGCTTTAGTGTAGGCCTGGGCAGAGCTCACAGAGTTCCGCTACGCGAAGTGACCCCAAAACTTTGGCGCACTACGCGGAGTTCTGCAAGCAGTGGAGTGCATTACATTGCGCCGTTTGTGCTGATTTTTAGCACCGGGTATTTGTCCCATGCTGTAAAATCGGTATGAATGGCACCACACACAGCATAAGAGGGTGCTGCTTCTTTCTGCCGCTCAAGTATATTCCTCAACGCAAACAGAAGGTTTCTCAACGAGAGCAGTAGTGACCATCCGCGACCGCCTGCGTTGAGAAATCTCGCCGGGAGGGAGTCTGGAGTAAGATTTTCCTCGCTCACACTCGCCAACTTAATGTTGGTGAGAGGGACCGAGGAACAAATTCTGCTTCGCTGAATTTTTTCAAGCTGCGTGGAGTGGGAAAAACTCAGCACA
This sequence comes from Calotriton arnoldi, assembly GCA_963921515.1. Classification (NCBI taxonomy): domain Eukaryota; kingdom Metazoa; phylum Chordata; class Amphibia; order Caudata; family Salamandridae; genus Calotriton; species Calotriton arnoldi. Next base: position 218,957 of record CAWUFW010014925.1, read on the forward strand.
CTTCGCGAGCGGAGTGGAATTTCACACCCGGGCTACTTGAGTGATTATGTCAGACATGCTTTCCTCTTTCAATACAAATCTCTCCTGCTTCAGTTTTGCGTATAGTTTCGAACCATGTTCCAGGACATCCAGTATATGTGTCTTTAAATCGTTATCCACTTATTGTTTGGTCATGAAGTTGTTGGTGGTGAGGACCAGTTTTACAATGGTCCAATAATTTTGAGTTTGTCATCTCTCTGAAAACATTGCAAATAGAAAGGATTTCATGGTAAACTAGCTGCCATTGAGCAACATATTCACTTTTATGGGGCCGATTCCGATCTCGGCCGGTAGGGCACCGAATCGGATTCGGCTGAACCGGATCCGATTCGGAGCCCTTATTCCCGACCGAATCGTACGTGCGTCCGGGCGAATGAGTACGATGCAAGCGCGTGCAAATTCGCCGACCGACTCGTACGCCCGTCCCAACCGCACCGACCGACTCGCACGGATGCGCGGCGCACCTCGCAATGGAGACGTTCCCCGGCCGGGCAAGTATGATGCGCGTCGCGAGCAGTCCGACCGACTCGCGCCGTCCGGCTCCAAGAAGCAGTCGGAGCCGTACTTTGGGGGTCCGTGTCGGACCCCCCTGTACGCGTAGCCGCGCGAGTCGCACACAGGGGGGACCCATGGGTCCCCCCTACCTGTGCGTGTACGGCGCGAGTCGCTTCGCTGCGTACACGCCGTAGGGGGCGCCCTTGTCCGCCTCGAACCCATTGAGTCAATGGGAGGCCGCGTACGCGTTGTACGACGGGCTCCCATTGACTTCAATGGGAGTCCGACCGACTCGAGTCCGATGGCATACGTGCGCATCGTACTCGTTCGGTCGGGCTGCTAGGGTCCGATTCGGTCGGAAATCTCTCTGGGTCCGGCTCGGTCGGAGAGATTTCCGACCCAAATCGGAATCGGCCCCTATGTGTCTGACCAACGGTGCACAGTCAAAATATCGATTTTTAAATATCAACCTACCTTAATATCGAGCTTTTAATATCGTAGGGACAGAATATCGAAATCAAGAATATCGTTGACCAGAATATCGACCCCAAGGTAAGTAATATTGTTTTTTTTAATATCGAAGTAAGTAATATCGAAGTAAGTAATATCGTTAGCAAAAATATTGTTGTCAATAATGTCAAAAAAAATGTTAGTGTTATGTATTTTAGTATGTATTTTATATGTATGTTCAACATTTTTGTAATGTATTTTCATAAATTTTTAAATAAATGTTTAGAAATTAGTAGTTTTGTTAAAGTAAATTTTGCGTTTTAGTATCAGAGCGGGTTGTGGGTTTATAGGGGAATGGGGTGGGAAGTAATTTAATTAAATTAATTAATTAATATGTTTTTATGTATTTTTATTGATTATTAATTAATTGTTAATTAATTATTAATTGGTAATTAATTTTTATTAATTGGTTAATTTATAACTATATTAATTATAATTCATTTATTATTAATTTTTATGTATTGTTATTGTTAATTAATTTATTGGTAATTAATTATTAATTGGTAATCAATTTTTATTGATTGTTTAATTTATAATTATATTAATTATAATTAATGTATTATTAATTTTTATTTATTATTATTGTTAATTAATTTATTGTTAATTAATTATTAATTGGTCATTCTTTTTTATTAAGTGATTAATTGATAATTAAATTAATTATGTGATTTTTTATGTGTAGTGGGTTGTGGGTTTATAGGGGGATAGGGTGGGAAGTAATTAAATTAAATTAATTAATGAATATGTTTTTATTTATTGTTATTGATTATTAATGTATTGTTAATTAATTATTAATTGGTAATTAATTTTTATTAATTGGTTAATTTATAAGTATATTAATTATAATTAATTTATTATTAATTGTTATTAATTGATTAATTGATAATTAAATTAATTGTGTTTTTTTATGTGTAGTGTGTTGTGTGTTAAAGGGGAATAGTGTGGGAAGTAATTTAATGTTATTTAAGTAAATATTAATTTAAATTTATTGGTATTTATTAATATCTTTTTTGTTAATTAATTATTAATATGTTATTTATTTAAAAAAAAATTTAATTGATAAGTATGTTAATTTAACCCTACGCTATCCTACATTTTCCACACTGTTGCACTCACTGGAGTTGGAATAGTAATTTTAACCCTACGCTATCCAACGCTTTCCCTACTGTTGCACTCACTGGAGTGGGAATAGTAATTTTTACCCCTACGCTATCCACCGCATTCCCTACTGTTGCACTCACTGGAGTGGGAATAGTAATTTTTACCCCTACGCTATCCAACGCTTTCCCTACTGTTGCACTCACAGGAGTGGAAATAGTAATTTTTACCCCTACGCTATCCTGTGTTGCACTCTCTGGAGTGGGAATAGTAATTTTTACCCCTAGGCTATCCAACGCTTTCCCTACTGTTGCACTCACTGGAGTGGGAATAGTAATTTTTACCCCCACGCTATCCAGCGCTTTCCCTACTGTTGCACTCACTGGAGTGGGAATAGTAATTTTTACCCCTACGCTATCCAGCGCTTTCCCTACTTTTGCACTCTCTAGAGTGGGAATAGTAATTTCTACCCCTACGCTATCCAACGCTTTCCCTACTGTTGCACTCACTGGAGTGGGAATAGTAATTTTTACCCTTACGCTATCCAACGCTTTCCCTACTGTTGTACTCACTGGAGTGGGAATAGTAATTTTACCCCTACGCTATCCTGCGCTTTCCCTACTGCTGCACTATCTGGAGTGGGAATAGTAATTTTTACCCTGACGCTATCCAACGCTTTCCCTAATGTTGCAATATGTGCAGTAAGTATATATATTAATTTATATGTATATGTTTAATTAATTTTAACAATATGTATTAGTTATTATTTTTAAATATGTTTTAATATTTTTAACTATATTTCTTTTAATTATATGTATTATTTACTTAATTTTACATTATTATTAAAACATAAAAAAAACGATATTTTTAACATCGATATTTTTGACAACGATATTTTTAACATCGATATTTTTGTACTTACCTTTATGTAGATAGGACTTCGATATTTTTGACTTCGATATTTCTGTGTCGATATTTTTGTAGGTGGATTTTTTGTCCGTCGATATTTTGTCAGACATTCCTGACCAACACTTTCCTTGGAGCTTTTATGTGATCTCTGGATCGTCTGTTCCAGTTTCATATCTGGAGCCACAGCATTAAACCTTCCCTCTCTGTCTTTCACCACAAAATGTCTTTGGATGAATTTTCTGTAGAGGTATGGTTTTTCCAGCTCTAGCTTCTTCACTCTTCTAAATACCAGGACCCATATCTCAGGTAGTTTATAAAATTGAATTCACAAAACACAGTAATCAGTGACTCCAGTCTTCACATGCAGCTCCCAATCACCATCCCGATCAGCATGTACCAAGTTTATCACTTGAGCTATCATGTGTAAAACATTTCTTCAGTACTTGAAAAGTTCAGATTTTTCTTCACTTTTTTGACAAACTCTGCAAACTTGTTTTTCAGGTTTTCTGATTTTTAAGTGAGTGTATTAAACATTATCTGGCTTTGCATTATGTCTTTTGAATGAAGTGTATTCTGTGTCTTGTTCACTTCTGAGATAAGATATGCAAAAGCTGATTTGTCATTCTTATTCCTGAAAGCATTCCAACACAATGTTTCTATAGCCTCAGATATGATGAGCATACCTTGTAACGAACCAACGTAATGAGTTCTGCTTAATACTGACTAGACAGTTTTGCTTCCAAAGACTTCAGCCTCAATTAGTGCATTGCCTATGACACATCCACTGAGACAACTTCCTGCCCACCGCAACACAACTTTTGTCACGTGGAAAACTCCAATCATTCGATAAAGATCATCAAATTCTACAAGATTGCTCATAAAAAATGTCAGCTACAATACGGAAAACACTTTCATCACAGAAAATTGGCAGGATAGGCTAGTCTTCAACCTGAGCATGCACATTTTGGACATTTTTTAGAGCTGTGTATACTGTTGCGTAGTTTGTGACTGGAAATGGTATTACTGGTAAAAAAACAACCTTCTTCAGTGGGACAGTATTTTGGGAGATCAGAGCATGAATTCCAGCCCACGGAGGAACTGCTTTTCTTCATCCGTCAGTCCGCACCGAATAAGAGATATGGCAAATTCATTTAAATCACCTTTGTGGACCACGGCATCAGGTAGAAGAAGATCCATGTCCTCAGCCACTTGTAAACTTTCTGGTAGACTGGGACTTGTTGATGACTTGTAATGATTTTGTACACGTTGGCAAGGCAGTTGGGTTATAAGTTTGCAACTTTGTATGTTTATGCCTACAGCTGACACAGCTTGTTTTCCAGCAGCTACTTCATTGGTACTGTCTTGAAAAAGCACCATGGCAGTATTATGTGTGCTGGATGCTCCAGACAAAGAAGAGCTGTCTTCAAAATCAAAATTATCAAGAGCAGCAATTGTAAATCCTTTCCTGGTAAAGTGACTTGGAAGTGGTGTGCTGTCAGATTCACAATATTTTACAGCATGTGCTGCTAACAAGTTCCTGCTCCGTACTAAGTCATTATAACTTTTTGCTACACCAATCCTATTCATTGAAATGATTAGTACTCTACTTTTGCACTTGTCATAGATTGCGTGGGCAGTCATCATGTATAACATAGTTTTCTTTTTGCCGTGATGTAATTCATAAAACATGATTTGGAAAAGACAGTACATTTGCACAAAAAAAGCCTGTCAGGTCATGGGATTGTCTTCCACTTCTTCACTTACATCTTCAATGCCATCATCAATGTTGTTGGCTTCTGTTCCGAACTTTAGGGGCATATTTACAAGCCACTATTGCCACAGGAACGTCACTTTTACTGACTTTCCTGTGGCGTTGGGGGCTTCGCCTTATTCACAAGGTGGCGTTAAGCCCCGTAATGTGGCTTAACGCCACCTTGTGAATAAGACACCTTTTCACACTATACTTAGGGTGAAAGGGGTGGGCAATGACTGTTGCGGTGGGCATTCCGCAGCAACACCCATTGATTTTGACGTTGCCCCATATTTACAAGGGTGGCATAAATATGGGGCAGTGCCAAAATTTAGACCAGGGAAATCCTGATCTTAAACAGGCGAAACGAGGAGAAATGCTTTATTTCTCCTTGTTTTGGCTGTTTCTATGTGTGCTGTATTGTGCAGCACACAGAGAAACAGCAAAACACCATGTATGATTGTTTATGTGCAGGAAGGTGTCCCTTCCTGCACATAAACAATCATTTTAAAAATGACGAGTTGCAACTTTTATGTGTGCTGCACAATCACCATTTATGATTGTTTATGTGCAGGAAGAGACACCTTCCTGCATATAAACAATAATTTCCCACAACTGAGGCACCCTTGCACTGTGATGCAAGGGTGCCTGCATTGGCGCTAGGCAGCTACATTTAGCACCAGCACAGGAAGAAACGCAGGGCTGCACCATATTTTAAATATGGGGCAGCCCTGCATTTCTAAAGTGACAGCGCGCAGCGTTAGCCTTCTTGGCTTAACGCCGCACTCCACCACTTTAGTTGTAAAGATGCCCCTTAGTTTGTAAGAGTTTTGCTTTGCTGATATTAAACAATGATGTAAAAAATGTTAAGACAACATCAAGCATTCTTGTTGACTCCCATGATTTGCGGAGCTCTGGGGCATAACGAAATGTGTCATTAAGTCCAAAATCTAAATCTTTCATGACATTTCTTGAAATAGTTCCTGCTGATTTTACTGAATTCTGTGATCTTATTTTGGTAGCTAGAACTTCAGGAATCACATCTGCCGAGAACACCATAAGTGGCTCATTCTTTTTGTTAGACTTACAAAAATGAATTCTGTCATTGTACATTCTCACCAGAGAAATCTTAAATTCATTATTATAGATCAATACAGTTTCATCAATGTTGACCATTATTTATCTGATCTCACTGAGTGTGAACCCGTAGCCAGCACTCAGGGGTGGCTTTAAAACTTAATTTGTGTTTTCAAAGAGTGCAAACTTAACTGAAGGCTGACAGTTACATTGCTGCTGGGAGCTCATTGTACATTCATATTTTCAAATGTATGCACGCATGAAGTTCAAGGGTGTATACAAATCTGCTGCAAATACATTCACCTCGTTGTTTAGATAAGCTACTCGGCTGAAAACTTCATCTTGGAAGAAACTAGCTTCATATAAAACATGTTTGCCCTTTGAGACTCACATACTCTGTACTTTGTTATTTTGGCAATCCCTTTGGCCCCTGTTCTGGCTAAACCACAGATAACTCATTGAAGATTCTCTGCTTTCTAATCAGTTGTTGGAGGTGGATGAGGAGTAGCCATCGATCTTCTAAGTGAATGGGCATTGGGTTTGGTTGTCGTTGCTTTCTCAGAAGACTCGGATTCTTATTGTGATTCACTGGCTTCTACTATTTTTGGACACATTTTCTCCAGTCTTTTTCCCATTGTATACTACTTGTAGCACTTGTTGTTACAATGATAAAATATTTGATCCTCTTCACCCATCAGTTTCAATATTTTATGAACTTCGTCTTGCCATTTTTCTGCAGCATTTCAAACTGTCTTCAGTCCAGCCGCAGTTGATGTTAGCTTTTCTTTCTGATTCGTTTGGCATATGACACATTTTTCTTTGTTGAAGGAGTCCTCAGATTTTGTAGTTAACAACACTCTGTCAGAAGGTAAAGATCCTCTGCTACCACCTGCTTTGCGCATGTTTACGAATTTGAATCAACTGAAAATCTGAAACAAAGACAATATTAAAATAAATTACCAATATGATGGCTAAACACATCATTATAGAGCCATCATTTTGGAAATTGGCAGAATGGTTGCTCTGAGTAGTTTTTTCTGTCTCTATAAGACTACTTAACACCCAACACCTATATTTCGACACCAAAATGAATTATATAGGTCTCATGGTTCCTGAAAGATTACATCATCACTGCAACACATCCGCCATTTTTTAAAATGCCGTCCAGAAAAATTCGGCCCAGATTAGCAATGTCTAGCCAAGCTAAATTACTTCTCTAATGATATATAAACACAAATCAAAAATGAAAATCTCTGGACAATTCTTTTTTTACAGAGGTATATCACGGGGCCAGGACTATAGTAGAGATGTGTTAAATGTGTTGTTTACTAATGATTCGCGTTGGTAAATGTGACATACTAATTAGCTCGATCCTGTTAAAGATTTTTGTAGTCTGGTATACGTATGGATTGGTGTGCCAAAAGACATTGTCCTTTCTTGTTTTTCTGGGTGGTTAGTGGTCAGTCATCCAGTTTATGCAGATTGTCTTCTAGACAGCGAGTGCAGTCCAGCATATAGCTATGTTAGAAGCGTGAATTTAATCATGGTGGAAAAGCATAGAAAGATCTGAAAATTAAATGTGATCTACAGTATTGCAGCAGCCAGAGAATAGGGCAGACTAAATGTGCCCACCAACACGTTTCATGTCATATTAGATGCTTGTGTAGCACTCAGACCTTCCTTGGGCTACTTCAAACTGCTAATGGGAAAAAAGAATGAGTGTGAAAGACGAAAAAGAACAGTGGAAGGAATTTAAGGGAAAGGGAAAATGGGATCACAATGTTATGTCATTGCTAGCTCTTTGTGTAGTACTTGCAACATGATAAAGCACTTCAAAGCACTAAAACTGTAAGAGAAAAAAGAAATAGGGGACATGAGAGCAAGGGGCTCTACAGTGATGATATTATAGTAAGTCACAGGTGACAGGAATCTGAGTTAATCAACACATATACAGTGGGTGAAAAGTGAAAAAGACAATTTTCTTGGATAAAGTGGCAGACAACGTCCTTCAAAAAGGAAAGTTGGCAAGTGTGCCAAGCACAAAGAGTGCCTGCTTTCTGAGAGTATTGTTTATCTGTCACAAGCTCTGACACAACATGCAGATGTGACTATTTGTGCATCATCACTAACAGATAGAGCAGCCCTGGCCTATCGGACTACTGCCATTATCCTCAGTATACCAGCCTCTCAGCCTGACATGCATCTATTCTGAGGTAAGAGAGATCTAGCAGATTCAGTTGGATCATGTGATTCTGTAGAGGACACAGTTATTTTAGAAAAATTTCCGGATGTAGGACCCAACTCCAGGCTGCATTGCCTAAGCATGCACTCCTGGGGGGGGGGGGTGGTCACAGTCGTTTTTCAAACCAGTAACTCTCTTAACTATTATATGCTCTTTTCCGCTAGAAATTGCTGCAAAAACAATTGTTTTTGGTCCATGCAATAATGAAATCGCGCTGGACAATGCACTATTCAATCACATTTTTAAGGGAAAGGTCTTGAGGGTAGACCCCTCTCCACACACTTATGCAGGCCTTACACCCCATCACTGCCAAAGCTCACCAGCTGCCATTTTCTGCATCATAAGGTGACATGGAGAATAATTGTCAGAGTGAGGGTTGCGAGGCCTTGCCTCAATCCACTGCGGATTGCACTGTAACCTCTCTTTGTTGTCCTCTGTGGTTATGACTGTATGTTAACAGAGAGCTGTGTGGATTTGTCTGGTTCAGATATTGTGGTTTCATTAACATGGAAGTTTGGCATGAATTATGTGTGAGTTGTGAGGATTTTGTGTGAGTTCTTGCCTTTGCTCTTCTGTGGTGTGCATTTTGTAGTTTGATTACAGTAGGAGATCCTGTGCCTGTTCTTGTTTACTCATTGTTTGAAAGAAAGCCAGGTTTTCTGTATCTTTTGTGTTCCTTTTCCTTGCATGCATAACCCAGTGCATTTAAGGTAGAGCTCAACCTGAATAAAGAAATCACTATGTCTCACAGGTGTGGCTCCTGACTCATCTTAATGAAGACCCTTCTGATAAATCCTATGACAATCTAGCTTGTTTTTAACAAACAGCCACTCTCCGGGGGAAAAAACCCATAAATGTACTGTACCTATCATTCCAGTGGTGTAGCCTTGCTGTTGCAGGATCTTGGCAAAAGTTGTTTCATTTGTGGGGAGGCCTCCTGATGCACCAACCCAAAAAAGAACACGGAACGCACTGTCAGAATCCATGCCTAAATCACAGAACATGTGAAGACATTACTGCTATGTTAGCAAATGTTTACAAACTTCTTCAAGCTTTTATAGCTCAGTGACAGACAAAATCAATACTTAAGGTTTAACATACCTGAATTCGACACAGGTACCTATACTTGATTTTCTACTTTAACAGAAATACAAAGCTGGTGTATGTCAATAGAGCATCTTTCAATAATTAAATTCAGATACCAATGAGGAGACTCTGCATTGTACCTACACAAAATAACAAGCATTGGCAATGCTAATAGGCCTTGCTTTAAAGTGGAATATTATGGCTGTTTAACAATTTACAATTAGATAGTACGGTAGGGAAAACAATTACGCAGGTTCTGAAGAGATGGCTGAGGTAGTATAGGATGGCCTCCTTAGCTCTAATGCACATGGGGGTTGTGCTGCATTGAGAAACACAGTATCAACTGGCTGTTGGTATGCTTTTAAAGATGGAATTGGGGCATCCCATTTAAGAGTGATACATGCTAATTATAGACAAGCAGCATGGTACCACTGTCTTTCTTTTGCGTGCCATTGAATGTATTGACCCCTGAAGGGTAAGTGACTGAGTTGACTGTGCTAGGATTTGACATGTTTAGCTACTGACTACAACTAATGCCAGGATTAATCCTTGAATCACTGAGCCATCTGATTGGCAGGAGAAGAGAAGTATTGACGAGCAAAAATATGTTTTGCAGAGTGATATCTTGCCATGTTTTAGCGTTGCCTATTGAAGCAATAAAGTCCAGTCTCCCTTGAAGTGACTGAATAACGTGTGGAGTGGCAGCATAAGCTGGGGCTATAGTAAGGGACACAGTTAAACTTGGAGGACAGCTTTGGTCAGCCCTGCTTGAGAGGAGAGAAGAGTAGACTTGCTGCCTGTAAACAAGGAGTCACTTCTGGCCCAAATAATCAGAGGTTCTTGCTTGCTCTTGCTCTGTGCTGCTTCATGGGTGCTGGAGCGACTGATTTTGGGGAAGATTATGAGTCTGGTGGTCCACAGCCTGCCAGACTCATAGGGGCGCAGTGGTCTCCTGACTGCCCAATTATAATAAGGGTGGTCAGACCTCCATTGCTCCACCGCAGCCGCCAGGGAACGTGTTGCAGCGGTCAGGAGTCCAAGCATATTACAAGTTTCTTCTCTGCCACGGTTTCCACGGCGGTTCCACCGCCATAAAAACCGTGGCAGAGAGGAAACAAAGGGGGCCCTACAGATACCTCACGCCCTGTGGATGGACACAGGGGACACAACATGTCCGTGCAGGAACTGTTTTTAGCGTTTCCATTATGGTGTCCATTTTTTGAGGCCCTACCATGGAAACACCAAAAAAAAGCCTGCAAGACAAGAGAATACTCCTAATCTGGCGAGCAGCCCGACCACGGCTTTGGCGGTGCGGCGGCAGTGCGGATCCGGCGCTGCACGCCCAAAGTTGTAATCAGGCTCATAGTGCATTTTTACTCATATTCCAAAGGTTCCCTCCACACCATTTAAAAGTGTGGTCTACAATCTTTAGTAATGGATCTCAAGAGTTTCCCGGGCCCGGTTCTTCTCAAAGTCCTAATATTTACATTGTATTTTGTTGCCTGAAGTCCTAAATGCATATTGGGACAGAGAAAATGACAGGCCCCACAAAGTAAATTAAAATCCTTGGCTGGATGAGTTACTTCTCTATGGACTAGATAATTGTAAAAATTCAAAAGTAACTCTTTGTTATGTAAATATTTACCTCAACATATTGCACTATTGCTCTGGGTTTGTGGTTTTAGGGCAGCCTCTAGTTAATGGTAATAGATGTAGCTACAAACAGTAACACTGTATTCCTCAATTCAATATTACTATCCTGACAGACTCCTAGCAGGATATACTAGGTCATAGCATGTGTATATAACACAAGGGGGCATATTAGCAAGACCCACGTTAAAATTATCGCCGTTTTAGCGGCAGGAAACTGCCGCTAAAACGGCGATAATGGGCTTGCTAATATGCGTTATAGAATTCCAATAGAAGCCCAGGTTAGATGTGCAGGACATCTAACCTGGGCTTCTATTGGAATTCTATAACGCATATTAGCAAGCCCATTATCGCCGTTTTAGCGGCAGTTTCCTGCCGCTAAAACGGCGATAATTTTAACGTGGGTCTTGCTAATATGGCCCAAGGTTTTACGAATTAAAATACTAATATTTTTTAATTTAAAGCTCTGTTATGCTGCTTGGTTATAACATAGTGAAAGTCATTTCTTGTCACGAGACTAAAACATGTTTTTGAGAATTAAAAGCTCCCAGCTGACCCTTGGTGAATATGCAAATCGTGAGATTAAACAGGGTCATTCAAGCTTTCCAAGCCTGATGCATAACAGTCCTGCTTTTGAAAAAGAGGCATCATGAAATAATGCAATGTTTATGAACAATTCATAACTCCGGGCATTTTATAGTCCATTGATAAATATTACTTGTATTAAATTTGTAATTTTGTTTGACTGCAACCCCCAACTGCGGTGATTTTCAGCAGTTCTTTGTATTTCGCTGAGCATGTCACACTAGAATCCACTAGAATGTCAAATTATTGGAAGTTGTCTGGTATACCATAGGCGAGACCTCTGTTAAATATATGATATTAGCAAAATAGCTTAGGAAGTTAAATCCCTGCATCAGAAATTAACCGTAGCATGCTAATTAAAAATTAAACTCCCTGTGTGAAATTCCCCTCAGCACAATTGTAAGTTACACAGTGGGCTCGCCCAAAGATTTAATTTTACCATCTAGAAAAATCAGCTTGTTAAATCACATTGGGAAAGGTCTGCAGTGCAACCTGTCTGCAGTCCCAGGCCTCTGCCCCCGGCATCCGACCCCACCTGATCCTCTACCAAGACACCACCTGGTGGGTCCATGTGAACATTATATAATCCCCACTGCCAGGGAAAATCTTCTCCCACACATCCACGCTGCCCCACACCAGCCACCCTTTAGACATTTGCCACCAACCCAAAGTGGGTGGTACATGTTTGTTTTAAACCTCCTAATTTGGGAATTCCCTGTAGAATGCTGCCTTGTAGAGCTTGGTTTACAAAGTTATTCCCTATTCCTTAGGGTTTAACTCATAATAGGAGGATGTATGGGTCCAGTACAAGTAAGGAGGAATTATGTGCAGAGATTTTGGGTGGGCAGAATTTCCATTACCATCTGAAATCTCCTCATAAAATTCCCCCTGTCTACTATATTTGTCATTGGATCACACAAACCAAAGCCTCTCCCTTTTAGAACATTCATTACTTATCGCAAAAATATTGTTGTTACTTTTACTAGTTTTTATCGACCAGTAATTTGCGCATCTGACCCTAAAGTCAGCGACCCTTGACCTTGCCAGGTAGGTCGCTCCCCCACCACACAGCTCTGCCTGTGTTGTCCTGCCCGCTGCTGCTGCTGGTAAGTTCACCCCTCTGCTTGCTGTCTCTGTGCCCTCTGCCTGCTGTCCCCCTCGCTGCTCCCGGTTTCTGTGCCCGTTTTCCTCTGCTTGTTGCCCTTTTTGCCTTCTGTTCCCCTCGTGTGCCCCCGATTCTGTGCCTGTTTTGCCTTCTGTTCCCCTCGTGTGCCCCTGATTCTGTGCCCGCCTTTGCCTTCTGTTCCCCTCGTGTGCCCCTGACTCTGTGCCCGTTTTGCCTTCTGTGCCCCTGATTCTGTGCCCGGTTGCCCCCGGTTACCTCGCCGCTCCCAGTTCCCGCCGCTGTGTCCCCTGTGGCCCGCACCTCTCACTGACCATTCTCTGCCCCTGCCTCCCGCCTCCCAGCTGCTCCTCCCTCCCACTTCCCCATATATGGCGGCCGCTGCGCGGTGAGGAGAGCGACTCTTGACCTTGCCAGGTAGGTCGCTCTCCCACTACACAGCTCCGCCTGTGTGGCCTGCCCGCTGCTGCTGCTGGTAAGTTCGCCCCTCTGCTTGTTGTCTCTGTGCCCTCTGCCTGCTGTCCCCCTCGCTGCCCCCGGTTTCTGTGCCCGTTTTCCTCAGCTTGTTGCCCTTTTTGCCTTCTGTTCCCCTCGTGTACCCCCGATTCTGTGCCCCTTTTGCCTTCTGTTCCCCTCGTGTGCCCCTGATTCTGTACCCACCTTTGCCTTCTGTTCCCCTTGTGTGCCCCTGACTCTGTGCCCGTTTTGCCTTCTGTGCCCCTGATTCTGTGCCTGGTTGCCCCCGGTTACCTCGCCGCTCCCGGTTCCCGCCGCTGCATCCCCTGTGGCCCCGCCCCCCTCACTGACCATTCGCTGCCCCTGCCTCCCGCCTCCCGCCTCCCAGCTGCTCCTCCCTCCCACCTCCCCATATATGGCGGGCGCTGTGCGGCCGCGCCGAAGGCGCTCCTAAGGCAAGCCCGTCTGCGCCCGTCCGCGCCTGGACCGCGCCCGGCGCCAGAACCCCTGGTCCTTGCGTCCCCTGCACCCACCACGACAACCGCCACCGCTACGATGCCAGCACACTCCACGCTCTCAACCCCGGACAGACCCACACCTGCTTCAAGGCCACCCCGAAATGCACTCATGGTCCCTTCACCTGCCGGAACTGCAGTTACACCAGCCTCAGAGCCGCCGAGGTGCCCGCCAAGAAGGACCTCAACCACCTCCGATGCATCCTACTGAACACCCGCTCCACACGCAAACACGCCGTCGAGCTCTGGGACCTGCTCGACACATCATCACCGGACGTCGCCTTCCTGACAGAGACCTGGATGAACCCTCGTCTACAGACCCCCCGGACCCCGACCCCAGTTCGGCGACTCCATCGCCGACTTCATCAGCACGCACGCCCTGACCTCCACCAACTACATCCTCCTCGGAGACCTGAACTTTCACCTGGACAACAACAACAACAGCAACTCCACCACCCTGATCGACAACCTCGCCAACCTCGGACTGAGACAGATCGTCACAACGCCGACCCATTCTGCCGGCCACACGCTAGACCCCGTCTTCTCCTCAAGCGCCCACATCTCCTTCAGCCACACCACCGAACTCCTCTGGACCGACCACCGCTGCATCCACTTCACCTTCCAGAAACCCACCACACACCACCGCACCCAACAGATCCCACGCCGCTGCTGGAATAAAGTCACCGAAGACCAACTATAGGCAAACCTCGCTCTCAGCCCACCCACCCACCCCTCCAACACCGACGACGCTGCCCGCAACCTCAGACGATGGATAGACGACTGCGCCAACAACCTCGCCCCGCTGAAAAAACCCACCTACAGAGACACCAGCAAGAGAGCCAGCTGGTTCACCCCAGAACTCCTAGCATCCAAGCGTACCTGCCGGAAACTAGAGAATAAATGGCACAGTGAAAAGACACCGGACAGCCACGCAGCCCACAAAGACGCCACCCGCAACCACCATCACCTTATCAGGTCCGCCAAGAGGATCTCCTTCAAAGACCGCCTCGACAACAACGCACACAACAGCAAGGAGCTCTTCAACATCGTGAAGGAACTCTCCAACCCCAGCTCCAACACCAACGATATCCCGCCGTCGCAAGCCCTGTGCGATTCCCTCGCCACCTTCTTCCACCGCAAGATCGCCGACATCCACGACAGCTTCAACACCCAGACTGCCCCAACAGTCACCAACACACCAGACTCGCCACACACCATCGACCACGACCCCTTGCCAGCCTGGGCCAACGTGAAGATCGATGACACCATCAAGACCATGAGCACAATCCACTCCGGCTCCCCGTCAGACCCTTTCCCGCACCACATCTTCAACAAAGCCAGCAGCTCCATCGCACCCCACCTGCACAATGTCATCAATCTCTCCTTCGAGACCGCGACCTTCCCAGAGAGCTGGAAACACAGCGAGATCAACGCCCTACTCAAAAAACCCAAGGTGGAACCGAGAGACCTCAAGAACTTCCGTCCCATCTCCCTGCTTCCGTTCCCAGCCAAGGTCATCGAGAAGATCGTCAACAGACAGCTAACCCGATACCTCGAAGAAAACAGCATCTTGGACCCATCCCAGTCAGGGTTCCGCAGCAACCACAGCACTGAGACTGCCCTCATCGCCGCCACCGACGACATCAGGACCCTGCTGGACAACAGTGAGACCGCAGCCCTCATCCTGCTGGACCTCTCCACCGCCTTCGACACTGTCTGCCACCGCACTCTACGCGCACGCCTCCATGACGCAGGCATCCGAGACAAGGCCCTGGAATGGACCACCTCCTTCCTCTCCGGCAGAACCCAGAGAGTCCGCCTCCCCCATTCTGATCCGAAGCCTCCAAGATCATCTGCGGTGTACCCCAGGGATCATCCCTCAGCCCGACACTGTTCAACATCTACATGGCCCCGCTCGCACGCATCGCCCGACAGCATGACCTCAACATAATCTCCTACGCCGATGACACTCAACTGATTCTCTCCCTCACCAAGGACCCCCTCACCGCCAAATCCAACCTCCACGAAGGAATGAAGGCCGTCGCCGACTGGATGAGGAGCAGCCGACTAAAGCTGAACACGGACAAGCCGGAGGTCCTCATCCTCGGCTCCAACCCTTCAGCCTGGGATGACTCCCGGTGGCCAACGACACTGGGGGCAGCCCCGACACCCACAGACCATGCACGCAACCTGGGAGTCATCCTCGACTCAACGCTCTCCATGGCCAAGTAAGTCAATGCAGTCTCCTCCTCCTGCTTCAACACCCTCCGCATGCTCCGCAAGATCTAGAGGTGGATCCCGACAGATACAAGAAGAACAGTCACCCAGGCCCTCGTCAGTAGCAGACTCGACTATGGAAACGCCCTCTACGCGGGAGCCCCGGCCAAGCTCATCAAACAACTGCAACGCATTCAAAATGCCTCTGCACGCCTGATCCTCGACGTACCATGCCACAGCCACATCACCCCCCACCTGAGAAACCTGCACTGGCTCCCCGTCGACAGGAGAATCTCCTTCAAACTCCTCATCCACGCACACAAGGCACTCCACAAGACCGGCCCAGCCTACCTCAACAGACGACTCTTCTTCTACGTCCCTAACCGCCAGCTCCGCTGACCTCTCCCTCGCCACCGTCCCTCGCATCCGAAGAACAACCACCGGTGGCAGATCCTTCTCCCACCTCGCCGCCAAGACCTGGAACACCCTTCCACTCAGCCTACGACAGACCCAAGACCTGCTGACCTTCAGGAGGCTACTCAAGACCTGGCTGGTCGACCAGTAGCGGCACCCCCCCCCTTTTTTCCCCAGTGCCTTGAGTCCCTCGCTGGTAAGTTGTGCGCTCTACAAATTCTGTGATTGATTGATTGAAAGTCCTTTCCCAGCTGTCTTGTAAGTCATATTTGTTCTTGGGGCCCAGGAACACTGAATGAAGCCAGCAGCCGAAAATAAAAGGTCTGGGAATGAGAATTACAGAATCCTGCAATCTGTGAATTTCAGTCAAGCATCTAGAAATTACGGGAAAAGGAGGAACAGCGTAAAGCTCACCAATTGACTAGCCTTGTAAAAACACATCTATTGTAGTGCAAGCCGATCTGGTCTCCAGCTGAATAAATGGGGCAAGTCAGAGTTAAGAGGTGACTGACAATGGGCCCTAAGATTTGTTCAATGGCTGGAAAACTAGAGAATAGATTTTCCGATTTTGATAATCTTTCAAATGCTTGGAAAACCATTTACCATTACCACTGTGCTATGATGAATACCTGACTGATACTCTGCTTGGACTGAAATGTTTTCATAAAAGGCGTTTGCCATGTCTGCTAGAGGTTCAGAGTTGATTTTCCCCGAGCTGTTGTATGTATCATAGTGTATATATGTTCTCTGTTGGAAATGGCCCTTTTTGTAGGGTTAACCCCAAACTTTTTGCTTCTTCCTCCTGTTTTTCCCTTACTTGTTTTTGTTGGTGTTAGGACTCTGGGCACTTTACCACTGCTGATCAGTGATAAAGTGCATATGCTCTCGGTGTAAATTGTGTTTTGGATTGGTGTTTCCATGATTGGCATATTTGATTTACTAGTCAGTCCCTAGAACCATGCACTGTGTGTGCCCAGGGCCTGTAAATCAAATGCTGCTAGTGGGCCTGCAGCACTGATTGTGCCACCCACATAAGCAGCCTGTAAATGTTACTCAGATCTGCCACTGCAGTATTGTTGTGGAGTTTAGTACAGCCATGTCGACTTGGCAAGTGCAACCACTTGCCAGGCCCTAACCTTCCCTTTCCTTACATGTCAGTCACCCCTAAGGTAAGCCCAAGGTACCCCTGTGGGCAGGGT
This sequence comes from Calotriton arnoldi, assembly GCA_963921515.1. Lineage (NCBI taxonomy): Eukaryota > Metazoa > Chordata > Amphibia > Caudata > Salamandridae > Calotriton > Calotriton arnoldi. Next base: position 236,322 of record CAWUFW010014925.1, read on the forward strand.
GCAGTGTATGTGAAAGGTAGGACATGCCCTGGTGTGTGTGGCATGTCCTGATAGTGAAATACTGCCAATTTCGGTTTTCACTATTGCAAGGCTATCTGTTCCCATAGGATAGAATGGGGGGTTTGTTTATAACATCTTATAAGCCTAACTACCCTTGGGAACAAGATAGGAATATAAAGTTTGATATGCCTGAACTCAGAATATTAAAATGCATCTTTTAGTAAAGATGATTTTTACATTATGTGTTTGAAAATACCACTTTTAGAAAGTAGGTATTTTCTTGCTTCGCCATCCTGTGTGCCTCTGCTGGGCTTGTGGATTGACTGTCTGGCTTTGGAGTGACAGGGGCTGGGGATGAGCAGTGGCTCCAGAGAGTCTGGATGAGTCAGGGCTGGGCTGAATAGACCTGGGCTGCATTTAGAGTAGGGGAGGAGATTTCCTTTCACCTGAATGGGCTTGGTCTGCCTCTGACAATGCTGTCTCTACCTCCTGCCAGGAAGCTGCACCAGAAAGGACAAAACTGGTTCTGGCTGAGCAAAGACACTCTCTGCCTCCAGAGAACAAAGGATTTTGGGTTATAAAAAGTGGGGCCCAAGCCCCGAAACTTTAGAACTCGCTGGAATCAAGGAACCTCCCAAGAAGAAGAGCTGGGAAGCTGCCAGGAGGAGTACTGCCCCTTTGCTGGGTTGTTGCTTTGGTGGGTTGGTCTGCAGTTGCTGCTTCTGCCTTGGGCAGTGAAAGGACTAGACTGAACTTTCTTTCACTTGTGCTGAGTATCTCCAAGGGCTTGAAGTAGAACTTGCCTCCTGTTCTGATGTCTCAGGGACTGCAAAGATTTCACCAACCTCTGGGTAAAGCTTCTGGAACTGTTGTTTCAGTTGCCACAGAGAAGGGACACGCAACCACTTCGTCACCGACTCCCTCGCTAGCTGTGTCCTGACGGCACCGCAGAAGGCACCGACCGCATCCCTGGTCTAACCGACGACCGACGCTGCTGCCACTGAGCTGCTGCTTGCACTTTGACCTGTGGGCACTGCACTCCACATCGCCTCGCTTCATTTCGTCATCCTGGTCTCACTGACGCCATCGCTGCTGCTGACTTCGACACCCGTGACCGCATTGTGGCTGGGGGCACCGCTCGTAAGTTTCACGACTCACCGCCTCGACCCACACAGCTGTCTGGCCCGACCGATGCCAGGTCCCGCTAACCTGCTCTGCCGTCTGCACTGCAACCTGCCAGCACCGCATCGAGCACCGCCTCACCCTACACCATAAGCCTTGGTCTCACCAATGCCGTCTTGATGATCCTCACCGAGCCGGTGCCTGCACCGCATCGAGAGGGCACCGCAACCTGCACCGCTTCCATTTTGCCACGCAACCGCGACTGTTGCCACGACCAGCTCGCACTAACATGCCAGCCGCAACGAGAAAGGTACTGTTACTGAGTCTGTCCACGCTTTCGCTGACCCGTACCGGCGCAGTCGATTGGAACTGCTAGACTCTGTTGTTTTCAGCATCGCGGTACCCCGGACGGAGCTACCGACTCATACACACTGTGTTTTTGAGATATTTCTGCAATTTTAAGGATATCTTGCAAAGTATATATTTTTAAAGTACTGTATGTTGAATTCTTATCATCTTGGTCTTGTTTTGGATATATAAAAATATTGGATATTTTTCTAAACTGGTGTGGTGTCCTTTTGTAGTGTTTTCACTGTATTACTGTGGTTATGTGCAAATGCTTTACACACTGCCTCTGAGATAAGCCTGACTGCTTGTGCCAAGCTACCAAGGGGGTGAGCAAGGGTTATTTTAGGAGTGTAACACCCTTATCCTGACTAGGAACTTACCGCTGCCAACAAGAGACCCCCATTTCTAACACTGGTGGCATTGGTGGGATAGGACTTTTGTTTGAACTTGACTTACAGTGATTAGTGTGTACTTCTACCATATCGCAGACCATTACGTGCCATTACGTGCCACATACTGGTTCTTTTTCTTTTTGGCCTATTTTTGATCTTGCCAGTTTGAACTTGCTACTTCATCATGCCTGAATCAAGAGCATCATCTGTTGCATCCTTGGAAGTTGCCTTTGAGGAGTATAGGTTGGAATCCTACAACGTGAAAGAGTTGACGGCTATTTGCAAAACCTAAAGGTCCAAGTCAGAGGCCTCACCAGGAAAGAGGAGCTACAAAAGGCACTGAGGGCCTGGGTAGCAGCCAGACATGCCAGTGGGCAGTCTGGAGATTTCAGTGGAGAGGCGGAGGAGCCTATTTCTAGGGTTGATGTGCTGTTGGGAGGGAGGAACCCTCCAGGCCACGCAGCAGTGGCCTGCCCCAGATGAGCTGGAGGACAGGCGGGAAGCAAGGAAGTTTGAGTTGGAAAATCTCAGGAATGGAGAGTGAAAGAGAAGACAAAAGAATAGCCATGGAGGAAAGGAAGATGATCTTGGATCATGAGCTTAAAATGAGAGAGCTGGAGCTGGACTGGGAAGCCAGTAGGGCTAGGTCCGGCCCAGAAGGTGGCAGCAAAAGTGTTAGGTCCAGTACTGAGGATGAGGTACACACATACACAGACTTGGTGCCCTGCTTCAAGGAAAGGGTTGACATATACCAGGGGGTTCAGGATTGTGAGGTAACTCCAGTGGTGCACAGTGTCCCTAAGCTGGATTGGATTGGGGAACTGGTACAGGGGGTCATATTCCTGGTAGTGGGAGGAACACTCTACTGACTCTGAATGAGAGGTGCAGGGAGAGAGGTACTCCCATGGGAAAAGCCCTTGTAAGTGAGTATGGAGACCACCCAGAAGAGTATGGGTTTAGCAACAGCAATAGTCAGACACTGTCTCACCAGTCTTGCGAGAATTATGTGGGGTACATTTCTGTGTCACTGGATGGTTGGGTGAAGGGTAGTTTGGTTGACACATGTGAGGGGCTGTGTAATTTAGAGGCTGGGGAGCATATGTTCAGTCCCTGTTTTCCAGAGCTATGCCAACACCCAGTGGAGTGTGAGTTCTCTGACCCTAGGGAACTTGCACTAGAGGCAGACCTTTTGGTGGGTTCCAGAGGGTCTGAAGAAGCTTTTGGGAGTGATACTGAATGGGGTGGCTCAGGTTTTCCCCAACCAAGTGAGGTAGGGGAGGTTTGTGGTAGCCCATAGAGGTCCCAGTATTGCGGGGGTATAGGGTCCCATGTCCTGTCTCAGAGGAGAAGGAGTGGGAGTGGGCTGTGTCCCAAGGTGCCCAAAACCCAGTTCCAGGGCCTGGTTGGTTCCATGAGTGAGCACCAGGAGGGGGGCCTAGTCTGTACCGGGAGGTCATCCCCTGAGGGGGCTCCCAAGGTGTCTGTTGTACTGGAGGAAACTGCTGTAACAAGCATCCCACCGCTTCTGGTGTCTGGCAGCACCGCTCCAGTTGGGAGGATGCATGAGTCCAGAGAAAAGGGTGAGGGGGGACGCAGTCCCCAGTGGAAGGATCAGTGGGTCAGGGGTTGCCAGCTCTGAGGTCAGAGCCCCCAGGACTGACCCTGGTGAGGCTACTTCTGGCCTGGTGGGTCTTCATACTCTGTCAGGTGGACAGGAGGCTATAGACCTGCACCAGGCAGACTGTTGCACAGGTCATGAGGAGTGTGTTTCCCTTGGTGGGGTTGGTGTACTCCCCCAGAAGTCCTGTGTTGCCGGGCACAGGTCCAGACTATGGGTACAGACCCTGGGTTGGAGGACCAGGTTCAGGGGGCCCCCCCTGAACTGGAGGAAGGGGCGACTGCTAACAGTGCCCCTACCAGTTTGTTTCCTGGGGCTGCTGCTCCAGGTGGGAGGGTACAGAGCCCTAGGGAGGGGCACCGGGTACAGACCCTGGACTGGTGGACAAGTTGCAGGATAGCACCCCTGAACTGGTGGGAGAATTGTGCAGAACACCTGACAATTCTGAAGTTGAGGGGGACTGCTCCCATTGGGGGGATGCAGAGCCCCAGGGAGGGGGACAGGGTGTGGGAGAGCCCACCCCAGTCTACTGTCCAGCCGCAGGGTACAGACCCTGGGCTGGGGGTCCAGCATCAGGATGCCCTGCCTGACTTGGCAGGAGGGCGAGTGGAGAAAGGGTGCCAGGCACCCACCGCCAACCACTCTCTGATGCCACAGAGGTTAGAGAGGCCTGTAAGGCATAAAGCCTGGCTCTCATTACTGACAGTTGTCTGTGGCCACAGTGGCTTGCTGTCCTGGTGGACATAGTTGCCCCTGGGAGGAGGAAAGGAGTCACACCCCGGGGGTGGACTGGGCCACACCACTGTGTTGGCCATGTGGGTACTGTCTGCCTGTTGGGTCACATCTGTGAGGCAAGTAAGGTTAGGCGGTGCACAGATGGGGTCACAGGTGAGGGGAAGGGTTCCCCATGGGTTAGCACAGGGGCCCTGAGAATATGGATAGAGGGATCCAACTGGGTTCAGGGAGGCATAGGACAGGAATAGACCCCTGCTATTGTTGGCCAGGTTCCATGTACTATCGCCCCAAGCAGGGAAGCCCATTGAGGTATGGATTGGTCTACCCTGGCTTTAGGCTGGAAGGGGGTTGTGTTGGAAATGGCCCTTTTTGCAGGGTTATCCCCAAACCTTTTATCACCCCAACACAAAATATTTATAAATCTTTTTCACAGTTTTAAATAGTGAGAAAGTGGTTGACAGGTGGCAAGAGGGGGAACTAACAATTCATACCTGGAAATAAATGAGGGGGAAATGGACAGCAGATACCTAAGCTGTTACGTGAAAGAAAACAAGGCAGGAAGTCTGCCTAATAATGATGGACCGAATGGGTTTTGAAAGGTATGTTCACAAAATATTGGCAAGTCAAGCTAAAATGGATTTTAATACAACACATTGGTACTACAGTTTTAGAATTGTATACAATTAGATCATATTATGCATGTGAATTAATATTTATAAGATTAATAAAAGAGAATCATGTATCTTGTGAATTGAGCAGCAAGAAAAGAGGTTGTCTGTGTGAACACTCAGACAAATACAATAGGAAGGAGTTTTACAATGTGAACTCCTTGCCAATAATATAAGCAGTGGCTTTACAACGAGAACCCTCAGATAAATACATTAGGAAGGCGGTTTACATTGTGAACTCAGACAAATGCACTAGTATTGGGTTTGATATTGTGAACTCCATGAAAAACATCATAGAAAGAGGCATTACATTTTGACGAATTTAGCAAATACAATGGGGATGGGTTTTCATTTCCAATTCTCTGACAGATGCAATAGGAAGGGGTTTAGTAGATATATCCCTGTTTAGGTCCAACCATGGTAAACGCTTGGTGTCTCCAGAAGGAGAATTAATGTTCATGGCGATAAATACTTTGGGTCCAGCCACACTGTCAGATGAGTCTTTCTCGGCAAACAAGACTTTCATGTTTAGATGCAAGGTAAAACTGACAGGCTTGCTTTATTGATTATTAAATCTGATGACAAAGGCAGTAGGCCTCTAATTTTATCTAATGAACAACTTGACCATGCATGTAGACTTAACCTTTTGATTGTAAAAATCTTCATGTTTCCAATGGTCCCATAAATGAACATTGCTGTTCTTTTTATAAATAAAGTTACCTGGAGCACAAATTGCCACATGTTAATTCACATATAACTGGAGAAGACTACATTTACAGGACTAGTTGTCATTGTGATATTTCGTTAGGAAACATGATTTTCAATCCAGGTATGATTGAAGACCCCTAAATGAGGGTTCCAATTTGTAATTCCACTAGAAATCTTGTAAATATTTGTCATTTAGATTATAGTATTTAATAGTGTGTGAATTTCAAGAAAAAACCCCGGTCAGACATTGATTAATGTTTCGTGTTGCTGTTTTCTGAGTGTCTATCCCATGTGTCAGCCTTTGAATGCTCTAAATTGTTACCTTAGAGTGTTAAAATGGGGTACCTGGTCCCCAGCTTGAGGGCATGGGGTATAGGGCCCCAGAAAAACTGAAGAGCTCCTTTGATGCAGAATTGGTTAGTAACTGCTGACTGCTTTTGGACCTCCAAAGCTAGAATTCTTAGATTCAGTGGAAGTGGTTTTATATTGTGAACTAATGGACAAATACAATAGGAAGAGGCTTCTCATTGTAACTGATTGTCAAACATAATTGGAATGGACTTTACATTGTGAACTCTCTGATAAATGCAAGAGCAATGAGTTTTACATTGTGAAATCTGACAAAAGCAATAGGAAGGGATTTTATGTTGTGAACCTCTGCCATAGACAATAGAAATGAGTTTTACATCATGAATACCTTAGCAAACACTATGGGAGGGGTTTTGCATTTTAGACTACTCTGAACACAACAGGAATACATTTTACATTGTGAACTCTCTGGCTAATGCAAGAGGAATGAATATAGTACAGAGGTCTCTTTTTAGGTCTGGCTATAGGGCCTTATTACGAGTTTGGATGTACTCCTGTCAGCCCACCAACGCCACGCTGACAGGAGCACCGCCAAGCCCCTAGTGCACCTGTCTGCCAGATTATAAGTGCAATCTATGGTGGGTGGGTGGTGCTGGGGCGGTCTCTCGGGGGTGGGCTGGTAGGCTCATAGGAAAGCCTAAGATGCATCCCGCCACCATGACAGTGCCTCCAGCATGTTCCAGCATGGTGTGGCATGCATGCCACACCATGCAGGAATGGGGGTGCAATTCCAAAGAGGCACAACATGTGCCCCCCTGCATGCACCCCCAGGCCCAGATCGTGCACTGGGTCCTTTTAGGGCCCCCTTAGTTGCTCTCCTCCATACTTTTCATGGCGGGCTCACCACCATGAAAAGGGCAGTGAAAAGGCAACTCTTAATATGCTCAGCGGTGCAAGCAGCACCACTACCATCATATTCAGGCCGGTTGCAGACCATTGGTCAAGCTGGATCCTTGATCGCGATGGACCCGGCTATCTAATGACAGTCTGACTGCCGCATTCAGAATACTGAGGGCGGGCCCACAGTGTGGTGGTGGACGGACTGCCACCATGAGTACGGCTGGCCTGAGGTCCGCCGTACTCATAATAAGGCCCATAGTAATTCTTTGGTGTCTCGATAGGAAGACCCTTAGAATGTGCCAGGTACTGGTGGAGTACAGACATTACACACATAATTACTGATTGTGAAGTAACAATGTACAATTACAAGTGAAACCCCTCAGAATGGGAAATAACTGTGCGGGAATAGTAGTACAGTGCAGCATTCTTAATGGTTTTCCTTATTCCAAGGGAACTAATGCACACATTTACTTTCTGCTTTGTGCAGATGATAAGTATGTACAAGGGCTTCGGTGTGGGGTGTGATTGAAGTGAAAGGAATGAGTGGGGTAGTGGAAGGAGAGGGAAAATTTGTTTTTGCCTAGGAAAAGCTTTGAATCAAACCCTCGAGTGATTTTATTAGCTAGAATTTCTGTCTGGTCCTGATCTGGTGGAGCGTGATTCCATAAGATAATTGCACTTGACTTGTTAGCAGGGTCTTACTGTTCAAGTTCAATATATACTTTGATTCGTCCTTGAATATTTGATGGATCTCTGAAGACCATAACCACTCTGTCGTGCTTATGTTGGAATTAATGCCAAAGCACTAAATTCATCTATTTTAAAACATCTTGACATAGAAGTACAATTGTCACACTTACATTGTGAATTAATCGACAAAGCCACTATATCTAGCCTTTTTGATTGTGAAACAGAGCAATATAGGACTATTGCTGTTTTATACAACCCTGCTGATGCTCAAATTGTCACATCGTACCTCACAGATAATAGGAATAGACTACACTTACAGTTGTATAAAGAAATATCAACCACAAAAATATCTCCATATAAAAATATTGTAGTGACAATATTGATCGCAAAACAAAAACAATACCTTTGCATACTTATAATGCAAAGTACAAAAATATTGCTGTCAAAAATGTTGTGGACCAAAATAGTGACAACATAATATTAAGAATATTTATTTAATAGTAAATAACTTTTTCATAATTTCAAATAAAATTGACATAATTTTTTATAAAATTAATATATTTGAAAAACTGAAAATAACATATAAAGCCTTAATTTACCCCATAATAAACATTAAAAATACATTTAACTTTATACAAATAGTTTGTACTATTGTACTATTAAATTATGAAGTACAATAATTAGATATACACATAAAATAATTATTATAAATATATTTAACAATTATCATTTACATTAAAACATAAAATACCGGGTAACATGTAATTAGGAATCTTTTGAAAAACATTAAAACTTCTTTTAGAAGTATTCAATCATTTTGAATAATATATTGAATTATATTACAAAATAAATATTTTTTAAAATCCTTAAACATATTATAAACACAATAGAAAATGAATGTACAAATATTTTAAATAAATATATATATATATATTGAATCTGCTGTTTAGAATATATATTATCTACTGGCGGTCGCCAGTAGATAGTTATAGTTAAAACCTATTATCCATAGGAAATCCGCGACATTCTATTTGAAATAACGTTGGCGCCGGTTGACGAATCTTCGCGAAAGTTTCCAACTTGTTGGGGTGCTCCGGTCCGCTCCTATCCTGAAAGTCTCGGGGTGATACGTCAAGCGGGGGCCGAGAAAAAAGGGGGGTCCCAAAACGCGTTTTCCCCATTCATTTTTCCATAGGAACCTTTAGTCGCAGCTACAGCCCGAACTGCTGAACGGAATTACACCAAATTTGGCAAAGAGGTAGCCCTTGGTTCAGTGTCGTGCCTTTTGCTTAAATGGTGTAAATCCGTTCAGTAGTTCCTGAGAAAATCAAAAGTAAAGTCACATATATATCTGGGCGGAGCCTAACCACACATGTCATCGTGAGATCTGATTGGCTGTCAGCACTTCATCCTGGAATTGCTGGCAGCCATCTTGGGACCAATATAAATGATAGTACCTCATTGAAATGCATTGTAGTGAATAGAAGATTTTGAGGGTCACCAAAAGGAGAACTATAAAGGGTGATAACAGGCTTTAGTTACATTAGAATTTATTTGTTGATGGTACCATACTAATTTTAGGAATTGTGGTGTATTCTAAGGTGATTTTACCATGTGAAAAACCTTCTGCTGGGATATCATGAATCATGTTTGAGAGAACACTATTTTCTCATGCTTGTCCCATGGAGGTTTGGAAGGTGCTCCAGAAGCTAAAATGAGAGCATATTTTCTGTAAATTCACATTATCTTTCTCACTCATGTGAGAATGAAGTCTGACATTCTCAGTAAAACATGTACATCCAACAAGGGCAGAGACTGTCAGTTGATTCCTTTGTGTTCTACTGCAGCTTCCCAGAGTGTTCTAAAGAACAACTAGAGTGCTAACAGCCTTACTTATGACAAAAGTATGGCACACCTGAAGCCATCTTGATTGGAATAAACTGGTAACACTTAAACAATTTAATTTAAAAAGGAACAAAATGATGGGGTTCATTTTGTCATAGAAATTATGGTTAGTGCTGTAGAAAGAAAAATTAGGACATGTTTCAAGTGTGATCTCAAATATCTTCCTGTTATATTTCAACAGGAGCAGCCTGCCAGTTGATGCCTTTGTGTTCTACTGCAGCTTCCCAGAGTGTTCTAAAGAACAACTAGAGCGCTAACAGCCTTACTTATGACAAAAGTATAGCACACCTGAAGCCATCTTGATTGGAATAAACTGGTAACACTTAAAACATTTAATTTAAAAAGGAACAAAATGATGGGGTTCATTTTGTCATAGAAATTATGGTTAGTGCTGTAGAAAGAAAAATTAGGACATATTTCAAGTGTGATCTCAAATATCTTCCTGTTATATTTCAACAGGAGCAGCCTGCCAGTTGATGCCTTTGTGTTCTACTGCAGCTTCCCAGAGTGTTCTAAAGAACAACTAGAGCGCTAACAGCCTTACTTATGACAAAAGTATAGCACACCTGAAGCCATCTTGATTGGAATAAACTGGTAACACTTAAAACATTTAATTTAAAAAGGAACAAAATGATGGGGTTCATTTTGTCATAGAAATTATGGTTAGTGCTGTAGAAAGAAAAATTAGGACATATTTCAAGTGTGATCTCAAATATCTTCCTGTTATATTTCAACAGGAGCAGCCTGCCAGTTGATGCCTTTGTGTTCTACTGCAGCTTCCCAGAGTGTTCTAAAGAACAACTAGAGCGCTAACAGCCTTACTTATGACAAAAGTATGGCACACCTGAAGCCATCTTGATTGGAATAAACCAGTAACACTTAAAACATTTAATTTAAAAAGGAACAAAATGAGGGGTTCTTTTTGAAATAGAAATTATGGTTAGTGCTGCAGAAAGAAAAATTAGGGCATGTTTTAGGTGAGATCTCAAATCCTCTTCTATTTCATTAGATAATTCTGACATGCAGACTGAAACAATCACTTTCAATACCAGCAGCAGACTACCAGTTAACTCCCTGGTGAGCAGTAGCTTTACTCCAGTGATCTAATGAGTGCTAACATTCTGAATTTATGGCAGATGTGAGACATCTGAATGCCTTCTTGATGGAATCAAAGTAAAAACTGAAAGCATTTCCTACTGAGGAGACTGCAGTAAATGAAGAAATTAGGAAACTTCATAACAAAGAAGTCTTCCAAGATGGCCACCAGTGAAAAAAGAGCCCAAATGTAGCACAAATATTACCCAGATGTAGCCCACATATAGCCCAATGACAAAAGTGTGAAAAACACTTTTTATTTTTAGTTTTTTGCAGTTTTATGTAGTGCAGACTGGTCAGGTATTGGAGCATTGCATCTTAAAACATGACCCCCTACACTACAAAAACACCACTGCACTACCTTAAACCCTAAAACACTACCCCCAGCACGACCCCCTACACTACCCAAACACCACTGCACTAACCTAAATCCTAAAACACTACCACCAGCACGACTCCCTACACTACCCAAACACCACTGCACTACCCTAAAACATGACCCCCTACACTACACAAACACCACTGCACTACCCTAAACCCTAAAACACTACCCCCAGCACGACCTCCTACACTACACAAGCACCACTGCACTACCCTAAACCCTAAAACACTACCCCCAGCACGACCCCCTACACTACACAAACACCACTGCACTATCCTAAACCCTAAAACACTACCCCCAGCACGACCCCCTACACTACCCAAACACCACTGCACTAACCTAAATCCTAAAACACTACCCCCAGCACGACCCCCTACACTATCCAAACACCACTGCACTACCCTAAAACATGACCCCTACACTACACAAACACCACTGCACTACCCTAAACCCTAAAACACTACCCCCAGCACGACCCCCTACACTACACAAGCACCACTGCACTACCCTAAACCCTAAAACACTACCCCCAGCACGACCCCCTACACTGCCCGAACACCACTGCACTGCCCTAAACTCTGAAACACCAGCCCCTGCATGACCCCCTACACTGACCGAACACCACTGCACTGCCCTAAACCCTGAAACACCACCCCTAGCACGACCCCCTACACTGCCCGAACACCACTGCACTGCCCTAAACCCTGAAACACCACCCCCTTCACGACCCCCTACACTGCCCGAACACCACTGCACTGCCCTAAACCCTGAAACACCACCCCCAGCATGACCCCCTACACTGCCCGAACACCACTGCACTGCCCTAAACCCTGAAACACTACCCCCAGCAGGACCCCCTACACTGTCTGAACACCACTGCACTGCCCTAAACCCTGAAACATCACCCCAGCAAGACCCCCTACACTGCCCGAACACCACTGACCTAAACCCTGAAACACCACCCCCAGCATGACCCCCTACACTGCCCGAACACCACTGTACTGCCCTAAACCCTGAAACACTACCCCCAGCATGACCCCCTACACTGCCCGAACACCACTGCTCTGCCCAAAACCCTGAAACACCAGCCACAGCACGACCCCCTACACTGCCCGAACACCACTGCACTGCCCTAAACCTTGAAACACCAGCCCCTGCACGACCCCCTACACTGCCCGAACACCACTGCACTACCCTAAACCCTGAAACATCACCCCCAGCACGACCCCCTACACTGCCCGAGCACCACTGCACTGCCCTAAACCCTGAAACACCAGCCCCAGCATGACCCCCTACACTGCCCGAACACCACTGCACTGCCCTAAACCCTGAAACACCAGCCCCAGCACGACCGCCTACACTGCCCGAACACCACTGCACTGCCCTAAACCCTGAAACACCAGCCCCAGCACGACCCCCTACACTGCCCGAACACCACTGCACTGCCCTAAACCGTGAAACACCAGCCTCAGCCCGACCCCCTACACTGCCTGAACACCACTGCACTGCCCTGAACCCTGAAACACCAGCCCCAGCACAACACCCTACACTGCCCGAACACCACTGCACTGCCCTAAACCCTGAAACACCACCCCGTGCATGACCCCCTACACTGCCCGAACACCACTGCACTGCCCTAAACCCTGAAACACCACCCCGAGCAAGACCCCCTACACTGCCCGAACACCACTGCCCTAAACCCTGAAACACCACCCCCAGCAAGACCCCCTACACTGCCCAAACACCACTGCACTGCCCTAAACCCTGAAACACCAGCCCCAGCACGACCCCCTACACTACACGAACACCACTGCACTGCCGTAAACCCTGAAACAACACCCCCTGCACGACCCCCTACTCTGCCCGAACACCACTGTACTGCCCTAAACCCTGAAACCACACCCCCAGCATGACCCCCTACACTGCCAGAACACCACTGCACTGCCCTAAACCCTGAAACACCACCCCTGCATGACCCCCTACACTGCCCGAACACTACTGCACTGCCCTAAACCCTGAAACACCACCCCCAGCACGACCCCCTACACTGCACGAACACCACTGCACCGCCCTAAACCCTGAAACACTACCCCCAGCAAGACCCCTACACTGCCCGAACACCACTGCACTGCCCTAAACCCTGAAACATCACCCCCAGCAAGACCCCCTACACTGCCCGAACACCACTGCCCTAAACCCTGAAACACCACCCCCAGCAAGACCCCCTACACTGCCTGAACACCACTGCACTGCCCTAAACCCTGAAACACCACCCCCAGCAAGACCCCCTACACTGCCCGAACACCACTGCACTGCCCTAAACCCTGAAACACCACCCCCAGCACGACCCCTACACTGCCCGAACACCACTGCTCTGCCCAAAACCCTGAAACACCAGCCCCAGCACCACCCCCTACACTGCCCGAACACCACTGCAATGCCCTAAACCCTGAAACACCACCCTCAGCATGACCCCCTACACTGCCCGAACACCACTGCACTGCCCTAAACCCTGAAACACCAGCCCCAGCATGACCCCGTACACTGCCCGCACACCACTGCACTGCCCAAAACCCTAAAACACTACCCCCAGCACGACCCCCTACACTACCCAAACACCACTGCACTAACCTAAATCCTAAAACACTACCCCCAGCACGACCCCCTACACTACCCAAACACCACTGCACTACCCTAAAACATGACCCCCTACACTACACAAACACCACTGCACTACCCTAAACCCTAAAACACTACCCCCAGCACGACCCCCTACACTACACAAGCACCACTGCACTACCCTAAACCCTAAAACACTACCCCTAGCACGACCCCCTACACTGCCCGAACACCACTGCACTGCCCTAAACCCTGAAACACCAGCCCCTGCATGACCCCCTACACTGACCGAACACCACTGCACTGCCCTAAACCCTGAAACACCACCCCTAGCACGACCCCCTACACTGCCCGAACACCACTGCACTGCCCTAAACCCTGAAACACCACCCCTTCACGACCCCCTCCACTGCCCGAACACCACTGCACTGCCCTAAACCCTGAAACACCACCCCCAGCATGACCCCCTACACTGCCCGAACACCACTGCACTGCCCTAAACCCTGAAACACTACCCCCAGCAGGACCCCCTACACTGTCCGAACACCACTGCACTGCCCTAAACCCTGAAACATCACCCCAGCAAGACCCCCTACACTGCCCGAACACCACTGACCTAAACCCTGAAACACCACCCCCAGCATGACCCTCTACACTGCCCGAACACCACTGTACTGCCCTAAACCCTGAAACACTACCCCCAGCATGACCCCCTACACTGCCCGAACACCACTGCTCTGCCCAAAACCCTGAAACACCAGCCCCAGCACGACCCCCTACACTGCCCGAACACCACTGCACTGCCCTAAACCTTGAAACACCAGCCCCTGCACGACCCCCTACACTGCCCGAACACCACTGCACTACCCTAAACCCTGAAACATCACCCCCAGCACGACCCCCTACACTGCCCGAGCACCACTGCACTGCCCTAAACCCTTTAACACCAGCCCCAGCATGACCCCCTACACTGCCCGAACACCACTGCACTGCCCTAAACCCTGAAACACCAGCCCCAGCACGACCGCCTACACTGCCCGAACACCACTGCACTGCCCTAAACCCTGAAACACCAGCCCCAGCACGACCCCCTACACTGCCCGAACACCACTGCACTGCCCTAAACCGTGAAACACCAGCCTCAGCCCGACCCCTACACTGCCTGAACACCACTGCACTGCCCTGAACCCTGAAACACCAGCCCCAGCACAACACCCTATACTGCCCGAACACCACTGCACTGCCCTAAACCCTGAAACACCACCCCGTGCATGACCCCCTACACTGCCCGAACACCACTGCACTGCCCTAAACCCTGAAACACCACCCCGAGCAAGACCCCCTACACTGCCCGAACACCACTGCCCTAAACCCTGAAACACCACCCCCAGCAAGACCCCCTACACTGCCCGAACACCACTGCCCTAAACCCTGAAACACCAGCCCCAGCACGACCCCCTACACTGCCCGAACACCACTGCACTGCCCTAAACCCTGAAACAACACCCCCTGCACGACCCCCTACTCTGCCCGAACACCACTGTACTGCCCTAAACCCTGAAACCCCACCCCCAGCATGACCCCCTACACTGCCAGAACACCACTGCACTGCCCTAAACCCTGAAACACCACCCCCTGCATGACCCCCTACACTGCCCGAACACTACTGCACTGCCCTAAACCCTGAAACACCACCCCCATCACGACCCCCTACACTGCACGAACACCACTGCACCGCCCTAAACCCTGAAACACTACCCCCAGCAAGACCCCCTACACTGCCCGAACACCACTGCACTGCCCTAAACCCTGAAACATCACCCCCAGCAAGACCCCCTACACTGCCCGAACACCACTGCCCTAAACCCTGAAACACCACCCCCAGCAAGACCCCCTACACTGCCCGAACACCACTGCACTGCCCTAAACCCTGAAACACCACCCCCAGCAAGACCCCCTACACTGCCCGAACACCACTGCACTGCCCTAAACCCTGAAACACCACCCCCAGCACGACCCCCTACACTGCCCGAACACCACTGCTCTGCCCAAAACCCTGAAACACCAGCCCCAGCACCACCCCCTACACTGCCCGAACACCACTGCAATGCCCTAAACCCTGAAACACCACCCGCAGCATGACCCCCTACACTGCCCGAACACCACTGCACTGCCCTAAACCCTGAAACACCAGCCCCAGCACGACCCCGTACACTGCCCGCACACCACTGCACTGCCCAAAACCCTGAAACACCAGCCCCAGCACAACCCCGTACACTGCCCGAACACCACTGCACTGCCCTAAACCATGAAACACCAGCCCCAGCACGACCGCCTACACTGCCCGAAAACTACTGCACTGCCCTAAACCCTGAAACACCACCCCCAGCAAGACTACCTACACTGGCCGAACACCACTGCACTGCCCTAAACCCTGAAACACCACCCCCTGCACGACCCCCTACACTGCCCAAACACTACTGCACTGCCCTAAACCCTGAAACACCACCCCTCAGCACGACACCCTACACTGCCCGAACACCACTGCACTGCCCTAAACCCTGAAACACCACCCCAGCATGACCCCCTACACTGCCCGAACACCACTGCACTAATCCCTGAAACACCACCCCCTGCACGACCCCCTACACTGCCGGAACACCACTGCACTGCCCAAAACCCGGAACCACCACCCCCAGCACGACCCCCTACACTGCCTGAGCACAATTGCTCTGCCCTAAACCCTGAAACACTAGCCCCAGCACGACCCCCTACACTGCCCGAACACCACTGCACTGCCCTAAACCCTGAAACACCAGCCCCAGCAAGACCACCTACACTGCCCGAACACCACTGCATTGCCCTAGACTCTGAAACACCAGCCCCAGCAAGACCCCCTACACTGCCCGAACACCACTGCACTGCCCTAAACCCTGAAACACAAGCCCCAGCATGACCCCCTACACTGCCCGAACACCACTGCACTGCCCTAAACCCTGAAACACCAGCCCCAGCACGACCCCCTACACTGCCCGAACACCACTGCACTGCCCTAAACACTGAAACACCAGCCCCAGCACGACCCCCTACACTGCCCGAACACCACTGCACTGCCCTAAACCCTAAAACACCAGCCCCAGCACCACCCCCTACAATGCCCGAACACCACTGTACTGCCCTAAACCCTGAAACACCACCCCCTGCACCGCCCCTACACTGCCCGAACACCACTGCACTGCCCTAAACCCTGAAACACCACCCCCTGCACGACCCCCACACTGCCCGAACACCACTGCACTGCCCTAAACCCTGAAACACCACCCCCTGCACCAGCCCCTACACTGCCCGAACACCACTGCACTGCCCTAAACCCTGAAACACCACCCCCTGCACCGCCCCCTACACTGCCCGAACACCACTGCACTGCCCTAAACCCTGAAACACCACCCCCAGCATGACCCCCTTTACTGCTCGAACACCACTGCACTGCCCCAAACCCTGAAACACCACCCCCTACACTGCCCAAACACCACTGCCCTAAACCCTGAAACACCACCCCTGCACGAACCTCTACACTGCCCGAACACCACTGCACTGCCCTAAACCCTGAAACAGCACCCCCTGCACGACCCCCTACACTGCCCGAACATCACTGCACTGCCCTAAACCCTGAAACACCACCCCCAGCACGACCCCCTACACTCCCTGAAGACCACTGCACTGCCCTAAACCCTAGAACACTACCCCCAGCATGACCCCCTACACTACCCGAACACCACTGCACTACCCTAAACCCTAAAATACTCCCCCAGCACGACCCCCTACACTACCCGAACACGACTGCACTGCCCTAAACCCTAAAACACTCCCCCAGCACGACCCCCTACACTACCCGAACACCACTGCACTGCCCTAAACCCTAAAACACTCCCCCAGCATGACCCCCTACACTACCTAAACACCACTGCACTGCCCTAAACCCTAAAACACTACCCCCCGCATGACCCCCTACACTACCCAAATACCAATGCACTACCCTAATCCCTAAAACACTACCCCCGCACAACCCCCTACACTACCCAAAGACCACTGCACTACCCTAAACTCTAAAACAATACCCCCGCACGACTCCCTACACTACCCAAAGACCACTGCACTACCCTAAACCCTAAAACACGACCTCCTACACTACACAAACACCACTGCACTACCCTAAACCCTAAAAAACTACCCCCAGCACGAACCCCTACACTACCCAAACACCACTTCACTACCCTAAACCATAAAACACGACCCCCAGCAGTACCCCTACCCTACCCAAACACCACTGCACTACCCTAAACCCTAAAACACTACCCCCAGCAGTACCCCCTACACTACCCAAACACCATTGCACTACCCTAAACCCTAAAACACTACCCCCAGCAGTATCCCCTACACTACCCAAACACCACTGCACTACCCTAAATCCTAAAACCCTAAAACACTAACCCCAGCACGACCCCCTACACTACCCAAACACCACTGTACTACCCTAAACCCTAAAACACTCCCCGCAGCACGACTCCCTACACTACCCAAACACCACTGCACTACCCTAAACCCTAAATCTACCCCCAGCATGACCCCCTACACTACACAAACACCACTGCACTACCCTAAACCCTAAAACACTACCCCCAGCACGACCCTCTTCACTACCTAAACACAACTGCACAATTTGTTACAGGCATTGCAACGCAGGCCTGTGGTGCTTACTGGAAGTACCTGGTGGGCTGGTTGGGCCCCAGGGACTCTCAGGATTCAAGGTGACCTAATCCCCCAACTTAAAACGCGCCACGGGGCGCGTTTGCACAGTGGTGAAGGGAGGGGCGGGGCCTCAGGTGACATGTGCGCAAACACGCCCTGTGGTGCGTTTTAAGTTGGGGAGTTAATTCCCTTTGAATCCTGGGGCCAACTAGCCCACCAGGTACCTTCAGTAAGCACAACAGAGGTGCGTTGCAGAGAGGTGAAAAAGGTGCGTGGCCTCGGAACGCCTCTCTGCAACTCAGCTCTGTGGTCCTAACTGTAGGTACCTGGGGGGCTAGTTGGGCCCCAGGGACCCTCAGGATTCAAGGGGACTTAATCCTGCAACTTAAAACGCGCCACGGGGCGCGTTTGCACACATGTCACCTCAGGCCCCCCCTCCCTTCACCACTGTGCAAACGCGCACTGGCTCTGGTTAGTCAGAGTCAGTTACCACCAGTACCCTTCTGAAAAAGTTGTGGGAGCAGGATGATTTTGCAACAAGGCCTCTTTCTGCTCCTCTGTTGGTTCTTTCTGCACATCTTTTGCTTCTTTCTGTGAGTTTTTTCTTCTTTCTTCACATGTCCTACCTCTGTTGGCATAGTTAGAAACTAGCATTTAAAAAACCTTTGAAATTCACTTAAAAAATCATAGTTTTCAGGCACGTTATAGTTAGAAATTAGCATTTAAAAAACCTTTGAAATTCACTGAAAAAACCATAGGTTTCAGGCACGTTATAGTTAGAAATTAGCATTTAAAAAACCTTTGAAATTCACTGAAAAAAGCATAGGTTTCAGGCACGTTATAGTTAGAAATTAGCATTTAAAAAACCTTTGAAATTCACTGAAAAAACCATAGGTTTCAGACACGTTATAGTTAGAAATTAGCATTTAAAAAACCTTTGAAATTCACTGAAAAAACCATAGGTTTCAGGCACGTTATAGTTAGAAATTAGCATTTAAAAACCTTTGAAATTCACTGAAAAAACCATAGGTTTCAGACACGTTATAGTTAGAAATTAGCATTTAAAAAACCTTTGAAATTCACTGAAAAAACCATAGGTTTTAGGGACAGTTATAGTTAGTTGGACATTGCACTCGTACAAAACCCGTGAAATTCCCTGTTATAGTTAGTTCAGCTAACTATAACTCGCGCCCCGCAATGCACTGCTGATGACGTCACATATTACATCACTCATGACATGGTCAGTGACATCACTGATGACATCACTGATGACATCTCAAATGACATCACTGATGACATCATCCATGTGATAATTTCATGCATCTTCTCACACCCTAATATAACTTTTGATACACCCACTCTAAATTACAGACTGCCATTCTCAAAACCATAGACACTCCAACACCAAAAACTACATACCCACTCACTGATTCTTAGGTCTACACACACATCCACTCACTCACCTGTACAGTCAATCATACTTACAGTCACTCAGTACAGGACTATCATATGCACTCATACACCTATATAAACACTCACACACCGCCACTCATCCATAGAGGTACTCACACACCTAGTCAGTCATGCAAAAAATTAATCACACACCCATTTACTCACCTATACAGTTATACACACACCAGCTCACTTACTCATACAAATACTAGCACATTCTTACGCTCTTATACAATAACTGATACAAGCACACACGCATCCATACAGCCACTCTCACAATAACACACTCTCACTTATAGCCATTTAAATACTCTAACACACATATATACTGCCTTTTACATATGTAGTTACTCGCACATGTACCTCTGAGATATACATTCACTCACTAACACACCCATACACACACTCACCCATCCAAGCAGTCCATCACAGATGCACTCTTGAAATCATGCACCCAGTGAATCACCCACTCACACATCTATGTATAGAGTCACACACACCCCACCCACACAAACACTCAGGCAGCCATACAGATACTCAGAGAACCAATCAATAACCCATATAGACACTCATGTAGCTATTCGCAAATCCATGCATCCACTTACACACCAACAAACAGACGGATACAGACATTCACACGGTTTAGTCACTAACCCATGCATTCAGTAAGATACGTTTAATCACTCACTTGTAGAGTCAGTCACTCACGTACTAAATCATCCATTCAGACACTTATACACCCACTCATTCTTCAATACGCCTTTCCCTATATATATTAAACATATTTAAACTTTACAGAAACACACAGTCACTGGATGATGTCATCAGTGATGTCATTTGAGATGTCATCAGTGATGTCATCAGTGATGTCACTGACCATGTCATGAGTGATGTAATATGTGACGTCATCAGCAGTGCATTGCGGGGGCGCGAGTTATAGTTAGCTGAACTAACTATAACAGGGGAATTTCACGGGTTTTGTACGAGTGCAATGTCCAACTAACTATAACTGTCCCTAAAACCTATGGTTTTTTCAGTGAATATATATAAATCTGTATATGTATGTGTGTATATTTATATATGTGTGTATATTTGTTTATGTATATATATATATAAATATATTCACTGAAAAAACCATAGGTTTCAGGCACGTTATAGTTAGAAATTAGCATTTAAAAAACCTTAGAAATTCACTGAAAAAACCATAGGTTTTAGGGAAAGTTATAGTTAGTTGGACATTGCACTCGTACAAAACCCGTGAAATTCCCCCGTTATAGTTAGTTCAGCTAACTATAACTCGCGCCCCCGCAATGCACTGCTGATGATGTCACATATTACATCACTCATGACATGGTCAGCGCCAGTTGCAGAGAGGTGTAAAAAGGGCCGTGGCTTCAGAAAACCTCTCTGCAACGCAGCCCCCTCGCGCAAACTGGAGGTTCCTGGTGGGCTAGTTGGCCCCCAGGGACCCCCAGTATTCAAGGGGAATTTGTTCCCCATCTGCAAACGCGTCAGGGGGCGCGTTTGCAGAGTGCTGCAAGAAGGGGGCGTGGCCTCCGGCGAGATGCCTGTCTTTTTTTTTTTTTTTTTGCCACACAGCCCCCCTTCTTTTTCTAATTCATTGGCCCTGGGGACCCCATCCCCCAGGGCCTGCCCCCTATTTTGTTTTTTTTTAAAAATTGGAAGGGGGCCGCGTGGCCCCCCTCCCGAGGCCTTAATCGGCCCCGG
Source organism: Calotriton arnoldi (assembly GCA_963921515.1). Taxonomy (NCBI): domain Eukaryota; kingdom Metazoa; phylum Chordata; class Amphibia; order Caudata; family Salamandridae; genus Calotriton; species Calotriton arnoldi. The sequence continues at coordinate 257,742 of CAWUFW010014925.1, forward strand.
GGACCCCATCCCCCGGGGCATGGCCTTTTTATTTTTTTTTCAATGTTTTGGAGGGGGGCTGCGTTGCCCCCCTCCTCAGGCCACTTATGGCCCCGGGGACCCCATCCCCGGGGACGGCCTTTGTTTTTTTTTTAATTAAAAATTTTGGGGAAGGGGGCCGCGTGGCCACCCTCCTGGGCCACTTGTAGCCCCGGGGACCCCATCCCCCGGGGCTGTTCCTCTCCGTTGGGGACCGTGGGGGGGTCCCCAATCCCCCACGGTCCCGCCGGCTCCCCGCGTCCCTCGGGAGCCGGCATTGCTTTTCCACATGGGGAGCTGCTAAGATGCAGCTCCCCGTGTGGAAAAGCAATTTGCTTTGAATTTTGGAAGAGAGAGCAGGTTTCCTGCCCCGGGGAGGTGGCGGTCCCCGGGGCCTGTGGGGAGGCTCGAACCAAATAACAACGAAGCGCGGGAGCCCGCGCATCGTTTTTTTTTTTTCACGCCGGGATCCGCGCATCCTAAGCGCATCCCGCCGATTTTTTAAAAAAAAAGATTATTTTTTTTGGGCCCTGGGGGTCCTTGTGGGACCCCCTGAGCAGGCCTAGGGGGTCAGGGCGTTTCTACTCTGCCCCCTTTTTGCATTTTGTGCACTTGTTTTTCTCTTTTCTTGTGCCTCAGTTCTACCGATACAGTATAGGGGTGGTCCACGTAACAAAAAGTAATTGACAGAAAAGATTAAATTATTAGCCACAAAATTATTTGCAATAAATGCAAATTTATTCTCAAAGGTAAAAACGTAAATTAAATGTGGCAACGCAGTTGCTCTTACATTATCATACAGTTCTAACGATTGAAACAAAAGGTGCTCGGGTGTGAAATGGGAAAAATGGAGTGTAGTTGGTCAATGTGAGACCGTGAGAGGAGTGGACAGGGAACAGAAGTGTGACATATATCCATCACATTTGTAATATGCAATTCCAGCCTAACATAGGGCAATTGTTCCTAAAAAACACATAGCCTTAAAATGACCCTGTTATTGCTTCACAGTTTATCAAGGCTTGTGTGCTAGTTGTAGTCTACGTTTCGACCCCTTGGTGGACAGCTAGGTGATTCAAGCCTTAGGATGGGGTCTTCTTCAGGACTATGAGAGAAGGCACCTAATATTACATTCAGCGCAAACTTAGAGGCTGAGTAGTAAACTGGAAGTGGGCTCGTCAGAGCTCTTTACAAGTTAGGGGGAGGTTGGTATTATTGGGACCTTCCAATAGCGAACTGTAGGTCACAAGGATCCTAATCAGTCTACAATTAATGATCTTAAAGTAGTGTTGTTCCGCTCACGTTCTACTCGCAGAGTCAGTTCTACCGAGGCACAAGATGGCTGCCAACACTTCCTGGTTTGGAGTGTTGACAGCCAATTAGCAAACAGCTCGTGATCGGGAGGGTGCGCGGATCCTCCGTGCCCATAGATATATATGTGTTTTTACTTTTGATTTTCTCAGCAACTACTGAACGGATTTACACCATTTAACAAAAAGGGTTCTTTCTGAACCAAGAACTTCCTCTTTGCCAAATTTGGTGTAATTCCGTTCAGCAGTTCGAGCTGTAGCCTTGCATACATTTTCCTATGGGAAATTGATTTTTTGACTCTTATTTTTTGAATTTCTCCGCAAATACTGAACGGATTTACACCATTTAAAAAAGGTCGCTTTCTGAACCAAGCGCTACCTTTTTGCCAAATTTGGTGTAATTCTGTTCAGCAGTTCGAGCTGTAGCCGTGTCTAAAATTTCCTATGGGAATTAACATAGAGAAAACATGTTTTGGGACCCCCCTTTTTTCTCGGCCCCCGCTTGCTGAATCACCCCGAAAGTTTCAGGATACGAGCGGCCTGGAGCGCCCCACTAGTTTTGAAAATTTCGCGAAGATTTGTCAACCGGCGCCAAAGTTATTGGAAATAGAATGTTGTGAATTTCCTATGGAAAATAGGTCCTAACTATAACTATCTACTGGCGACCGCCAGTAGATAATATAAATATATATACCATTTTAAATGATGTAGGTGTAATATATCTTTTTAAATATCTAGAATAGAGTAATATGTAATAACCTTAATCTAATTCACAATTATTGAAAAAAATGCATATATATAAAAGAATTCAAATACTCTATGGTAACTAAATCCCTACAATAATTAGTGAAAATTCATACATTGGGGGGTGGGGCTGTGGGTAAAATATACTATTTTAACTCCAATATAACAAACATTGGGGAGCATGCCTACACTAGGGATGGTGGTCAGATTTAGGGCCTGGTTTAAATCTTGATGGTCTTACCGCCGTCCTGAAGGTGGTCTCAAGTACTTCTTCAAGCTGACGGCAGCCTGCCTGCCATATTTAGATATTGCAGCTAGAGATAGAAGACCGCCACAGCAGCGGTCCTCTCTGCTGAATCACAGTACGCTGCAGCCGTCAGCCTGGTGGTATTATGCCAAGCCGATTTAGATGTTCCCGTTATGCTGGCGGTGTCCTGCTGACTGAGTCTTGATGGAGTAAGGTACATGGGTGGAGACAGCTAAGTACAACTTATTTGTACGTAAATACACATATGTGTCATGTTTGCATGCAATGAAATGTAGGCAATGTGTTTTGTCTCTTTGTGTTACATATTGCATGCCACACAAACAACATGAGCCTACAGCGATCAGCAACACACGATACTTAGGAAAATTGAACAAGTAGTTTACCTGAGAATTCGGTGACAACAGAGACGTTTGCCATCGGGCTGGGGTCAGAACAGCAAAGGAGGGACCTGGACAAATGTGTACAGGATGGATTCCAAAGTGTGGCCCCCAAAAAAGATGAATTTAAATTTTTTTTAATTCAATTCTGCCAACTTGCGCTTGGCGGTGCCCCTGCCAGAAAAGGCCAGATTGGAAGGTACATCCTAATCTGGATTGTGGGAAGGTGGGCGGGACTTCCTCCCAAAGCTGCGTCTGGCTCCTCTGCCGTCGACATGGGAGCAGGAGTCTTGGCAATGTCGGAGGGACCACAGCGGTCTTCTCTCCAGTGCCCAGCCAACATCTAACTAGGGCGGGAAGGCGGACTGCCAAGTAGGCGGGTGGGTAGACAATAAAAAAAGCGACTGCAGGAACCAATCCTGCCAACGTCTAAATTAGGCCCTTACCTTTCTAACTCTAGTCTAACAAACATTTGGGAAATGGCAAACATTTGGAGGGTCAGATTTACTATCCTTACTCATTTTTGAGAAACTTTGGGGAAAGTGCATACATTGGTGTCAGAATTAATATTTTAAATTCAATCTAGCAAACGTTTGAAAAAATTCACACATTGGCAGGGTCAGATTAAGTATTTTTACTCCAGTTCAACAAACACTGTGAAATGTGCATACATTGAGGGGAAGTGGTCTAGCAAACATTTGGAAAAATTCACACACTCGGAGGGTCAGATTAAGTATTCTCACTTTAGTCCAACAAACACTGGGGAAAGTGCATACATGGGGGGTCATGTTTACTATTTTAACTCCAATCTAACAAGCATTGGGGAAGGTGTATACCTTGAAGATGATCAGAGTTAATGTTCTAACTCGAGTCGAATGAACATTGGGGAAAGTGGGTACAGTGAGAGGTTCAGAGTTCCTATCTATCTCCAAGCTAACAAACTTTGGGGAAGTGCATACTTTGCAGTATGTGGCCAGATTTAAAGTTCTAAGTCCAGTCTAACAAACATTAGGGAAAGTATATACATTGGGTGGAATTGTGAGCTTTAATATTCTAACTCATACATTGGGGCTGTGAAATGTAATATTCTAAATCCATCAAACAGATTTGTTAAATAATAAAAAATTCCTAAATAAATAACATTTGAAAATCAATAATAAATAAAAATTAAAGTCAATAGTACAACATAAATATATCAGAATTGCACCACATAATTATTTTGAATTTTAATAAATAAATAATAATTAAAATATGTAGTCTTCTTCAGTCACCCCCAATATAACACACAAACAGGAAAGAAAAGTAATATTGTTTGTTACGATAAAACAATATTATGATTATTATTGTTATGATATAACAATTTTTTGATGAAACATTGACCATGCTTTCCCCAGTATATCACACATGCCGAAAAAGTAAAGTAATAAAAATTACAAAAAATAAAACATTAATCTTTTAAAATACTAAACAAGGAGCATTAATTCATATTCACTTTAAGAATAACAATAGCCACCCAATACACAACAATATCCATACAAATGTATGTAATGCATTTTAAATTATGAACTTTCTGACAAACACAAGAAGGTCTTTTACATTGTGAACTCTATGACAGATACCGCTCGAAGGGCTTTACATTGCAAATTCTCTGACAAATACAAATGGGAACCAGTATTACATTGTGAACATTCTGACATAGGAAAGAGTTTAATACAAAGGTTTTCAATTTGTGGGGCGCGACCTCTGGGGGGCCGTGGAGTCATGGGAAGGGGGGCGCACGACCCTCAGCCTCTTCAGCTGCAGTGTAAGGCAGAGAGTCTCCTGTGCTGTAAAACCTAAGCTGGGCAGACAGCTAACTACGTATTTCTGTTAGTTTGCTGCTTGCCTGAAAGAAATGCAAATGTACACAACAACTTAGGGGTCGATTACAATGCCGTCCGGAAAGGCTCCGAATGGAATTCGGATTTGGCGAATCCGATTCGGAACCCAGAATCAGACACCAACAGCCGTTAGCTACAGCTTTTAGGCGAAATGGACCATTTACAACATCGCAACTTCTGTCAGCGATAATTAACGCTAATGATATGCAAGGGAGGCCTTCCCTTGCAAAATCTGATGTTAACCCAATATTTCCCTATTCACAAGGGGATTCCTTAATTTAAGATGACCAAAAAAAGTGGCTATAACTGCAACTAGAGGCAGTTTTTTAAGACCAGAAAATATCTGGTCTTAAAATGGAGATAACCATTGGGGCCTCATTTCTGCAGGTTTTGTTGCTGGACCGTGCTGCAAGCAATGTTGCTGCGCTGCCCTGTCACAAAATTACAGGGCAGGACTGCGCACCGTCAATAAGATAGTGCGCATTCCTGTGCCCCAGTAATGGAAAGTGTTGCAGCGCTGCGACAAGACAGCGTTGCAACACTTCTCACTACGCCCTTCTTGTGACAGCATGGATGCGCTGTATCACTGGACAGCGCTCCATGACGCAAGTAATGATAGTTACGTAAGGAATCCTGACATATCTGTCTGCGCTAAAGTCACTCATTGCTGCAGTTGTGTCACAATCATGACGCAACTCCAGCAATGCATGGGGCCAGCCTATCCCTGTGGCACTGCGTCACCCTCACGCCTGCCATCAGGCAGGCAGAAGGTACTGACGCAGTGCAGTTCATGAGGGGTGCCCGAATGTCGACGCTGTTGGAGATCCATCGGTGGTGGTTGTGTGCTGCGGTGTCATCGTTTGGAAGCAGTGACGGAGTGTTGGTGCTGAGAGAGTTGATGAGACGTCTAACGGTGGCCTTGATCCAGCTGCGAGGGGTTGCGATGATGGCGGTGTCCGGTGGGCAAGGTGAAGACGTGATGTATCCAATGATTGTTGGTCCAGGAGAGTCCGGTGTTGTTGCTGAAGTTGAAGCTCCTGCTTGCGGCGGTGACATGCTCGACCGTGTGTCCTGCTATGTGGCCTGTTGATGTGAGTTGCTGCTTGCGTCTGATGTTGGTGACCTTCCCCAGAATGCGGTGGTGTCCTGGTCACTGGGGTTGTCCAGGTGGAACTTGAGATCACATAGTAGGATGTTGTCAGTGGATGGGAGATCCTGGGGTACAATGAGGTCAACAATGGTATTTGAGAATGGGGGTCCAATGTCCGGGGATACTGCACATGAGTGTGCCGCAGTGGATGTGCTTGGGCTTTGTCCGGATCTTGGAGTTGAGGTGGTCCATGGTCAGCCTTGGGTCATTAGAGTGCGTGGTCAGTCAGAGTGTGCCTCTGTAGGTGATGGCAATGCCTTGTCCTTGAAGGGCGTGCTGCTCCGTGTGGGTGATAATGCAGCCGTCAGTGATGGCGATGGAGATGTCCGGTCTGGAGCAGATATTGGTCCTGGCAGGCGATGTGGTGTCCAGGGTTGATGGCGAGGAGGGTGCTGGTGTCGCAGCGGTGGAGTGTCCAAGACGTAGGCTCCTTGGTGCTGAGCGCGGTCCAGGGGCAGATGGACGCAGACGGGCCAGGCTATGGTTTGCCTTTGGCATGGGAGATGTCCAGTACAACGCAGGCAGTACATCATTAACTACGCAACTCAAACAACACATTGTGAGGTCAGTAATGGGGTAATTTAAATTATTTTGTGTATATGGGTATAGGATGTCGGATTTGAAATTTTGGTGTGTGATTTGGGGTAAAATATGAATTTTGCGGTGTGATTTGGGGTAAAATATGATTTTTGGGGTGTGATTTGGGGTAAAATATGAATTTTGGGGTGTGATTTAGGGTAAAATATGAATTTTGGGGTGTGCAATTGGGACAATTTTGAGTTTTGGGTTTGTATTGGGGGCTCAAAAGGAATTCCTGGGTTCACGTTTGGGATTGGGGTGCAAACGTTAGTTTAGGGTTGCACTCACTGGAGTGGGAATAGTGATGTTCATGTCTCAGCTATGCAACACCTACCCTACTGTTGCAATGTGCCTAGTATTAGTATGCATTGGAATGGAATGCAATGTCATGTCATGCGTCGTAACTATGTATGTGCCTTTGGCACACGAGTATTAGTCCCGCTGTGCATGTGCGCACAGCATCCACCATTGAGAAGTGCTGTGGGGGTGTGCTGGACAGCTGTGAGGTGGTAAACGCAGGAAAGAATACTGGATGGTGCCTGGACGTGGGGATGTGTGTGTGAGCGTGTGTCGTAAATATTGTAATGAGTGAACTCTTACCTTGAAGCAGGTCTCTGTGTCTTCGTAGCTCATGCTCCCCTGCGTCTGCTTCCGGGAACAGGAATTCTGAAGCCAGGCTCCCTACCCTGATTCAATCACAACGCTGACATCCTTCATCGAAGAGAACGCCATCCTCGACTCCACCCAGTCCGTATTTTGCAGCAATCTCAGCACTGTGACCGTCCTACTCGCAGCAACCAATTACATACGCATGCTACTCGACCAGGGCCACACTGTGGCCCTCATCCTACTAGACCTCTCCGCAGCCTACGACACCGACTCACACTGCACTCTCACAAACAGACTCAACGACGCCGGTATACGAGGCACCGCCCTTGAGTGGATCCGCTCCTTTATCTCCATCAGTACCCAAAGGATCAGACTCCCCCCTTCCTCTACGGACATACAGAGATCAACTGTGGAGTACCACAAGGATTCTCACTCAGCCACACGCTCTTCAACATCTACATGGCCCCCCTCGCCACCATAGTCAGACAGCATGGGCTCAGCATAGTATCTTACGCTGACAACACCCAGCTCATACTCTCTCTCACGGAGAACCCAGAATACACCAGACTCAGCTTCCAGGAGGAATGGAAGACGTTGCAGCATGGATGAACGACAGCTGCCTAAAACTGAATTGGTTTGTGCCAGTTTTGGTGACAATGCACTGGCACCGCGCATCGTTAAATATGATCCAAAAAGTACACCACCCCCCATGGTTTTTGACTCAAACCCTATCTTATTGTTACAGCTTTGTGTGAAAAATAATGCCTCCTTGAAACAGGCACTGTGTAGGAGAAAGCTCTTAATTTCTGCTAGCTTTTTACACATCAAGTGTATGAAAAGTTTTACATTTTGTTTGGGCGCAATATTTTGTATTTGAAGGGTACACCTTTGCTAGGCATTATGCACACATCCTTGCACTGTGGTGCAGACTAGAGGTGGGCGAGCCACTGAAAACTCAAGCCAGTCTTGCACACATTTACTTTCTGCTTTGTGCAGATGATAAGTATGTACAAGGGCTTCGGTGTGGGGTGTGATTGAAGGGAAAGGAATGAGTGGGGTAGTGGAAGGAGAGGGAAAATTTGTTTTTGCCTAGGAAAAGCTTTGAATCAAACCCTCAAGTGATTTTATTAGCTAGAATTTCTGTCTGGTCCTGATCTGGTGGAGCGTGATTCCATAAGATAATTGCACTTGACTTGTTTGCAGGGTCTTACTGTTCAAGTTCAATATATATTTTGATTCGTCCTTGAATATTTGATGGATTTCTGAAGACCATAACCACTCTGTCGTGCTTATGTTGGAATTAATGCCAAAGCACTAAATTCATCTATTTTAAAACATCTTGACATAGAAGTACAATTGTCACAATTACATTGTGAATTAATCGACAAAGCCACTATATCTAGCCTTTTTGATTGTGAAACAGAGCAATATAGGACTATTGCTGTTTTATACAACCCTGCTGATGCTCAAATTGTCACATCGTACCTCACAGATAATAGGAATAGACTACACTTACAGTTGTATAAAGAAATATCAACCACAAAAATATCTCCATATAAAAATATTGTAGTGACAATATTGATCGCAAAACAAAAACAATACCTTTGCATACTTATAATGCAAAGTACAAAAATATTGCTGTCAAAAATGTTGTGGACCAAAATAGTGACAACATAATATTAAGAATATTTATTTAATAGTAAAGAACTTTTTCATAATTTCAAATAAAATTGACATAATTTTTTATAAAATTAATATATTTGAAAAACTGAAAATAACATATAAAGCCTTAATTTACCCCATAATAAACATTAAAAATACATTTAACTTTATACAAATAGTTTGTACTATTGTACTATTAAATTATGAAGTACAATAATTAGATATACACATAAAATAATTCTTATAAATATATTTAACAATTATCATTTACATTAAAAAATAAAATACCGGGTAACATGTAATTAGGAATCATTTGAAAAACATTAAAACTTCTTTAGAAGTATTCAATCATTTTGAATAATATATTGAATTATATTACAAAAGAAATATTTTTTAAAATCCTTAAACATATTATAAACACAATAGAAAATGAATGTACAAATATTTTAAATAAATATATATATATATATTGAATCTGCTGTTTAGAATATATATATATATAAATCTGTATATGTATGTGTGTATATTTATATATGTGTGTATATTTGTTTATGTATATATATATATATATATATATATTCACTGAAAAAACCATAGGTTTCAGGCACGTAATAGTTAGAAATTAGCATTTAAAAAACCTTAGAAATTCACTGAAAAAACCATAGGTTTTAGGGAAAGTTATAGTTAGTTGGACATTGCACTCGTACAAAACCCGTGAAATTCCCCCGTTATAGTTAGTTCAGCTAACTATAACTCGCTCCCCCGCAATGCACTGCTGATGATGTCACATATTACATCACTCATGACATGGTCAGCACCAGTTGCAGAGAGGTGTAAAAAGGGGCGTGGCCTCAGAACACCTCTCTGCAATGCAGCCCCCTCGCGCAAACTTGAGGTTCCTGGTGGGCTAGTTGGCCCCCAGGGACCCCCAGTACTCAAGGGGAATTCGTTCCCCATCTGCAAACGCGCCAGGGGGCGCGTTTGCAGAGTGCTGCAAGAAGTGGGCGTGGCCTCCGGCGCGAAGCCGGTCTTTTTTTTTTCTTTTTTTTTTAAGAAGGGGGGCTGTGTGGCCCCCCTTCTTTTTCTAATTTATTGGCCCTGGGGACCCCATCCCCCAGGGCCTGCCCCCTATTTTGTTTTAAAAAAAAAAAAAATTTGGAAGGGGGCCGCGTGGCCCCCCTCCCGAGGCCTTAATCGGCCCCGGGGACCCCATCCCCCGGGGCATGGCCTTTTTTTTTTTTTTTCAATGTTTTGGAGGGGGGCTGCGTTGCCCCCCTCCTCAGGCCACTTATGGTCCCGGGGACCCCATCCCCCGGGGACGGCCTTTGTTTTTTTTTTTATTAAAAATTTTGGGGAAGGGGGCCGTGTGGCCACCCTCCCGGGCCACTTGTAGCCCCGGGGACCCCATCCCCCGGGGCTGTTCCTCTCCATTGGGGACCGTGGGGGGGTCCCCAATCCCCCACGGTCCCGCCGGCTCCCCGCGTCCCTCGGGAGCCGGCATTGCTTTTCCACATGGGGAGCTGCTAAGATGCAGCTCCCCATGTGGAAAAGCAATTTGCTTTGAATTTTGGAAGAGAGAGCAGGTTTCCTGCCCCGGGGAGGTGGCGGTCCCCGGGGCGTGTGAGGGGGCTCGAGCCAAATAACAACGAAGCGCGGGAGCCCACGCTTCGTTTTTTTTTTTCACGGCGGGATCCGCGCATCGTAAGCGCATCCCGCAGAATTTAAAAAAAAATAAAAAATGTTTTGGGACCCCCTGAGCAGGCCTAGGGGGTCAGGGCGTTTCTACTCTGCCCCCTTTTTGCGTTTTGCGCTCTTGTTTTTCTCTTTTCTTGTGCCTCAGTTCTACCGATACAGTATAGGGGTGGTCCACGTAACAAAAAGTAATTGACAGAAAAGATTAAATTATTAGCCACCATACACAAAATTATTTCTAATAAATGCAAATTTATTCTTAAAGGTAAAAACGTAAATTAAATGTGGCAACGCAGTTGCTCTTACATTATCATACAGTTCTAACGATTGAAACGAAAGGTGCTCGGGTATGAAATGGAAAAAATGGAGTGTAGTTGGTCAATGTGAGACCGTGAGAGGAGTGGACAGGGAACAGAAGTGTGACATATATCCATCACATTTGTAATATACAATTCCAGCCTAACATAGGGCAATTGTTCCTAAAAAACACATAGCCTTAAAATGACCCTGTTATTGCTTCACAGTTTATCAAGGCTTGTGTGCTAGTTGTAGTCTACGTTTCGACCCCTTGATGGACAGCTAGGTGATTCAAGCCTTAGGATGGGGTCTTCTTCAGGACAATGAGAGAAGGCACCTAATATTACATTCAGCGCAAACTTAGAGGCTGAGTAGTAAACTGGAAGTGGGCTCGTCAGAGCTCTTTACAAGTTAGGGGGAGGTTGGTATTATTAGGACCTTCCAATAGCGAACTGTAGGTCACAAGGATCCTAATCAGTCTACAATTAATGATCTTAAAGTAGTGTTGTACCGCTCACGTTCTACTCGCAGAGTCAGTTCTACCGAGGCACAAGATGGCTGCCAACACTTCCTGGTTTGGAGTGTTGACAGCCAATTAGCATACAGCTCGTGATCGGGAGGGTGCGCGGATCCTCCGTGCCCATAGATATATATGTGTTTTTACTTTTGATTTTCTCAGCAACTACTGAACGGATTTACACCATTTAACAAAAAGGGTTCTTTCTGAACCAAGAACTACCACTTTGCCAAATTTGGTGTAATTCCGTTCAGCAGTTCGAGCTGTAGCCTTGCATAAATTTTCCTATGGGAAATTGATTTTTTGACTCTTATTTTTTGAATTTCTCCGCAACTACTGAACGGATTTACACCATTTAAAAAAATGTCGCTTTCTGAACCAAGCGCTACCTTTTTGCCAAATTTGGTGTAATTCCGTTCAGCAGTTCGGGCTGTAGCCGTGTCTAAAATTTCCTATGGGAATTAACATAGAGAAAACATGTTTTGGGACCCCCCTGTTTTCTCAGCCCCCGCTTGCAGAATCACCCCGAAACTTTCAGGATACGAGCGGCCTGGAGCGCCCCACTAGTTTTGAAAATTTTGCAAAGATTCGTCAACCGGCGCCAAAGTTATTGGAAATAGAATGTTGTGAATTTCCTATGGAAAATAGGTCCTAACTATAACTATCTACTGGCGACCGCCAGTAGATAATATAAATATACATACCATTTTAAATGATGTATGTGTAATATATCTTTTTAAATATCTAGAATAGAGTAATATGTAATAACCTTAATCTAATTCACAATTATTGAAAAAAATGCATATATATAAAAGAATTCAAATACTCTATGGTAACTAAATTCCTACAATAATTAGTGAAAATTCATACAATGGGGGTGGGGCTGTGGGTAAAATATACTATTTTAACTCCAATATAACAAACATTGGGGAGCATGCCTACACTAGGGATGGTGGTCAGATTTAGGGCCTGGTTTAAATCTTGATGGACTTACCGCCGTCCTGACGGTGGTCTCAAGTACTTCTTCAAGCTGACGGCAGTCTGCCTGCCATATTTAGATATTGCAGCTAGAGATAGAAGACCGCCACAGCAGCGGTCCTCTCTGCTGAATCATTGTACGCTGCAGCCGTCAGCCTGGTGGTATTATGCCAAGCCGATTTAGATGTTCCCGTTATGCTGGCGGTGTCCTGCTGACTGAGTCTTGATGGAGTAAGGTACATGGGTGGAGACAGCTAAGTACAACTTATTTGTACGTAAATACACATATGTGTCATGTTTGCATGCAATGAAATGTAGGCAATGTGTTTTGTCTCTTTGTGTTACATATTGCATGCCACACAAACAACATGAGCCTACAGAGATCAGCAACACACGATACTTAGGAAAATTGAACAAGTAGTTTACCTGAGAATTCGGTGACAACAGAGACGTTTGCCATCGGGCTGGGGTCAGAACAGCAAAGGAGGGACCTCTACAAATCTGTACAGGATGGATTCCAAAGTGTGACCCCCAAAAAAGATGAATTTAATTTTTTTTAAATTCAATTCTGCCAACTTGCGCATGGCGGTGACCCTGCCAGAAAAGGCCAGATGGAAAGGTACATCCTAATCTGGATTGTGGGAAGGTGGGCGGGACTCCCTCCCAAAGCTGCGTCTGGCTCCTCTGCCGTCGACATGGGAGCAGGAGTCTTGGCAATGTCGGAGGGACCACAGCGGTCTTCTCTCCAGTGCCCAGCCAACATCTAACTAGGGCGGGAAGGCGGACTGCCAAGTAGGCGGGTGAGTAGACCATCAAAAAAGTGACTGCAGGAACTAATCCTGCCAACGTCTAAATTAGGCCCTTACCTTTCTAACTCTAGTCTAACAAACATTGGGGAAATGGCAAACATTTGGAGGGTCAGATTTACTATCCTTACTCATTTTTGAGAAACTTTGGGGAAAGTGCATACATTGGTGTCAGAATTAATATTTTAAATTCAATCTAGCAAACGTTTGAAAAAATTCACACATTGGCAGGGTCAGATTAAGTATTTTTACTCCAGTTCAACAAACACTGTGAAATGTGCATACATTGAAGGGAAGTGGTCTAGCAAACATTTGGAAAAATTCACACACTCGGAGGGTCAGATTAAGTATTCTCACTTTAGTCCAACAAACACTGGGGAAAGTGCATACATTGGTGTTCATGTTTACTATTTTAACTCCAATCTAACAAGCATTGGGGAAGGTGTATACCTTGAAGATGATCAGAGTTAATGTTCTAACTCGAGTCGAATGAACATTGGGGAAAGTGGGTACAGTGAGAGGTTCAGAGTTCCTATCTATCTCCAAGCTAACAAACTTTGGGGAAGTGCATACTTTGCAGTATGTGGCCAGATTTAAAGTTCTAAGTCCAGTCTAACAAACATTAGGGAAAGTATATACATTGGGTGGAATTGTGAGCTTTAATATTCTAACTCATACATTGGGGCTGTGAAATGTAATATTCTAAATCCATCAAACAGATTTGTTAAATAATTAAAAATTCCTAAATAAATAACATTTGAAAATCAATAATAAATAAAAATTAAAGTCAATAGTACAACATAAATATATCAGAATTGCACCACATAATTATTTTGAATGTTAATAAATAAATAATAATTAAAATATGTAGTCTTCTTCAGTCACCCCCAATATAACACACAAACAGGAAAGAAAAGTAATATTGTTTGTTACGATAAAACAATATTATGATTATTATTGTTATGATATAACAATTTTTTGATGAAACATTGACCATGCTTTCCCCAGTATATCACACATGCCAAAAAAGTAAAGTAATAAAAATTACAAAAAATAAAACATTAATCTTTTAAAATACTAAACAAGGAGCATTAATTCATATTCACTTTAAGAATAACAATAGCCACCCAATACACAACAATATCCATACAAATGTATGTAATGCATTTTAAATTATGAACTTTCTGACAAACACAAGAAGGTCTTTTACATTGTGAACTCTATGACAGATACCGCTCGAAGAGCTTTACATTGCAAATTCTCTGACAAATACAAATGGGAACCAGTATTACATTGTGAACATTCTGACATAGGAAAGAGTTTAATACAAAGGTTTTCAATTTGTGGGGCGCGACCTCTGGGGGGCCGTGGAGTCATGGGAAGGGGGGCGCACATTCCTCAGCCTCTTCAGTGTAAGGCAGAGAGTCTCCTGTGCTGTAAAACCTAAGCTGGGCAGACAGCTAACTACGTATTTCTGTTAGTTTGCTGCTTGCCTGAAAGAAATGCAAATGTACACAACGACTTAGGGGTCGATTACAATGCCGTCCGGAAAGGCTCCGAACGGAATTCGGATTTGGCGAATCCGATTCGGAACCCAGAATCAGACACCAACAGCCGTTAGCGACAGCTTTTAGGTGAAATGGACCATTTACAACATCGCAACTTCTGTCAGCGATACCCAAGATTTCCCTATTCACAAGGGGATTCCTTAATTTAAGATGACCAAAAAAAGTGGCTATAACTGCAACTAGAGGCAGTTTTTTAAGACCAGAAAATATCTGGTCTTAAAATGGAGATAACCATTGGGGCCTCATTTCTGCAGGTTTTGTTGCTGGACCGCGCTGCAAGCAATGTTGCTGCGCTGCCCTGTCACAAAATTACAGGGCAGGACTGCGCACCATCAATAAGATAGTGCGCATTCCTGTGCCCCAGTAATGGAAAGTGTTGCAGCGCTGCAACAAGACAGCGTTGCAACACTTCTCACTACGCCCTTCTTGCGACAGCATGGATGTGCTGTACTCACTGGACAGCGCTCCATGACGCAAGTAATGATAGTTACGTAAGGAATCCTGACGTATCTGTCTGCGCTAAAGTCACTCATTGCTGCAGTTGTGTCACAATCATGACGCAACTCCAGCAATGCATGGGGCCAGCCTATCCCTGTGGCACTGCGTCACCCTCACGCCTGCCATCAGGCAGGCGGAAGGTACTGACGCAGTGCAGTTCATGAGGGGTGCCCGAATGTCGACGCTGTTGGAGATCCATCGGTGGAGGTTGTGTGCTGCGGTGTCATCGTTTGGAAGCAGTGACCGAGTGTTGGTGCTGAGAGAGTTGACGAGACGTCTAACGGTGGCCTTGATCCAGCTGCGAGGGGTTGCGATGATGGCGTTGGTGTCCGGTGGGCAAGGTGAAGACGTGATGTATCCAATGATTGTTGGTCCAGGAGAGTCCGGTGTTGTTGCTGAAGTTGAAGCTCCTGCTTACGGCGGTGACATGCTCGACCGTGTGTCCTGCTATGTGGCCTGTTGATGTGAGTTGCTGCTTGCGTCTGATGTTGGTGTCCTTCCCCAGAATACGGTGGTGTCCTGGTCACTGGGGTTGTGCAGGTGGAACTTGAGATCACATAGTAGGATGTTGTCAGTGGATGGGAGATCCTGGGGTACAATGAGGTCAACAATGGTATTTGAGAATAGGGGTCCAATGTCCGGGGATACTGCACATGAGTGTGCCGCAGTGGATGTGCTTGGGCTTTGTCCGGATCTTGGAGTTGAGGTGGTCCATGGTCAGCCTTGGGTCATTAGAGTGCGTGGTCAGTCAGAGTGTGCCTCTGTAGGTGATGGCAATGCCTTGTCCTTGAAGGGCGTGCTGCTCCTTGTGGGTGATAATGCAGCCGTCAGTGATGGCGATGGAGATGTCCGGTCTGGAGCAGATATTGGTCCTGGCAGGCGATGTGGTGTCCAGGGTTGATGGTGAGGAGGGTGCTGGTGTCGCAGCAGTGGAGTGTCCAAGACGAAGGCTCCTTGGTGCTGAGCATTGTTTTTTTACCATATTGGGGCAGCCCTCACACTCCGTAGCACACGCACGGCGCTGCCTCTCCTTCGGTTTCAGCCAGTGCTCCTGCAGCTGCCCAACACCCGCCTTCACCGCTTTCATATCGAGGGGGAGGACGAAGAGTAGGGATCGGTGAGCCTCCCGAGGGGCGGTCACAACGTCATTAAACTAGAAAGTAAACACTGAAGACTTTTGCATGCATAGCAGATTCAAGTTGCTCACATTTTTTTGTCCTGAAGATGAACTCGAATAATTGAGTTCGAAACGTCGTCGACCCCCTACAACATGAACTCCTTATACTCTGTAAAAATCTTTAAAGGAGCTTCTATTTCTGTTGTCAATGCGATGTCATTATTTTAAGTTCACCCTCACTTCTCACGTCACGCTTATTGTCACTTACTGTGTGAGCACCTGAATACCTTCATTGTGTAATAAATATTTGTCATACATTGACCTATATGTCCCTCGTTATATTTCCTACTGCTCTCTTTTATGAATTAAGTTTCTATCCCTTTACTTATCTCAGTGCCCTTTACAGGGTTACTTCTCCTTGGACCTTTTAGGCCACTCTAGAACCATTGTTCCTTTAAACTACATATTACCCCAGGTTCATATATTGGGGCACCCTTGTCTTCCTAAATACTTCCTATGAGCGTGGTCCAGGGGCAGATGGACACAGACGGGCCAGGCTATGGTTTGCCTTTGGCATGGGAGATGTCCAGTACAACGCAGGCAGTACATCATTAACTACGCAACTCAAACAACACATTGTGAGGTCAGTAATGGGGTAATTTAAATTATTTTGTGTATATGGGTATAGGATGTCGGATTTGAAATTTTGGTGTGTGATTTGGGGTAAAATATGAATTTTGGGGTGTGATTTGGGGTAAAATATGATTTTTGGGGTAAAATATGAATTTTGGGGTGTGATTTGGGGTAAAATATGAATTTTGGGGTGTGCAATTGGGACAATTTTGAGTTTTGGGTGTGTATTGGGGGCTCAAAAAGGAATTCCTGGGTTCACGTTTGGGATTGGGGTGCAAACGTTAGTTTAGGGTTGCACTCACTGGAGTGGGAATAGTGATGTTCATGTCTCAGCTATGCAACACCTACCCTACTGTTGCAATGTGCCTAGTATTAGTATGCATTGGAATGGAATGCAATGTCATGTCATGCGTCGTAACTATGTATGTGCCTTTGGCACACGAGTATTAGTCCCGCTGTGCATGTGCGCACAGCGTCCACCATTGAGAAGTGCTGTGGGGGTGTGCTGGACAGCTGTGAGGTGGTAAACGCAGGAAAGAATACTGGATGGTGCCTGGACGCGGGGATGTGTGTGTGAGCGTGTGTCGTAAATATTGTAATGAGTGAAATCTTACCTTGAAGCAGGTCTCCGTGTCTTCGTAGCTCATGCTCCCCTGCGTCTGCTTCCGGGAACAGGAATTCTGAAGCCAGGCTCCCTACCCTGATTCAATCACAACGCTGACATCCTTCATCGAAGAGAACGCCATCCTCGACTCCACCCAGTCCGTATTTTGCAGCAATCTCAGCACTGTGACCGTCCTACTCGCAGCAACCAATTACATACGCATGCTACTCGACCAGGGCCACACTGTGGCCCTCATCCTACTAGACCTCTCCGCAGCCTACGACACCGACTCACACTGCACTCTCACAAACAGACTCTACGACGCCGGTATACAAGGCACCGCCCTTGAGTGGATCCGCTCCTTTATCTCCATCAGTACCCAAAGGATCAGACTCCCCCCCTTCCTCTACGGACATACAGAGATCAACTGTGGAGTACCACAAGGATTCTCACTCAGCCACACGCTCTTCAACATCTACATGGCCCCCCTCACCACCATAGTCAGACAGCATGGGCTCAGCATAGTATCTTACGCTGACAACACCCAGCTCATACTCTCTCTCACGGAGAACCCAGAATACACCAGACTCAGCTTCCAGGAGGAATGGAAGACGTTGCAGCATGGATGAACGACAGCTGCCTAAAACTGAACTGGTTTGTGCCAGGTTTGGTGACACTGCACTGGCACCGCGCATCGTTAAATATGACCCAAAAAGTACACCACCCCCCAGGGTTTTTGACTCAAACCCTATCTTATTGTTACAGCTTTGTGTGAAAAATAATGCCTCCTTGAAACAGGCACTGTGTAGGAGAAAGCTCTTAATTTCTGCTAGCTTTTTACACATCCAGTGTATGAAAAGTTTTACATTTTGTTTGGGCGCAATATTTTGTATTTGAAGGGTACACCTTTGCTAGGCATTATGCACACATCCTTGCACTGTGGTGCAGACTAGAGGTGGGCGAGCCACTGAAAACTCAAGCCAGTCTTGACCAAAAGCGATGGCTCTGGCTCCGCTCAAGGTCCTGTTGGAACCTGGAGCCGAGCTTTCATGTGGCTTCTGCCTCCCTCTACCTGAGATGTGGTGTTACAGACAGAGCTGCCCATTATGGGACTCAGGAACAAGGTTCGACTCTGGGGTGTGCTCAACATCATGTGATTCTGGGCAAATCACAAACTTTCCCATGACTATAAATAAAGCATTCTATGTGTGTAATGTAACTGGTTCTCATGTAAAGCGCTACAAAACCTTCAGGTAGAGTTCGCACTATTGTTTAAAAACTGCAGAAGAATGTACTGAGAGGTAAAAACAAAGCCTCAATATAAGGAAAGACAAATTAATATCCATTTACTGGCTGATCTGTACTGAGCGAAACCAGAGAACCTTGAAAAATCCCATCTTCTCTGCTTAATTGTGTGATCTAAGGCAAATATTTCATTTCACCAAAACGCCTTTTTTCTCCAGTATGGCCTATGAAGGCACTTTTGAATATGTGTGTTCAGAATACCAGTCATATAAAAATATCACATTTAATAAGCACTTCTCAGCACAGTGCTGCTCAGACTTCTCGAGGCCAATTACAGATCAAGCTCCAGCCGGCACCTGAAGAGCGATAACTCGGGCTGAGCCTGTCCCACCTCAGCGATACCTCGGGCTGAGCCTGTACCACCTCAGCGATACCTCGGACTGAGATTGTATGGGCAGACCCTTGAACCATACCTCGGGCTGAGCCTGTACTCAGACAGCCTGTATGGCTGGGCCTGAGCCCACATCAGCAGAACCATTGCCCAGCCAGAGACTTTCACAGCAGACTGATTGTCCTAGGGAACCTGTCCTAACAGTGTCGTGTAGGCTGCGCCTTTACCAGCAACAACACCACAGGCTCAGCATCTACCGGCAGGGAGATCACAGGCTCAGCTTCACCAGCAGGGAGATCACAAGCTCAGCTTCACCAGCAGGGAGATCACAGGCTCAGCGTTTACCAGCAGTGAAATCACAGGCGTAGATTGTACCTGCAGTGACAACACAGAACGGCCTCGCATTAACAGTGCAACCTCAGGGTGTGTTCGCAGCACTACAATTGTAGTTCAGACTAAACCTGTTTAGGCAGAACCATGACTCCCTCACCTTGCATAGGTCGCAGACTGAAGCAGCAGTGATATCCCAGGATCAGTTTAAATTAAAAGCAATATCTGAACCTGAGCCAACACATTTGTACCCCAGACAGAGGCAGTTATCGCCCTCAGTCAGCACATGGCGCGATTGTAGCTCCGCCCGAGCCTGTACCAAATATCAGCCCATATTGAGCCTATTATGCATAGCCATCGTCTGAGCGTGCACTAGGCCTGATAGCTCATTCTGTGGCCATTCCAGCAGAGCTGCAGTTCGGATCAGTCCCACCTGTGAGATGGCACACTGAGGGGCTATTTCTAATATCGCAGGGAGGATAGAAGGGACATTTCTGCCGCTAATGGGCCGATCGCTAGTTAACGCCCTCTAATGCTGGTTTCCCTATCGCCATCGTGATAATATTAATGGCTGTTTTCTCCGCCGTTCCCTGTTATTATCGCCATGTAGCGTGGGCTTGATAATACCACGCTAACATGGCGATAATAATCAGGGTTAGGCGGCGTTAACTTTTCTGCCGTAAACTGAAGTTGGCGATAGTTATCGCCCGTCATTGTGAATATCCCCCTAAATAGGAAGAACTTCCGATTGAAAACTCCTCAATGAGTACCTTAAAGAGGAGGCTTTTTGTTATTGTTTAACGCTAAGAGACTTTCTAACACAGGTTTGTAATCCTGCCAGTTCTGGAGAAGTCTTGTTTTCAATGTGGACATTTGTAATTTCATGTTCAGTATTAGTTGTGCATGGATTAAAGTGTTTTTGTTTTAATAAATAAAAGCACCAGACATTGATTTATTAAGAATTATTAGCTTTTTGTGCAATTTTGTTAATGTTGTTTTGGCAAATTTATTCACGTCAATTTATTCTTTTGGCTTTATTTTGTTGAACTCTGCTGTTGATATTCAGTTTCTGATAAAAATTAAGTGGTAGTAACACTTAATTTTTCCCTTAGGCTCCTTTTTGAATTGAATGCGCATAAAATGGAGGTGTTGGTTCTAGGTAAATATCCCTAGACCTGGACTTCTGCTTGGTAGTATGCTACTACGACTAAAGATATTGGTGTTACCACAATGCTGATCTTACTTTCTGCCCTTATGTCAACTAGATCACTTGTAATGTTACTCCCTTTTGAAGTGTTTATAAACATTCTTCTTTGCCTCTGATTTGCAGGAAGAAGATTGGTGATCCAGGCAACAATCTCATCCTGTTTAGTTTGTAAGAATGCAATCTTGATTGGCTTACCTAAATATAATACCTTCCAGCTTTAAATTGAGAAACATGCAGCTTCCACATCTTCTATTTAATGACCCCAACACACATCTGTTAAATACAATTTCTACTTCCTCCCCAAGTTACCAATCAAGGAACAGATCTTGTTTAAGGCACTTTGCACAGTGCACAAGGTGCTTAGGGCCACTTGTCCGGATTATCTCGGCTCTTGGCTGCAAGCCTTTGTGCCCTCTCACATCTTGTATTCCTCTTCTCAAGCACTCTGGTTCTGCCCGTGTTCCCTTCACCAGAGCAAAGCAGAGCTCCTTCTTGGTTCGTACTCATATTCCCAGTACATCAACAGTAAAATGATCTGCCCCTGGGAAGGCATGGGGAGTGGTGAGTGAAAGGTGCCACACATTAAAGCCAGAGCTATTGGCATTGCCAGAACTTATTAGACATTCAAACACAAATGACTAGAGTTTACCTGTATTTGTTTACTGCACAGAGTGTTGTGCTACTTCTGCCTAGTGATAGATAACATTGCAAGAAGGCATTTAGCCCCTCCTTCTGGCCTGGATCTACCTTCTATATTAGCTCTCAGTTTGTAGAGATGCATGCTGAGCCAGATTGTCAGACTTTCCTCCATGAGAAGGTAAGACTTGCACCTAGAAATTCACACGTAAGTTAGGAGTAAGTCACACTGAAATCAAAAATCTTTGTGAATCGAGATCAAACAATTCATAGTATGGACCAGCATGCAGACTAAGAGGATTGATTGCCTAGCAAGAGAATGCAAGACTTGAAAACTTGTGAAGAAGAAGCCACACAAGGGCTAAAGACATGGATAGGGTAGAAAGGCACAGTTCAGATAGATATTCAATATGAAACCACTAACCTGATCGAATTGAATACCGTCCTGTCATAAAGGCTGCCCGACTCGGGGTACACAATGGAGCTGCAGCAAGATGCTGATTGAGTTTCACTCCCTCTTTCGCCAGCCTGTCTATGTTAGGGGTCCTGAAAGTAGAATGTGACAGTCATCTATAACATATGCTTGTCAATCTGAGATTGAAATTCAAATTGCTACTCCACTGGATCTGATTGCATAACTTTGTACCACTGCCCTATCAATTTGAATAGAACATCAGAAACAACACTAGCAGTGAAGATTGGATTTTTGAGGAAGTCGATGTAAATGTTATTTTCACTGGTCTGTTGGTGCAATATTACCCTGAAATAGTGCAAATATCTGCAATGTAGTCAGAGAATCCTCTGGCTAGGCTTGCTTACCCTTTCTCCCTTTTCCTACCTGCTTCTCCTTAAATTCCTTTAGATGTTTGGATCACTTCCCTACTTGAGTATAACACCAATATCAATGAAAGTGAAATAAGTCTTTGGATGTCAATTCACTTAAAAGCGTAAAGCAATGTAAGGGACATCATGCGTTCATTAACTAACAATAGCATCACAGAGTTGACAGGTTGACCGATCTGCAGATACTCAACAACCTCCTATTTGCTATTGTTATACCGACAAAGGCAATCAGTGAAAAGTACAGAAAGTCAATGGCATCCTTTAGAGCAGTGCTTTAAATGGGTAGATACAAGCGCAGGTATTCACTCAATCAATCAATCAATATCAACTTTATTTCGCATTAAAAAAATGCTTAAAAGTACATAAAATTTCATTTCTGATAAATAGCCTTCACATCAATTCAGTCTCCATACAGTATCTAAAAGTTAAAATATCCAATGATTGCACCAATAAGATTTTAAAAAGAAATAATTAATAAAATACCTGTGCTTTCAATTACAAATAAAATAGAGGGCCAGGGATAACCCAGTTAGGTGAGAAGGGGTTGTAATAACCTAATAACACAGGTGCAGAATAAATTACACCAGTGTGAGTGCAAGACACTGGATATGTACTAGAGTAAAACTGCACTAATGCCCGAAAGTGGTATGTTGACAATTTCTCACTGGGCTTACCCTAAAATAACAGCCCTTCTGGATTTTAAAGCAGCCTGTAAAAATGATGCAGTCATAAAACATATACATGGCGATAACAATTGTTGCATTACTGTGAGAGCTTGAATATGAGAACGTAAACAAAAAATGTTCAACAATGTAATGATGCAATTTTTTCTCTCTGCTTTATAAAACAAACAAAAGAATAAAATATGAGAAATAGATTGCTTAGAAATACCATCACAGAGGCATAGGGATAATTGAATTACCGAGTATGCATGTGCTGGGAAGCCCAGCAATAGAGGAATATAATTTAATCGCAGTCTTATCAATAGGAATCGATGATGGGTATTAGGAATGAAGGAAAGGTAAGAAGAGAGCCCAGGCCCCACAGGGGGCA
Source organism: Calotriton arnoldi (assembly GCA_963921515.1). Taxonomy (NCBI): domain Eukaryota; kingdom Metazoa; phylum Chordata; class Amphibia; order Caudata; family Salamandridae; genus Calotriton; species Calotriton arnoldi. The sequence goes on from CAWUFW010014925.1 coordinate 280,751, forward strand.
TTGCCTGATACCTTATTAATGACATTTTTGTTTGCTTTTTAGCCATCTATCTTGGCTACTTTTGGCTATAAACAGCCTGGATTTAGAGAAAGTCACGCACTGATACAGAGATTAATACAGAGCCGCCAAGCCCATGTCACTAAGGGACTGTCTGACATAATTTAGCCAAGGGATGGAGGAAACGCAATCAAGAGTCAAGATATCTTTTATCACAAGCTGATTTAATTGGATAGAGTTCCTTTTCCATATCGACAACCATAGTAATAATAGGGCCATTTTAATGGTATTGGTGATATTTGGGAGGCCTAATTCTTTGTGGACAATAAAATTAGAGCACGAGCCAGGAGTGGTAACATTTTTGTGAATTTGTCTTCTATAGCTTGGAGTGAGTCAACTTGTGCTGTGCCCCAAATTGCAGCACCATAAGAAGCTATGGCTATCGTTTTTGCTTAGTAAATTTCCAATATTTCTTGAATTGGTTTATTTCCTAGATTCTTAGCAAACTTCCAAATGGCAGCAATGCTTTTGGACATAAGGGGGCTCATTAGGATGGCGGGCGGAGGCACCTCCGCGGTGCTGGCGGTGGAGGAAAATGCAGTTTACCGCACGCCAGCAGCGCTCCTCACGCCCGCCATATTACAATGGTCAAACATAGCCCATTTCCCATCCGCTGCGGTGCGAAGTGACCCGCCATAAAAATGCGCCAGCCACCGCGGTGGTGGGAGCCAATAGAGACCCACCGCCGTACGGAATGACGTCCCGTCCGCTGTACAAATCAGGATGCCCCAAACAGCCTGTCACACCGTAGCGGAAAACCAACCAGAGACGGAGGAAGCACGACAGCGGAGCGCGAAACCAGACTCCTGGGCCCCTCCACCCGGTCCGGACCGCAGTAGATCCAGCTCTACATGCCTTTCCGGTGCTGTACCTGCTCCACTACCAGCAAATAATGGCCCGTCGCGGACAACGCTGCAGGTACGCAATCACACAACTCCGCACACAACCACAACACAGAACTCCTGGGCTGACATACTGTTCCTGTCCACATCAGACACTCTGGTGGGGACAGGAACACATCCCCAAGTGTACCCACACATGTCCTACCTGTCACTAAATCACCCCTCCGCATCCGGGCCACCCATCAACTGCGAAATCACAGCAATGTCCCGGTCACGCCACCGCAGCGGTGTAGACGCGTGAAAACATGCGCACAATGTAGTAGGCAGGGCCAGCGCCAGGCATGGGCAGTCCCCAAAGATCACAGGGCCCCACCTTCCCCCTACACACACTATGCCCCCACACCCATTTGGGGACATGCTGTGTGCTCCTCCTGTGCCCCCCTGCACAATTAACCAGCCAGGTGTACCCAGACCCTGCACCACACACACCAAACAACCAGGGAGCCTGTCTCAGAAAGTGGGGGTGAAGAGGAACACCCTGCACAGAAGCTCAGGGGCAGGGCATCCTTCCTCCTCACACCTACCCTCCACTCATGTCAAGCAAACTGAGTCCAATCACAAAATGAACACTCACACTGCATATGAACAACCACTTAACTGTACACACTGCCTGTCAAGTCACCCAGACACACCCCACACTGACACACAGCCACATACACATACCAGATGTCAGCAGCAATGGAGGACAATAAATGGGCTAGCCAAAAGTGAGGTGGACAGTGCTGGAAAGCCATGGAGCAAGCCACAAAGCATGTGTACATCACATGCAAGAGAAGGAACATATTACACCACCCTTAGGCCATCAAATCAGACATGGGTGGCACAGTGAGTGGAATTAAACCACAGTGACCTCTGTGCAACAACTCAGGGAGACAGCAAGGCAAGCCATGCATAGGCACAGGAATGATAGGAAGTGTCTGAAATCAAACAGTGATCAGCCACACATCTGTCTCAACTTACTTGACATGTGTATGTCATCAGCACAACACACATGGCTTATTGTCACACTCCATGACTGTCAAACACAAGTTTGATCTTACACACATTCCCCTCCTATATCGAACTCACACATGCAGCACTCAACACCAGTGTCATACACACAGAATGGTGCAAATGAGGTCCTGTGAGTACACTGACAACCAATCACACTCCCTGGGGTGCATCCACAAACATCACACACACACTCAGGGATGCCTGAACCAATGCTGGCACAAAAACAATACCCAAACACAAACCTCTCAAACAACATACACAGAAGTCCAACAAGCACACATATGGCCAGCCAAACAGTGGAAAGGCAATGGGACCCCAGACAGAACAGGAGTACACAACATTGTCACTCAGGACCAATACACAGACACCATACCCCAACACAAACAAGAAGTGCATCATCTCAAAACAATCATGAACACAAACTGGGACCAATGGGACAATAAGCTAACACAGACAGACACACCACACCACCCATCAAGTCAACATGGTGTCATAGTGTACCACATGCATGCACATGCACAATCCTGACAAGTGACAGGTCAAAGATAGGAGGACATAGCACTAGTGTGCACTCAAAACAAGGCCAGCAACCAGAATATAACTTGCTGCATGTGACACACACACAAGTAATGTACACTACACTTGCAACACACATCTGAATGTATCACAATGCACAAACAACTCACACACAATGTCATGCAAATAGAACATCACACACAGAGCATCTGTCAGCAGAAAGAGCCAACACAGCCCAAACACTGCATACATCCACAACAAAAACACAACAGATGGACACGCCAATCCATCACATTGCAAACTCAGCTGGACATCAGGGGATGCACACCAGGCAAGTACAAGGCAACATACACTGACAGCACTGCATGCAGGCCAAGCAGTGTGTGCACACCAACCAAATCAGTAGCACACACATCTCAGTGTCACACCATGTACTCCCACAACACAAAGCAGCACAGCACACAGACAACATCACACTCTGGAAGGGTAGCAGTACCTCAGCAAACACACATACAGCTAACCCAACACTCACAGATGCACAACTCAAGGACACCCAGGTGCAAACAACATGAACAGAGGACTGTGCAGCACAAACAGTTGCACTGCACATGAGCAACCATGACTGCAAACCAGTACAAGAAAATCAGACATAACCATATGTGAAACTGTCCTGAGTGGCACATTGGTCCTGTGCATAGATCAGCACCACAAAGCATAGTGTAACAAATGAAGTGGTGGGGAGGCTCAACACTGGCAACCCTAGGGGATAGGTGACATGAGAGTGAAGTGGTGTGTACGTCAGTAGTGGACAGGTCAGGAGTGTACTATACACAAATACATGGAGGAGTCACTCACAATGGGTAGGCATCAGAAGCACAGCTAGGGGATGGCATGACTCCACATACCACATACCATACTGGAGACAAAAATGGCTCAACTGACAGCAATGCATGAGAAAACTCACCAACAATATCAGTGTGGCTGAGCAGGTCTGCACAGTGTGCACAAACAGTAACAAGACACATGGCTGATCAACAAAACACAACACAGACTTGGCTGTCACACACTCTGCATACTCACAACTGGCAGCAACAACAAGTAGGTGTCCCCCAGGAGTGCAAGGTCACACTAACACACTGCACAGTGCACAACCTACAACTCCCACATGTGCACACAATCACAAGCAAAGGGCTGACAAATCAAACATACAGGCACTCAGCTCCTGGGTGATACATGTGTGCAGTTGGCATTGCAGGGGCACACACACATCAACACCACTGACCAAGTCACCCCCTTCACACTTCATGACCACTCAAGTGCACACATTCAAATGTACCCATGTGACTAGGAAGACAGGCCATCACAAGATGACCATACACCAACACTGCTGTTCACACATCAAGCAAGATCACACAGACATGATGGACCCTGGCCAGCCTGCCTGCAATCCTGTGGATAGAATTCCCCTCTGTGCTGGTAGTGCATCCTAACATGACATGTGTACAATTTAGCAAACCTGACCATAGAATGATTAGGATAACAGTAGGTCATCACAAACAACCATCATTGCACCCCCAACCCTCAGAGGCAAGAAAAACTGAAGTACCTGTCACCTCTGGCAAACTCTGAAAAAGTGAAACAAGCCATTGGCAATGTTAAAGTGGCATACAGAGCATGTGTCACATTAAACCATACCCATACATTAAACATTTTTTATTTAGCAAGGACACTGGCAAAGCAGACAACAGGAGTAACTCTCTTTATTACATATTACCCAGATAGGCATCAAAAGTAGACAAGAGCAAGGCCAGTGGCCACTCCATAGTTCAAAGTAGGCACATGTGTGCATGAGAACCTGCACAGGGAATGGGCAAACAAAGTGAAAAGCAGCAAGGCCAGTGGCCAGTCCATAGTTCAAAGTAGGCACATGTGTGCATGAGAATCTGCACAGGGAATGGGCAAACACAGTGAAAAACAGCAAGGCCAGTGGCCAGTCCATAGTTCAAAGTAGGCACATGTGTGCATGAGAACCTGCACAGGGAATGGGCAAACACAGTGAAAAACAGCAAGGCCAGTGGCCAGTACATAGTTCAAAGTAGGCACATGTGTGCATGAGAACCTGCACAGGGAATGGGTGAGACCGTACACTGCCATGGTCAGCAACACAGCTAGGGGGATAACAATGGGCAGTCCAGGCACCGCTGTGGGAGAGAGAGATGTGGGAGGGGGACTTAGCCTCAGAATTGGCTGTCAGTCGAACTGGGAGGTGGCTGACTGTCGGGCCCAGTTGGAGGACTGGAGCTGAGAGAGAGAGGACCAGCTGAGGTAGAGGCATCAGTAGCTTTGGGTGCCGGAGGGCTGCTTGTGTAGAAATAAAAACCTTCTTAGGGGTTCACTGATACATCTGGTCCTTAAGACCAACAAGGAAGAGATTGGCACAGAAGCTGTAATATCAAAAAACATGTTTTATTAACCTCAGATGAGGGAGATTGCATCTTACGGTACCCGCAGGCCACTGTAGGAGGCATTCTAATGAGTGCAGAGAACAGGGTCCTTATATATGTATTTGTTACATAGTCAGCATAAAATCAAGGGGAGGTCCTAGCACATACAAGCATGCTTATTGACTAATATGGGTATACAAAATTTGCTTGCTCCACAAAGTGGGAGGGGAGACTAAACTGCTTACATGAGTAAGAATAGCCTGACAGTTCTATACTAGGAGCAGGTGCATTCTACCAGCTAGGCCTCTCTGAGCATGTGCAAGACTCTGGAAGAGGGAGAAAGCACATGGCGAGCACATGGCTAACTAAAATGGCTGCCAAGTACAAAATGGCTTTCAGCTCATGCTAACAGCGATTCCTGCAATCTTTAACAGATGATCCTTTTAGCATGAGCTAAAGACATTCCCATGATCTAGTAGAGACATAGAAAATATTTTGCACATTTTCTTCTCATAAATTCATCAATATCCTATGCTAGGTGGGCATTTACATTCTAAACATTTCATTAAGCAGGTATATACAAGGTATAAGCAGGAGTACAAAGTGAACAGAGCATTGGGTCATACAGGTAGCAAGAGAGAATAATGACTATTATCTCAAACAGAAATCTCAATATTTTCCAATCCTAAGCAGAAAGCAAATACCAAAACCATCTAGTCTAATTTTAAGTTTCAGGGCTCTGATGGGGGCTCGTCAAGTCAATTTCAAAATAGCCAACAGCACATACCTAATAAAAACATTTTCAATAGACTTTCTCAGTATTTTTTATGAGGGCTAAATTATCAATTAATATACTTAAGGAAAGAGTAAAGTAACATGCTCAGATGAACTTTTCTCGTGCAGAATAAACATTACTCTTAAAAAATATTAAAGCAATCAGACATATTATTACAAAAACAATCCTGGCTTCGGGGGACCAGGAGGACCACACAGGGCCATAGGAATTAGGACAAGGAGCCGCAAAGGGCTGCTCCTCCAAAAAAAATGGGACGACCAAAGGGGTACATTACTAACAAAAAAAAGAGTCCTTGGGAATTTCTAGAACCAACAGCCAGAGGGAGTCTTCTCCCTGTGTCCGTTTTGAGCCTCACAGGCAGGCTCTTGTTGTTCCCACGGTGGATCTGCACAACTCGCAACTCAAGAATCACGGAGAAGGAAAAGTCTTTCTTTCAGGATAGGGCAATCACCCCCCAGGGCAAATACCCTCAATGATCCTGTCCAGTGTCTCAGGCAGTGCACCAGTTTTCTTCACTTTAATCTAACAGGCACCAAGGGCACAGCACCTGTACCCTAAACTCAAGTCCTTCCATAACTCCTGTAATGCACCTCTGGCGCACTGCTCTTTTGTTAGGGCCACAAATTATACCCAGTGTGCTCGGGCATCTCTTGATCAACAAACAAAGGCGTAGACTTGCATTCACTTGGGACCAGGACTCAAAGGCCTGAAGCAACCCTTGTTTCAAAGGGGGTCACCTCAAGCAAAAGCCTCCTTGCCGTCCTTGTCGTTCTGTGACTCTCTCAGCTGGGCATCAAAAACTGGATCCACACAAAGATTTCTCCATCCTGATTTGTAACCCCGTCTTTTGCCCAAGACAGTGGCAGGGGTACACACTTCACGTCCCAGTGCTTCCGCCTTCACTGAGGTCCTAGTTGCCAGCAACGCCTATGCTGGTTCCTTTCACTTTGGCTTCAAACTGGAGTGGCGCTGACTCCCCAGGCTGGATCTGATGTCCGGGCCCCTCTGGCAATGGTTGTAAGGCAGCAAATATCTACTGGTGGACAGAACAAGAGGTCTTTAGACAAGGCACAGAAATAATCTAACAACAGAGAGGATAGTCTCAGAATACTTCCTTAGTCTCGGGGCGCCCATACATTAGCAAGGCACCCAAGAGCCACTTCATCTATCTGAGAGTAGAAAACCCTGGACCTATTGGCAAGTATAAAAGGAACGTTTTGGTGAACTGACAAGAGTAATACATCACCCAATCCCAAACAGCCAAGGAAGTCTGTGTTCATTTACTAAATTCTGAGGAAAAGAGAAAAACAATACAGACATACTCCAAATACTTACATTGGTGTATTCCTATATTACCAATCTGAAGAACCCTCAAGAAAAAGGAAATGTTCTACACTTTTACTCATAGATTTTACATTACTTGTACAGGACTGCAGACACTTGTAAAATAATTTCTCTTACATGTTATGCTTAGGACCATGCTCTCATGTTATAGGTGCAGCAGGAAAATCTAAAACTGCTAATTTAACAGGGATTCTTATTGCAAAAAGAACTAAACTTCAACATAGTGAGTACATTTTCTCCAGCAGAACATGTTATGACAAACAAATTCCTATAAAACAATATTTTCCTTCAAAATGTTTGCTAAGGATCACATGAGCGTCTTTCCTGCATTGTACTTTTCACGATCTGGACTATGCAACATCATTTTCAAAAGGAAAAAAAACCCTATCTCCAGCTCTAATAAGGGCTGTCAGCTTATTGACAGAGACTAGTTAATAAAAGACTATCAATGCCCTTGCAAAACTGTATAGAACATGAGAATAACATAAACAATAATAGTGTTGCCACCTGAGATTTTTGAACAGAAACCGCCACTATACAGTTCTCCTTAAAGATCAAATAAGGGAACATCAATCTGTTCTACTCATTCTTTCATACAGGATGGGCAGTAACATAGCATAGATTTTATCATTTTATTAATTCTAACAATTTTAAAACAGTATTACAGAATAGCCAATAACTATCTCATGGCTATTTCCTAGACAGCTTAGACAGACTAAAAAAAAGTGAGAAAAAGAAGAGAGAAAACATAATTTTGCCTACCCTTAATTTGTAGAGGAGCTAGCCTCCTTCCCCCATTTTGACAGTAGGAAAACCTGAAACAGGTTTTACTTCTGTCAACACTTTCAACCCCTATTTGTAGCAACTGGGCACAAACAAACTTGTAGGAGATATCTTAGAAAGTGGCTATTCTCTGATTCAAGCACATCGAGTACTGTAGAAAGCGTCAGCAACAAATGTATCAATTCCTTGAGCAATTGTACTTGATTAACATGAGGGCGCATGAATGCAAACTAAAATCCATTTCCTCCTTATCGTAGCCCCTACACAGTATTCTTTAAACTAAAACCATTATTTTGATATACATAGCAGATCAATGCTCAACTGAGGGCTGTTTTCCTTTGTTTCATATGACTGCGCTAAACGTGTGTTTGCCAAAAATAGGAAGCAAAGCTTCTCTTTCTCTCTTTGCGCTATCATCTCGTCTTTCAAAAACTTTTCGAAGGTCGAAGTGTCCCAGCAAACATTACCCTTCACCCTGCTAAGTTGCTAAATGCAGAACTCCGACCTTTGACCCGTTCAGCAGCTGCTCATTTTGTTTGTGCAAGGCTTGCCATGCGGTTTTCGTAATGCAAAGCAACTCTGGAGAATCACAGCTAAAAGGCAGTCCTGTCCGATCCGTTTGCCACTAATTTAAAGGTAGGATAATAACGTCTGCTCTTCTGTATACTTATTTTCATTTATGTACAGTGTGTGGTGTGTAGTCTAGTAATACAGAGATCAGCTGTTTGTTCTATATTTGCATATGTATACTTTTATTGAAGCCTAAGAGCACGTTAAAACTGCCTTGAGTGGTAGAACTGCTTGTAAAATTGTGAATTTAGCTCAATTTCGACTTTGGTGGTAGGGGCACTTAAAAATGAATATCCTACAATATTTTTGCAAAATAGGAACCCCCAGAGTGTTCTCTAGATAGCCCAGGAATGGGAAATCAGAAATGTATACGATATACCCTTATAAAAATGAGTTTTGTACGGCTGGGTAAAGTGACATTTCACATTTAAGTTCCCTTCTTATTGCGGTACAGCACTGCTTAAATTCAACTTTGATACTAGGAATTCACAGTATGATGATTAGGCTTTATAAAGATGAAAAAACGAATTTAAAGCATTTGTGTTTAACAATATATTTTTTTCATATAATTAATTTTATTTATTTTTTTAATCAAAACCAACCATTTTGATGATTCCACATTTGAAAAGCAAGCTTCATTCGTAGCCTATCATATTTAAACGCATTCATTCATAACCCTAAGCACAGAAGCCTTACTTGAAACAGGAAAAGTCTGCGCCACTTTTTAAAAGGACAGTTATCATTTAACATCAGAACCACAGATGTACTTATGAAAAAAAGGCATTAAGAAAGGAAATCCCTACTTTCAATTTTGTTCTCTGTTATCCAAAATAATGAAACTGGTTTTTTGAAACTTTTAAAATAATGCAGGCCCTTATACCAGTTTTACACTGACTTAAAATTTCGCTGACTCAGCATTCCTGTCTGTGGCCGTGATCAGGAATAGCCATATGCTATTTATGCAGCTGTTGTTTGTCAGCAGGCGTCGAATTTTCACGCCTTTCTCAGGAAAAAACCCCTTTATTATTTGAAATACCCTGACAGAGTTAAATCCCCATTTGCTGTGTCAAACAGTTTCTTTTCAGTTAGTCAGTTTAAACACAGCTGTTGGAAAGCTTTTTTCTCGGGTGCTGAAAGAAAAGCATGTCACAGTCTATTTAAAAACTGAGGCATTTCAATGCAGTCAAATCTATCTTTCTATAATGTGTATTTAGTTCAGCAACGACCAAATTCACTCATATGATGTGCATGCCTTTTAATGTCTAATACAATGTATTTAAGGAAAATGCTGTAACATGTATTTTAGTCTATTGATTACAAAACACACAATTTCGTTTTTATTCCTCTGTATGAGGCCTATTTTAATCCTATTGAATACGAATTCTAATTTTATCTTTAGCATTGTGGCAATTTGCACACATGTACAGTGTCGTACTCTGTCAATTTAATAGTAACATGCAGCTGTTTAGCATATGTTATATAATTCGTTTCTGGATTTTTATTTAATATGTAAGTAACTAAATGACATTTTGCATAACAGAATGATGACAGCAAAAAACATAAACAAACTCATTGAGCTCATTCAGACAGTTACAGAAGGGGGTCATACACGCAGAGCACAGAACACAGCGCCTTAAAGCTAGACATTCTTTCACAAAGAGTACTCACACAAGTATTACCAATGTCAAACCACAAACCCCACATAGACATCGAAACACATATTTAACCCACAAATCAACACTTAGGACTGCTTACAAAGTGTACGCAAGACCAACCTATTTGTAAATACTAATTGTAAGTCATATTTACAAGAAGAGCTCTCAAAAGTAGCCCAAAAAACTGTTCCATGGTCAAGAAGCCAAAATACACCAAATTCGCCAGTTTTGGCTGGTAGAACACTCAAAAAGCGCTCTGCATATCACCACTTATGAATGTTACTAAGTGCGCAGATCCGGATCCGTTTTATGTACATATTTAGTTCCATGGGGTACTTAGTAACCAAGGAAGAAATATCTTTTTACTATACGTGAACCTATTTAGGTATCCCCTCTGAGGGGAGTCAACTAAGTACTTACTAAATCCATATCGGTACCTCCAAAACAGCAACACTTTCAACAAAAGTGTGCTAGAAGCAGGCATGCCAAAAATATTATAGCATATATAATATTATACTCCAAGTGACACTTAACACAATGTGTGCCGTTCAAGTTTTCAAAGTTAGAGAAAAATCTCCTCATTACCTGCCTATATGAATTGCAATGCATATATAACTTACAAAACAAATTCCAAAATTGGCCAATCATACAAACAAAGCCACAGTAAGTGTTACTAAAACTACCTTACCAATCAAAGGCATCAAACCAACAGCAAGTGCCGCAAAACGGCTCTTACCAATCAAATGGTGTCCAGATTCCAACTGCCAAGTTCTGAGTGACCTAACGGTCGTTTTAAAATACTCACGCCAAAGAAGTTCTCAGTCAGGAGCGGCAAACACTTGGAGGATCAAATCAGGAAGACCAGAAATATACTGGGCTGGAAGACAAACAATCTCCGTGCGCAGGGTACCTCCTCAGTAGATTCCTGTCCTGTACTCCTCAGTAGATTCCTGTCTCCCTTCAAGACCACTCCCTTGGATAGCCGCTGCACTGATGAGGTCCACTTTCGGGCGCCATTTGTAGAAATAAAAACCTTCTTAGGGGTTCACTGATACATCTGGTCCTTAAGACCAACAAGGAAGAGATTGGCACAGAAGCTGTAATATCAAAAAACATGTTTTATTAACCTCAGATGAGGGAGATTGCATCTTACGGTACCCGCAGGCCACTGTAGGAGGCATTCAAATGAGTGCAGAGAACAGGGTCCTTATATATGTATTTGTTACATAGTCAGCATAAAATCAAGGGGAGGTCCTAGCACATACAAGCATGCTTATTGACTAATATGGGTATACAAAATTTGCTTGCTCCACAAAGTGGGAGGGGAGACTAAACTGCTTACATGAGTAAGAATAGCCTGACAGTTCTATACTAGGAGCAGGTGCATTCTACCAGCTAGGCCTCTCTGAGCATGTGCAAGACTCTGGAAGAGGGAGAAAGCACATGGCGAGCACATGGCTAACTAAAATGGCTGCCAAGTACAAAATGGCTTTCAGCTCATGCTAAAAGCGATTCCTGCAATCTTTAACACTTGGACCGGGTGGTGTGGTGGCACGCGGAGGCGGAGACATGCTGCTGTGAGACACAATGTGTGAGGGAGAATGTGGAGGGGTGTCTTTCCACTTCTTGGGGATTCGATAGGTAATGTTGGTCTTGGTAGGAGTGGGAGGTGGTGCGGGCACAACAGGCACACTCTCCACCAAAGGTGCATCAGGTGCAGGCGGTGGCCCTCCTTCTGGGGACATGCTGGATCCGGCGGTCCGCTTGGCCTGGCCTTGCCTTTTCCCCTCCATCTCCTGTTGACCAGCTGAATCCCCTACAGTGCCCTCCCTTCCCAGCTTCACAGGGGTGTGGGTGGGAGTTGAGGTTGTGGGTGAATCTGCCTTAGAGGGCTTCTTCTGCGGACTCTTAGCAGGCACCAGCTTCACAGCAGGCACGGCAACTGTCTGCTTGTCTTTGGGAGATGCTTTTGGGATGGGAGTGTCCTTGGATGGGGATGATTTTGAGGCATGTGAGCCTGAGGCCTGCTTCTTGGCTTGATGCCCCTGAGTGTCACCTGAAGGGCTTTTGCCTTTGCTCTCCGGTGTGACTTTGGTTTGTTTGGGGGATGGTGTCGGTGATCTGGCCCGCTTGGGGTGCTGCTGTTGTGTGCTGCGTGTGGTGTACCTTGAGCCTGAGGGCTGTGGTGTGTGGTCACTCTCGTCAGATGTAGCCACTGGCAGGGGGGTGGCCGAAGGGACTGGAGCTGGACTCTGAGCCTGTGACAGCCAAATGGCTGCCGTCACTGTGGAGGACAAAGACTGGACAGTCCTGTGTAGCCCACCCACGTCTGAATGAAGCCCCTCCATGAAGGCAACTACCTGTGCCAACTTCTTGTCATGGTCTAAGAAGGCATTCAGGAGAGTTGTCTGACCCACACACAGCTGGCAGCAGGGGAGACAGGGGCAGCGGTGCCTGAGGGGAAGGACACTCTTCCCTTCTTACTGGTGCGAACACGGGCAGCACTAGTGGAAGTAGCTGGGAGGGTGGGCACTGGACGATGTGTGGTGGAAGAGGAGGCAGATTTCCCACTCCCTGTGCCCGCCAACATCGAGGAGTCACCGCTGGCGTCAGATGACATTGAGGTTGGTATCTCTGGCTGTGATTCCACTCCTGTCCCCCTCCGAGGCGCTGGTCACATCAGTGTCAGTGTGCTCATGTGAAGCAGTCGTGCCTGATGCCTCACCACTGGTGTCCGTCCCCTGTCCTTCTGTGCCCTCGGTAGATGCTGCAAGAGACTAACCCTGGGCGAAGTGCTACGCTACGCTCGCGTAGTTTGCGAAGTTTGCGCTACTTCGCACAACGCGAATTGCACGTAGCACAGTGCAAACACGCGTAGCGTAGCGTAGCGCCGCGGTCATTTTTTGCTTGCTCGCGGTCCTCAACGTCAAGTTGGCGACCGCGAGGAAGCAAAATGACATCCCGGCGAGACTTTTTCCTCGTTCGCGATCAGCAACATCAAGTTGCCGATCGCGAGCGTGGAAAATAAACCTCCCGGCGAGATTCTCAACGCGGGGAGGTCAGGTTTCTCATTGCGAGTGGTCGCGTATGCTCGCGACCGCTCGCGATGAGAAACTACCAGTCCGCGTTGAGAAAGCTGCCGCTCGAGTAAAAATCTACTCGAGCGGCAGTAAAAGACAGCTCGCACTGTACAAGTTGCCGTTTTCAATGATTGCACAGTGCGGACAAGCATCCGGCACTGTGCAATCATTGCGAACAGTGCACTACGCAGTTCGCGTAGTGCTACGCGAATCTCGCGTAGTGCGAACTGCACTTTGCGTAGCTTCGCGAAGCACTACTTCGCGAACTACGCCCAGCCTTACAAGAGACAGAGACGTAGGTTCAGTTTAGTGCCATACACACAAACATCACATGCAATCAACGCACAAAACAAGATGGTGATACCCCCATGTTGCACACCACCCTGTGCAGTCACATTGTGAAACCTGGATTCAAAACTCAAACATTGCATGGTAACATGTAAACCTGGCATAATTGACCCATGAGATGTCCACACTGCCAAATAGCTTGCCCTTGCCTCTGTGTAACCAGACATACAGATCCCTCTGAGCATACCTAGGTCCCTGTGGGTGAAAAAGATGTACATCCCAACATGTTGCCACAGTCACATATGGAGTCACCATAAGGGGACAACATAGATACAGACTCCAAAATATCATTTTGCAATGGCCATGAGTTCATGTCATCCACCATGTCGTGCTTTGGGGCACAACTACAGTTGCACATTGGTGTCAGATGTGTAGTTCTCACAATTTTGAGGTCATGCACTGCACACATTGATGAAAGCACACTCAGATGGGGCACACTGCCGTTCACTGCCATGGGATGTCCCTGACTCCCCCAATGCAGGCAATGCCATAAGGCCACAACTCAGAATGCAAGGTCAAGGGCCATTACATCAATGACATGAGAAAGTACATGTAGCGAAAATGCATGACAGCTGCACCCAACAGAGAGGCCACTTACAAGCCATTGCATCACAATAGCAACATCACAGAGCTCAGCACTGGCTCAGGCTTGGAATACATGCAGTCAATCACAACCAAAGTCACCCTTCCCAGAATACTCACCCCCAGCTTGCTGCTGATGGTCCTTCAAACGTGCATCCAGCTCTGGCTGTGTCACTGCCAAGATGCGGGCCATTAGTGGTGTCATGCTCCTGTGCGCCAACCTGCCAGTCCGAGGGAGCAGCCCCAGCATCATCTCTGCCATGTTTTTGCTTTGCCGGCAGATGTCATCCCACCTCTTCTGACAGTGTGTGTGTCGTCGGTTGGAGACACCCAGAGCCCGCACCTTGCGTGTAATGGCTCTCCATACAGCCTTACGCTGGTGGACTTTGAGCTGCAGGCATGGGAGACAAGAGGAGGAAATTTCAGTGACACTGGGTTATGTACAAATATCTCTCAGTACAGGACCATGCACAAACTCAGCACAGCTTCACAGATATGTTTAGCAGAAACAATACAGCATGACACGTAGTACATGTGCATTGGGATTGTCATACCAAAATGCATGCAGGTATGAGGATGGACACAGTACCTGCCCATCTCATACACATGCTGAATGGCAGCACAGAAAGCAATGTGAAGGAGGCCCACATCTGCGAATTAGTTTGTGAGTGAGCAAGACATACATTACATTTGAAATGATGTGTTGGGGCAGACTCACTGTGTCCAAGACTGCACACCCCTCAATGTCCTTGCCCTGTGAATGGTTCACTGTGTCATGGAGGTCACATTTAGGGACATGATCTTACAATCTCACACCCTTCTCACAAGGTCTGTCTTGTGCAATCCACAGACCTGAGATAGCTCTTTGATGGTTAGGGTAGCAGACAACCCATATGTCTCACTCTGTCCATTCAGTGATGGGTCCTTGTCAAATTGGGCAGTGACTGTGCAGGCCAGGAGGGCTCACACTGAGCTTTAACGTGGGCCATCAGAACTTTCACATGCAGGTACAATATGGGAGGGCAAACAGTGCCTACACATGCGAGTCTGAACACATGATGAAAACAATGGAAGGATGATATTTCCAATGTACAGCAATCTGATGTGTCATATGTGAATTATTTGGCAAGAGTGTCACCCTCAGGCATTTCACTCTTGTGCATAATGCTTACATATCCATGGTTGCAATGTAGAGTCAAACTTACTTCCATCAGTACCCTCTGGACGTAAAGTCTGTCTCATTTCACAAATGAGCCTGTGAAAAACCTCATGGACTCAAAGATCCATTAGCACAGGCAAAGTCTGTCCTGACTCCCACTTTCTATACTTGCAGTGTCACTGTATGGCTGCAAAAAGACTGCATGTCCCTCCCATCCTGAAATGCAGCCTGGGGAATGTGTGAAATAGGCTACAAACCCCATTTCCCTGAAGTCAGCATGCTAGGCAGTGTATCACACAAACCCACACACTCAGGCACATACTGCAGCAGATCAACTTCATGTGTGCACTCCCTGCACTCTCACTCCCACTCTGAAACACTTACCATGACATCCGGAGCACCATATAGCCTCCCATACTGTGTGAGCACCTCGTCCTTCAGCTCCTCTGTGGTGAAGGGACGGGCCCTGGTGTTCTCAGCAATCGCCATCACTGGGTCCAGGAGACAGGAGCAGCAGCAGTTGGTGGTGAAGAGTGTCAGGCAGCAGTGTCTGGGTCCAGGAGACAGGAGACAGGAGACAGGAGCAGCAGCAGTTGGTGATGAAGAGTGTCAGGCAGCAGTGTCTGGGTCCAGGAGACAGGAGCAGCAGCAGTTGGTGGTGAAGAGTGTCAGGCAGCAGTGTCTGGAAGCAGTGGAAATGTGAGGCTCTCTCCCACACATATATAGCCCCCTGGGATAGTTTCTGTGGATTTAAGCTGCTGCAATTGGTGTTCCAGGTCAGCTTTTTTCAAATGCATCCAATGACCGGCCCCGCAATAGCGGAGCACGCCTTCTGCGATTTTCAAAATTGCATTTGGCTACCGCGATTGCGGTTCCCATTGGCTGTAAGGGCATGGGTCTTGGGGGTGACACACCGCAGGGGCCAGGTGGTCGCTACCGCGATGGTACATCTTTCAATTGCATCCAATGACTGGCCCCGCGGTAGCGGAGCAAGCCTTCTGTGATTTTCAAAATTGCATTTGGCTACCGCGATTGCGGTTCCCATTGGCTGTAAGGGCATGGACATTGGCGGTGACACACCGCAGGGGCCATGCGGTCGCTACCACAATCGTGCATCTTTCAATTGCATCCAATGACCGGCCCGCGGTAGCGGAGCACGCCTTCCGCGATTTTCAAAATTGCATTTGGCTACCGCGATTGCGGTTCCCATTGGCTGTAAGGGCATGGGCATTGGCGGTGACACACTGCAGGGGCCAGGCGGTTGCTACTGTGATATGGCTGCTATACATTGGTGCCTATGACCGTGATTTGGGTGGCGGAGCATGCCAACTGCCATTTCACATTCTGTATATCACTACCGCGATTGCGGTTCCCATTGGCTGTAAGGGCATGGGCATTGGCGGTGACACACCGCAGGGGCCAGACTGTCGCTACCGTGATATGGCTGCTATACATTGGTGCCTAGTACCGTGATTTGGGTGGCGGAGCACGTTAACAGCACCTATGGACACATCATTCTGTGTCAATGGCAAAGGGCAGTTCTCAACAGTGTACAGTAGACACCGGAATCATGCCACAAGATAGTGCAAACAATGCCAGTGTAACATTTAGCCCACTGCTGACTACACATGCCATGTCAGTGCACATGATTGCAGACATTGGCATGTACTCCCTCACATGTCACTTATGATATTGTTGTGCATGTACACAGATCAGTGGTGTGATGGACTCTGCAATGTGTACACATGTCAATGTGTGATCTGGCTAAGCAACACACAGTGATGAAGGTCTGACTACACAATGTGCATATTTCACTGTGTAGTTTGCTTTGCTCATGTACATACTTGATCCTAATGCACAGACTGTGCTCATTGTGTTGCTGATGTGTGCCCTGTTCGACTTACGCAAGAAGGTGTGGCAGGTACAGCAGCTAGGTAGGAGCCAACAGTGTTGCTGTTTCACACATATGCTGTATGAACTACTCTCAGGGCTGGTTACGCAAGATGTGCACATGTACCTTTGGGCATTCACATAGTCTGAATCTGTTTGGGAGGTACTCACTGTGTGGAAACTGGACAAGTGTATGACTAGTGTAGCTGAAGGTGTCCCTACATGTAAGTTGTGCTGTAAGCTGAAGTGTGATGCCAGTCATTGTTGGCGCTGTGTCAGTCAAAACGTAATATGTTGGACACATCTCATGGTGGATTGCATTGACATGTGTCCCCTTTCATCTCACCTAGGAGGCGACCAAATGTGCATCGTCCCTTCACAGTGCTGGCGGACATGGAGGATGAGGATGTCATACGGAAATTCCGTCTGGATCGACCCACCCTACAAGACCTATGTGCTCTGTTGGAGCCCCACCTGCGGCCTCGCAGGACATATCTGACTGCTTTCACACCAATGTCTATGGTGATGGCGGCACTGCATTTTTTTGCAACTGGATCATTCCAGTACACGGTGTCCAGCGCAGGGGGGATATTGCAACCTATGTTCAGCATGGTGCTATGTGATGTCCTGTCTGCTATGATGACCTACAAGGACAGATACATCCATTTCCCCAGGAGGCATGAATTGGCGGATGTGAAGGCTGATTTTTATGCCCTTGGCCACATCCCTAATGTTGTTGGTGCCATTGACTGCACACATGTTGGCCTGGTTCCACCACAGGCATGTGAGCACATCTACAGGAATAGGAAACATTTCCATTCCATCAATGTGCAAGTGGTGTGCCAGGCGGATATGATAATCTCACATGTCTGTGCCAAATTTCCCGGCTCTGCCCATGACTCGTACATCCTGCGTAACAGCATTGTGCCACAGCTGATGGCAAATTTGCTTCCGGAGCGTGCATGGATTGTGGGTGAGTACGCAGAGTCAAGTGGCGTGCTGTACGTGTGACATGCTGTCCTCTGCCACAGTAATGTTACAAGTTTGTTCTGTGTGTCTCACACCTAGGTGACTTTGCATATCCCAACCGGCCTTGGTTGCTGAGCCCACTGCGGAATCCCAGGACCCCAGGTGAAGTCCGCTACAATGATGCCCATGGGAGGACACGTCGTGTGGTGGAGCGAACTTTTGGTCTCCTGAAGTCACGATTTCGCTGCCTGGACAAGACCGAAGGTACACTGATGTACTCTCCCCAGAAGGTGTGCCATATCGTAGTTGCATGCTGCATGCTCCACAACCTGGCCTTGCGCAAGGAGATCCCCCTGCTCCTGGACACTGATGAGCAGCTGAGGCCACCGCCTGCAAACCCACCCATGTCCAGTGACGAGGATAGTGGAGAGGAGGATGGTGTTGACCTGCGTCAACAGCTCATCAACCGCTACTTCCCTTGAAGGTGAGTGAAAACATACAACGGTGCCATTATCTGCTGATTGTGTTGTTGGTGAAAAGGCCTAAGGGAGATTTGTGACTGCTGCCAGTTGTTGGCTCTGTGCTGGGTGCTGATGTTTCGGGGACAGGGTAGTTGTGCACAGCTGCAGGATGTCTATGTCGGTACTGTTGCTCATTGTAATATGTGCAGATTAGAGTACCTTGATGACAAGTGTTGTGTAATGGCTGTGATGCCATCACCTGAATAGTGAATATTGTTCTTTTGTGTTTTCCTAGGTCCCTTCTGCCTCTCAATGCCTCCAAACAATCTGTGCTCCTGGTACATTGTAATCCCAGTCAACATTGTACATCCTGTAATATACATGGAGCTGATACGAAGACATAGGTGTGTAAGGAGTGTCTATTTACAATGGGTATATGTGACAGGGAAGTGAATATTTACAAACAGGTGAAAAGTGAATCAATGAGTTGTCAGTGATGGTAGATGAGACAATAGAGTAGTCACCACATTCAGCAGTGGCAAAATCAGGGCAAAGAACGAAAGGTGATTCACCCTTAAAGGAGCCAGGGCTCTACTGTTCTTGTTTTGACACATTTTTTTTTATTATACTGATAGTAGTAATAGAAAAGTATTCATTTTTTGTGTGTTGAAAAATGGAGTGCCATGAGCTGAAACTGAACCTTCACTGGCAGCTAAAGTGAAGAAAAAAGGCTTTATGTGCATGCTGTGTGTATGCAGAGAGGAGTGTGCATGTGTCAGCATGTATCTGTATGTGTGAACATGTGTATGTGTGTGAGTGAAAGTGAGTGACAGTGGTAATGCAGATTAATAACAATGAGTGTGTGGGAGTGGGAGTGAGAATGTGTGTTGGGGAGAATGAGTAACAAAGAATGAGTAACAGTGAGTGAATGTAACTGTGAGTGATAATGAGTGAGTCAGAATGATAAAGACAATGTGAGAATGAATAACATTAGAGTGAGTACAAGTGACTGTGATTGTGAAGGTATGACTGAGTAAGAGTGAATGTGAGTTAGAATGAATGAAGATGGAATGGGTGAGTGAGAGTAAGAGTGAGTGAAAGTTAGTGTGAGTGGGTGAGAAAGTATGAGAGAGGGAGATTAAGAGTGAGCGTAAATGAGTGAGAATGAGTGAGTGAGAATGAATGAGTGTGAGTGATTGAATGTACGTGTGAGACAGAATGTGGTATTATTTTTATTAGTCTGCCAATAGCCCTGGCATATTGAAGGTAATTCTTTTTTGGCTTATAGAGTCACCCATGGCAAAATGCTGAAACTGGTATGTAGAATATAATTTGTGGCTAATGGGTACCTCTGGTAAAATAATGGCACTGGTGTACCAGAGGTAATTTCTGGCACAGGGGGAACCCATGGAATAATAAATGGTGCTAAAATACTGGAAGAAATTCTTGGCATGGGGGCACTCATGCCAAAATGCTGGCTCTGGCACATTGGAGATAATTCTTGGTTAAATGGACGATAACTGTGAGAAATGGGATGGAGGAAATCATGACAAAATGCTGGCATTCACACACTAGAGGTAATTTTTGACATAAAGATCACCCACAGTATATGGACATCAATAGCATATTGTATGTCATTTTTGACATAAGATATCAAGAAATACATTTGGGGTCACCCAAGATAAAATGTTGACCCCGGCACAATGAAGGTAATTTTAGACATATGATGTTATCCATTGCACATTTTGAAAATCCATTAGGGAGGCATCAGATTTAATTGGCTTAGCACACCATTAAAGGACTTGATGAGCCCCAATTCAGCAACTAGGGGTTTTTACCAAATGTATGTGAAAATTATGTGCATTGCGTAACCCAATTTTATTCCAAACGGTCTCTGGAGGATCCCTTCTGAACTCCCCTGAAATAGATCAGTTTACTTACTTTGCTTGGTACAATTCAGGGCAAGCTTTATATCCCAGTAGAGTCACAGATCACAAGCCACCACTACAAAAACAGAAGGTAAACAGTGTCTTTACAAGCACTGTTTAATTTATACAGCTTCCACTGGGACGGTGACAACACAACCCGTTGGGTTCAGTAAAACAAATAAATTCAGCACTGAAATATGTACTCTCTCGATTAAATAAAAAAATAACTAAAACATAAACATGTTTAAACAAGTTGCCACCATGTTTCATTATTGTGGATATGAAAAAAATGATGTATATGATTAAAACCTGCACTTTTGTGCGTCACACAGTCATAATGCCTTGCAAATGAACATAAATCGCGATGAATTAACAATGAGCAATAATTTAAGCCAATGGCATAGTTTATATTTAATATTTGTTCTTTATCAATTAATATGTGTGCACATAGCTGCTATTGTTTTTTTCCTCACCCTATGATTTATCAATACCTTTCTTGTTAAGGTTAACCTTGAGATAACCATTATACCATTACCGTTTCTGGTATAAATGATTTATGTTCAAAAGTGCATTTCTGTGTTTTGTGGCACTATATCCTCTTTAGATGGAAATTTAATCTTTCATGGAATACAAAAGGAAATGAGTAATGTTTCCCTGGCATATCAGGTCAGCAACCTAGTGTAGATGGCATCTCAAATAGACATGAATGTACTGTGTTGTTCTATTAATTATGCAGTTATAATCATAAGATTTAAGGTCATGCGATAGTACTTCCTAGGATGAGGTCACTACCCCTGACATTTTGGTGAATCCACGCATATATGTAAACATTTCATGCAGTGCACCAATAACGAGGTGTACAATGAACCTCGGAAAGCTTTCTCCAAATTAGTGTGGTAGGTCTGTTTGCACAAAAAGTATTAACGCAATGGTTTGCCACTTCTAACCTAAACAAATTCTATGGATAAATATGAATATTGTACTTGGACTTTCCAGATCAAGATCAATAAGAGACCAATCTGAGGGAAGCCGCAAGAGAAGATGGGTGAATCCAGGGGAGTATAAGAGCTATCAGAAACAGCAGTCAGTTGCCTCACAACCAATTTGCTGCATGGATGTCAGACTGTTAGTTCTTGCCCACATTTTGCTCCTTGTCAAGACCTTTGTTATTTTTCCACTTTTGTCCCTTGTTTCATCTATCCTCTGCAGTTGACTACCTGTGTTGACTCACTCCTGCAATGTGTGTGTAACTGTACCAATTAAGCTCAGAGCCTTTCTGACTGGCATGTCCCTCTGGTGAGTACTTCCGTAACAATCCCTGGCTGCATAACTGCTGCTCCTCAACTTGTCTGCCTCCCAGTCCACCAACTTCTTCTTATTGTAAGAGGTTTAACAATACTCTTGGCCCGTTATCAGCAATTCCTTACTAAGACCCTGTGAAGTCCAAACCGGAGCTGGGGTTGACTCTGGAGGTGGTTCTGCCTTTTATTAACTATGTCCTTTATCTAGGTGGTTCTGGGATGACGTGTGCAAGTAAATGTGTGTCTGAAGAAATATCAATCGATGCAAACCTGGAATTGAATGACCGAAGATGCCTCCGGTGCTCTCTAACCCATGCACCCCCTTTCCCCCAAAGAAGAACTTATGTCCTGAGCCCCTGTCACCCATAACCATGTCACTCTCTAAGAGCAGAGGATTGGGTTTAGCATCGGAATACACCAAACTTATCCTTTTTTGTCTCAAGCATTACAGTTTGCGAGGCTCAAAAGATAGATTCTGAACCTAACCCGATTCAGACACTTGCACAAGCCAGTTCTAAGGTTCAGGAGGACTTATATATTACTAAACAAGGACGTTTTTCGTTAAATAAGATCAATAAACATGGACTCAACAAGGAAATATCACATTTAGCTTGAGTTCTAATTTGAGCCTGGGTGATTCTTCATACCATCAGTACACTGTAATGTGTTAATTAACCCTGCCTTATCTGGAACTAATTTTGCTTTGCCAGAGAAATTTGACAGAGATCAGCAGCGATATTAGATTTTTCAGCGCAATGTAGATTGCACAGCATTGCTAGACCACAAGCATTTGCTAATTTCACCAGAGAATTGTTAGCTTGGGCCACTCCCTTAATTAATAACAAGAGCCAAAAGATAACACATTTGCAGCAGTTCCACAGAAAGGGTTTCAGCAAGAGACACACAGAACTGTTCGCTTACATAGAGTAACTTATGCTTCATCAAAGGAATTGAGAATTGGTAACCTACCTCAGTCATTTTCGACAACTTTGTGCTGAGAAATAGTGGAATGTTGTCCAATTATTGATGACTCTGCGTCAAATGACGGGGCAGCTGTGGAGCATCCCGGACAAACTGAGAAAACCTTCGAAACAGAATCCTGAAGCATATAAACTAAAGAATGCCCTGGAATACGTAGAGTCATCAATAATTGGACAACATGCCCTAACCCACACGCGAGGTGGAGCAATAGTAGTTTAGCACTTCCTTCAGGCTTGGCTGAGCCTGAACTGCTCTATTCGAGACGGTATGCGCAGAAGTAAACCATCCCTATATACAGCACCTATGTGCATAAAGAGAACCCTTCGTTCACCCCTGTGAATTGTTTATCAAAACACAAGGTCCTGATGAAGGTGGTAGCAACCCAAACCCACCGAAAAGTACGTTGACATACAACAAGGGAATCCCACATATGACAACACATCAGTGGAAACCTTTTCTGATTGATTCTTACCACTGATTAAGTGTTTGTCATTCTAAGTACTAGGAGTTCCCTGGATAAACATTTGTTTTGTGTATGAGTGTGTGGTGTGTATGAGACATTTATGGCTGGTTAGTATGAATGATGGATGTTTGTATGTGGGGTCAATGGCAATGTATTCTATGATGACGTTCATTGGAGTGTAATTGTCACTTTGTCATTGTTTTTTTGGTAATTTCTGAAACATTTGTCTTTAATGTATTAACACGAATTATCTTTGTATTTTGTTTGTTCAATTCATAATCACATGAATTTATGTTTTTACATGTTTATAAAAAGAAAGTTGTTTATATAAACAAAACAACATTTCTATATAAAAAAATATATTATGAACATTTAAGAAAATAAAAATCAGATATCACTTTTTTAAAATAACTACCTTGCCCGAGTGGTCTATGATACACCTGCTTTCAATATGAGCCTAAAGGAGGCCATTTAGTAAACCAATGTAGGTCAGACAAGAGTTTTTCTCATTGATAATTGTTATTTCCCCCTTACTCTTGGACCTTATACGGATTTCAGGGGGTACCTTTTTCTTATATAGTGAACAGTGTTTATACTGCAGAAAGAAAAACATTTTGTTCATTGCTACCCATCTCTTCATGAAAAATGTGTTGCTCACCTTTGTCTGGCAACCCCCAGTTGAGCACCCCACTGTGTTCAGTGTTTGCCACCGATAGAGCTCATTTCAATGCTCAGATAGTGATTAATACGCCACAGGGACCTATTAAAGTAAACGCTATAATTGACTGTGGCATTTCTGGAGGATTTTTTGACCATGACTTTTGCAAAGAGGACAAACTTCTTCTTGTGGCTAAATCCATCTCAGGCTTAATTTGGGGAATTGTGGGACAGCCTCTTTCGTCAGGGGAGGTTCAAAGGTATGCCCAACCTATGGTGATGATCTTTGAGACAGGCAGGTCATGTAGACTTTATCAGTTTGGATATAGTTGTTTCGCCTATCTTTCCAATAGTCTTTGAAACATTCTGGTTCATCCTTTCATAGATTGGCAAAGAGGCTATGATGTAATAGATTATGAGTTTTAAAAAAATAAAAAACTGTAGGCGCCGACACTCAGATCAGACCAAGCAGACACTAACTTGTTTTGTCATCCAGATACTTAAGGAGGAAAGAGTCATCTCTTTTATATATAATAAATTTGCGGATGTGTTCAGTAAAAGGGCAGCAAGTAAACTTCCTCCCCCTACGATTGTGCTATAGATCTTCAACCACAAGCCTGGCCATATGTATCCTCTGACAAAGACATTTCTGTTCTAAAAGCTTATCTTGATAAAAATCTAGTCAATGGATGAATTTGGCAATCAGAACCACCATCAGGAGCCTCTGTCTTCATTCCCAAACTGGATGGAGATGATAGCCCCTGTATAGACTATTGCAACCTCAGTGAAATAACCATCAGAACTAGACATCATTTACCTATTTCCCTACGGTTCCTACTAATTAAGTAGGACCTTGCTACTGGACAACAAAAACGTCAAAATATGGGGACTGAGTCCACTCATATAATCAGAGTATGTTGACCCAATTCCTGATTAGCTCACAGTGCACCATCTGGAACCCTAACCTTCCAGGGTACGTGATGGTGTCTACAGCCTCAGAACAGGACCACTCAAATTCCCTCCATGGAAATCGTGGAAACAGATCTACCCTTTCATTATTAATTAGGAATGCCCAAAGGGAGACACAAGAAATACACAAATTGGCATTTCAAATAATTATTGAAGCAATTGTATTCTTGTCCAAAAAATATGAGCTGCAATTTTTAGTAGAAGGAAACACAGCACTGTTATCAGCATTACAAGAATTGTGAAAAAGATGGATAATTCATCCATTATAACTTTGCAGTGAGTATATAAATATATATTATAATGATACTCCAACCTAACACTACCTATACTATAGAGACCATAGTGAGAATGTGTTCTGCCAGACCGCTTGGGGCAACCTAACTCCTCATTACCTGTGTGTGATGTATCAGGAAGCCAGTCTGGTATAGAACAGGCCACCGTCCTTTGCAGGATAGAGATTGGAGTAAGCACGGCTGTATCTCAGTCACGTGGGAACGTTCCAGGATTATCCATCGAATTGCTCCTCTAAGGAACGTGGCTCAGAGGCAGTTTATATAATAAAAGCCTAGTCCCATTCGCACTGTGTCAGACGTGCAATACAAATGTGTGTTTGTCTTTCCGATTCAGAGCTGTCTCCAAACAAACATCAAAACGCAAGGGCAGCGTGCTTAGTGTTCTTGTAGCCTTGAACAGAGTGTACAAGTGTCATCATAAAATGCTTATGAAGGAATGTGCTTGCAAGCAGAAAACTTTCTGAGTTCGTTATCATGTTCGTGCAAAGCATGTAAAAAGTCACCGTCTAAAAAGTTCAATTTTAAACATGTAAGTCAAGATGGACGCTTTTGTGCAGGGGCCCTGTTGAACCCCACAACACTATAATTTCTGTCTTCCTAGGTCAAGTCAAAGATTCTCAGGTATTTTAAAAGCTAGACCTAAGAGGAAGCTATAATCTTGTCAGAATTATGAAAGACAATGAATAGATTGTTGCTTTTAATACCAAGTATGGTCACTATGAATACTTGGTAATGCCATTTGAATTATATAAAGCTGCCATAGCTTTTCAGCACTTCATCAATGATGTATTCTGAGATTTCATTTCATTTCATAAGAACTTTATTTCGGCACAATTGGCCATAAAAGCGCAGTTTAAAATAGCAATTTAAAATTGAATAAAATACAAATAGTTAAAAAGAAGAATAAAAAGATCTACATTCCACGCTCTGGAGCAGCAATTCCGGGCATCAGCCATCTTAAAAAACAGGACATAAAGTGCTTGTGCTGTATACATTTAGAGGCTATTTCCAAGCAATATTTTACTCCTTTTAGTGCTACAATTTAAAAATTGCGGTACACATAAAGATGATGACTAAAAAAACAGAAAAGCAATGCATTTGCTCTGCCAGCATATTTGCCTCCAGTTGTCAACATGATATTTAGGTAAAATTACAAACATTGCGGGCAATAATCTATATACATTCAATGTCAGGGAATGTTGGTCATTGAGAATAGTTCAATTGACTCCACAGCAACCAAATAAATACAGTATGAGCGAAAATCATCAATTAAAACACATCATAGACAGTTGTCATTCCTGTTTACAGACTTGTTTAAGATGGCTCTGCGTGTGCACCACATGGAAAATAAAAAGTGTGAAATTGAAAAAACAATGGGCATGCGCGTGTCAGATTTTAAAATCCTATACATGTCGCGACAGTGTCTAGACCCCAAATTCCTATAAAGTTGGAGTAGCCATCGCGACCTTGCCTTCCTGTACCCCTGACAGAAAAATATCGCATGGAGATCAGTCTCATATATTTTAAAACACGCAGGGCACTCTGCGTTTGTGTAGCCCTCCCACTTTTTTGTAAATGAACGCAGCGGAAGGACTCCATACCTAAATTGCAGATAAAGCTTCTTCGCCAAGAGCGGCTGTATGTCGTCCAACACTGTTTCTAAAATATATGTACTTTTTACTTCCAGAAACTCAGCAGTCAGTCGCCCCACCGAGGGTCTCCTCTCAAACTGGGTGAGTTTATGTTCTCTATAACTCTCTACCAAGGCTTTTCTGGAAGTCATTTGGGAGATTTCTTCTGCATTATGCCACAGACTGCCCCTGCCCAGGTCCTCACATGTTTTCTTGACATACAACAGCCAAGGCAACTTCCCTGCACCTCGCAGCCCCATGACATCAGTCAGTTCTTCTCTATAGGGGGCTAATTCAGGGGTGGACCACAGGCGCCGCCAGTATAATATAGGTCTAAGAGCAGCTTCTTCCTCGATGGGTCTAATCCCTAGATCCATACGGAGAGGTGTTAGTGGTGTGCTAGGAGGCAATCCCATCAGTTGTCTGGCGAATAAATTCTCAGTACGAGCTAACTGGCCAGATGGACAGTGCCCCTATAGTTCTGCTCCATAGAGTGTGGCCGTCCTAGCCTGTGCCTTGTAAATTTCCACCACAGGACTCACCAATTTTTCAGAGCACGTCCTATATAGTTTTAAAATACCCCCCGTAGTCTGGGATAGTTTTAAGCCTATTTTACTGATTTGGGCTCTGAGATTTAATATTCACTTACATAGTGATCTACTTATCTGACATATTGGTAATTCCTAAGAATGTTCTCAATCTACAGCTGTGTTCCTGATGTTGACTCTAGGACAACATTGAGAAGATATGAGAGAAGTGCTGTCTCATTTACAAAAGCATGGATTACATTCAAAGGCTGCAAAATGTATTTTCAAATTCAAACAGCTGTTTTTGTTGGATTCATCATTTCAGACAAAGGCATTCAGATGAACTCCGGCAAAGTGGATCAGCCAGTACCCACTACTGTGAAGCAAGTTCAAAACTTTCTGGGTTTGCCACTTTTTATAGACAGTTCATTAACTTTTCTCAAGTAGTGAAATCTATTACTGATCGGACCATGAAGAGAGAGCCCCATTTGTGGGACCGTGAACAAAATGAGGCTTTCAAGAAATTAGAAGTGGTCTTAATCTCAGCTTCGATACTGCAGACAATATGAGACCATTCTTTCTGGAATCAGCTGCATTAGCTTTTGCAATTGGGGCCATTCTCTCACAAGAAGATCCAAAGTCTGCTGACATCCATCTGGTTGCCTATTATTTTCAATCACTATCCACAGCAGAAATGAATTATACAATATATGATTGAAAATTACTAGCTGTAAAAGAAACCTTTTCCCAGTGGTGCATCACTTGAAAGGTTCTGATTTCCCTGTGAAAATTTGCCCTGAATAAAAGAATGACAGTTTACACAGGTCCATGAAACGTGCCAAATGCTAGGCACTATGTCATCACCTCCCACCAGGAAACAAACAAGGCAAAGCAGATGCTCTAGCTCAACAATGGACAAGAGAAGATATGGATTCTGAGCTTTTGACTACTATATAAGCAGTGCAGAGTGAGAAGAAAGTTTCAGCTGAAGACATACCCCATCAAATCCTGCAAGATCAAAGTAAAAGCAAACAAATCCCGAGGTTACTGGAAGATACCTCCCAAAAGAGTAGGCAACAGGGTTGTTTGTGTCAGGATCAGAATATCTTTTTTTCCTGAAAACTAATTTCCATTTGTAATTTAGTCATTTATGAGGCGAGAAAATCATTCAGTTAGTTAGCAAGATATTTTGGTGGCACATCATGAAAATAACTATACAGGACAATATTGGTACTTGTGTCACTTGGGTGCAGAATGAACCATCCCTCTAAAAGAGGGATTTTATTGTGGAGCTACCTGAATCTGAAGGATACATAGGGCCAGATTCACAAAGGCAAACCTAGACTTTAGTCTAAGTTTACAATGCTTTGGTATTCAAGAAGGTATGTTATGAGTAGTAACTTCACATCTGTGGAGTCCCCGCAGTCAGGGTGGGTTCTCTGCACTTGGGGCAGTATCTTCGCAGTCAGGGCACAATCTCCGCAATCGGGGGCATAGGCCTCTGATTGTATCTATGTATGGAATAGTTTGATGGACTATGTTCTTAATAAACATATTTTACTACTACTACTGCTACAATAGAACCATATCTATATTTTGCTTTAAGTGACCACCAGGAACAATGGGCAAAATGGGTTCCCCTAGCAGAATTAACTTACAACAACTCACTGGATAGTTCCCAGGGGTTCTCAACTTTTTCACACTTATGGTCACAATCCAAGAGCCTGGCCTAGCAGTGTTGGTTCTGTAAATATACCTTCTGTTTAGGACCATTTACAAAGTTTAGCCAAAGCCCCCAAAACTGCTTTATAAAACCTTTTAAGAGCCAAAGCCACATATAAGGAACTTGCTGACAGACATATAATCTCTGCTCCTTCATACCATATAGGTGACTTAGGGTGGTTGTTCTCAGCTAATTTTGCCATTTCTGCCACACATTCCAAGTTTTCTCCTCTCTTCGGTGGTCCTTTCTCAGTAGGTCTGGTAGGAAAGGGAGCTATGGGATTTACACCATACGACGGTTGAAAGATTCACCCAGTTGTCCATGTCTCCGGGGTTGAGAGACCGAAGGGGTCCAGAAGACCTAAGATGCCTTATGTAGCCTGAATTCAAAGTACAAGCTCTTTTATACTCCTAATACAAACATGGTGCATTACAGTACCTGATTGTCAGAAGGGCTATGGTACAGCAGACAGATCATGGGAACCAGTTTCCTTTTTGCATGCACCTCAACTAGTAAGGCAATTTCATGTGAAATTCATGCAGAAGCTCCACCCGAAGAGGCCTAGACTTCTAGGATTGGAGGAGTCCGATTTAAAACGAAATCTTTTTCATACTACATGGAGACACAAGAAAACTCTGGAGGGCAGGACGTTCCCTCATGTGTGTCACCATAAAGGACTACCTCTAGTATGGACTGTGTATAATTTGAAATTTCAGCCATATTTTTGTTTGAAACTTTTGGAAGAGAGACGATTCCTATTGATTTAAGGGACACTAAATATATGTGTGTGTTTTGTTATGTAACACCAAATTTATTTTTGTTTTATGTTTAAGAAGAAATGTTTATTGTTGTGATGTCAGTATATATTTGTTTTGTTATTTGTTACATATAGACACACTTCTCTACTCACCTCCTCTTAGGAGTATGTGGGTTTTTGCTTCTAAATAATGCAAATAAATAGCCTTGTGTAATCTTAGATACCAGACCAGTGATCAACTGATATGTTTACTGACATAATTCTGTAACCATTTATTCCCACAGGTTACCATATTTTCTGTTGTCTATCCCCTAAGAAAAGGGTAGGGAACCTTTTAGCGTGGGGTACTGTCAGGATCAGGGGTATTAGGAGGAATGAGCCCAACAAGGGAAGGAGTCAGGCATGGCAGGGAAAGAATTAAGAGAAAAAAGATTGGAGGATTTGAAAGCTGGTCAGTGGTGGCTGGAGTACCAAAGTATCAGGCTGTCCTTCTAGGTCAAGATCACTAAGAGACTAATCTGAGGGAAGCTTTAAGGGAACACAAGAGCTTCCAGGGCAATTTAAGAATGATGAAAAACACTGGGCAGTTGTCTCTCAAATGCTTTGTTGTATGGCCCTCCAGCTCATGGTTCTGGGCCACTGTTTGCTCCTTGACTGCGCCTTTGTCATTTTTTCCTTCATACCCTTGTTTCCTTCCCCCTCTGCAATTGACTACCTTGGTTAGCTTGCTTGCTCCTGCGTGTACCTGTACCAGTTTAGCTGTGAACCTGCTTGGCTGGTGAGTACCTCTGATGCGTCCTTCCATAACAATTGTCTAGCTGTACAATTGCTACACCTTGATTCGTCTGCCTCCCAGTCCTCAGGTTCTTCGGGTTGCCAGAGGTTTATCTGTACTATTGTCCCATTACTGGCACTTGCATATAAGAATCGGGTAAATTGTGTATTGCACTAGGGGTTGCGGCTGGAGACAGTTCCATGGTGTATTAACTATCTCCTCTGGTAGGGGCCAAGTTTTACGATTGCATCCTATTGTTTTTATTTGCTATATTTATATACCAAGTTATTGATTGAAGGGAAATTAGTTGTATATATTATATGGTCATTTTTGTTTGTTCTTTTGATGGTTTGAAACCGAATAAAGTAACCTGAAGATGAACTATCTCCTCTGTCCTTCATCTAGGTGGTTCTTGGAGGATGTCTGCTGTAGGAGAGTAGGATCTGCTTCACATGGGTACCCCCACTTTTTGCTGATGCTTCACTGTTTTTCGACCTTAGTCTGGCTGGGGCCCTGCTAATCAGAACCCCAGCCTAGCTGCTTCCTCTCTAAAATGGTTTCCATGTGCCTTAGGCACATCTCTGATTGGAATCTGGAGTGCCCTTATAAGTCCCTAGTATATGGTATACTATGTACCCAGGGCATAGGTACCTCAGAGGCCTACCAGGGGCTGCAGCATGTATTATGCCACCCCTGGAAGGCCATCCAAACTGACACCACAGGTCTGCTACTGCAGCCTGGGTAAGGTGGTGCATGCACCCCTTACTGTGATATAGGCTACCTATATCACTATATACATACACACATATAAACCTATAAGTCACTCCTATGGCAGGCCTTATCAATCCTGAAGGCAGAGTGCGTGGTTCCTATGTGAGAGGGTGCCCCTGCATGAGCAGGGCCCCTCTGCAGCGTTCGGAGACCCTTCTCTGATGCTGTTTGTAGTGCAGCCTGACCATATACTCTTAAGCGCATTATAACCTCGCGTTAAATGCTAACTTTGGGATGGCTGCACCGAAACATGTCATGTTTGGTGTCAAACATCTTGGAATACTACCCCCCGCCAATTCTGGTGGCGGGGTAGCATTCCACCCTTCTAGAGGGAGAGACATGTTAACCCTGGCCTGGCCGGTAACTTCTTTCCAAAGCCCTGGCATCACAAAACGGATGCTGCTGCCACAGACACAAGTCTGGCCTCCTGCTGCTGACCGAAACTCCGGCAGGGGAGGCCTGGACAATAGGTTTCCTGTCCCAGGGAGGTATGACCACCTCCCCAGACAGGATAGTGTGTATTGGGGCTGGGCGGGAGCACTTTCGGGTGCTTTGAAGTCCTGCACTGGGGGCACATTTGGTGTCCCTGTGCATACCCCAGTTCAAACCGGATCAGGGGCTTTCAGCCCCTGCTTTGGCGCGAACTGGACAAAGGGAAAGGGGTGTAGCCACCCCTCTGCCCTGACTCACCCATAGGTGGGACCACAGAGTAAGTCCAACCCCTAAACTTAGTATAAGTATAGGAACCCAGTCCTTAGGACTTTAGATTATCCCTGGATGAAACTCTGACACAGACTCCTGGACCTTCGACGCTCTACTTAAAGATTAGAGGACAGAAGAATCTCCCTTGGGGTCAAGGAGTGACTCCCCTGCTTGGCAGGCACCAAAGAAGCAATTGTCCGGTCTGCATTGCTGAAGCTCCTGTCGGACGCCGAAGTCTTTGCATCACCAGAGGTGGATTTCCAGACTTCCCCGAGGCTGCCCTGAGTCTCCAGCAAAGCTGAGGCCCGTAGCTGTCGTGGGTAACGTGGAACCGTGACCCCTGGACACCACACGCATTTGCAAGTGCATCCTCTTCTGGGTCTCCCACGAAGTCGTACTTTGGGCTCCGAGTAGCCCTAGCCTCCAGCACCAACTGCACCGAAGATCACTGGCCTCCACTCCACGAGTGTCCTGTGAGCCAGCTCTACGTGCACCGTCTCAAGGCTCCTTCGCGGTCACTAGCCCGTTGGCTAGTAGCCCTTCAGGAAGGCCAATCTTTTTCTTCTTGGGCTCCCTGGTTGCTCCAGGCTTGCCCTCACTTACCTTTGCTGGGTGAGTTCCTCAGACCTTGCTGGTCTGCACAATCGTCAATCTTCATCTTCATCGAGACTTGCCGTTGCCAAGGCTTGTTGGGTCCAATCCGGTCGCTGACACCTCAGCACTCGACAGACATCGTGTACCAGCCTGAATCCTGCTCCTGGTTGCCGACAACGCCTCCTGGACCTCGTGGATGAAGAGTCAAGACAACCGTCAACCTACCTGAAGCACTCAACATCGGTGGGCATCTGCTCATCGCCTTCCTGGTCACTGGCTAGTGACCCAGACTCTGTCCCCTCTGCTTTCAGGTTCTTCAGATCTCCGATCCACCCGGACACTTTTCACTTGGCCGCCAGCAGCACTTTGCAGCAGATCGCCATTCAAATCGACGACGAAACCCGACCCCGAAAGGCACCTATGCACCCGGCTTCCCTGGGTGAGGTAACAAGAGTACTCCGGTGCTCCCGTGGGTAGAGACTCTAGAACAACCTAGTTCTCAAAGGGTTTGCTCCAAGTCCTTCTTTAAGTGTCCCTTTTCTTTAAATTCCCAACCGCGACTTTCTCCATAGAAGTTAACGGCGATTCGCGGCTGTGTTACTACACTGCACGCGTCCCCCGTGGGTCCCCTGTGTCACTACCTTGGGTGGTTCCTTGTGGTCCAAGCACTTCTAGAGGCTCTAGGCCTAGTGTCTAGCTCAGTCGTGGTTCTTATACCACTTTATTGGTATATGGTTTGGTACGCCCCTAGGGCCCAAACGTGTATTTGTGCTATTACTGTGTTTAAATAACTTATAACTTATGTACTTCGAACTCTAGCCTCATAAAGAGACTAGAGGGGTGTGTTTAGTAATAAATACATATATTTTGAATATATACCTGGTGTGGTGCTCTTTCATTTGGTCACTCAAGAGATTATAGACTGGTAAAACAAGCTGCTTTACATTCCTTCAAGACTTAGCCTGAAGGCTGCTCTCCATAGCTACCACTAGGATAGCTTTCAATAAAGGTTGTCTTTAACCTATCTCCAATAAGGGGTTGTTTGGACTGGTGCAAGGTGCCCACTATAATTAGTGGACAGCATATGCCAGGCCAACTTCTCACATTGGTGTGCAGCGTGTGGGATTCCAGCTTGCTATTGTTTTACCAGATAATCTCAATTGAATTGATCAACTGAAAACCACTAAAGGTACCTAAGGTACATATAAATTAAGCTTAGTATACAGTAAGTTCTACTGAACTTAGAGTTGTGTGTCAAGGGATAGCACACCCTTTCTACAACTCAAGAGAGTTTAGTAGGCCACACTAGAGTAGGTAGTGCATACACCACACCTCACTAGTGATGTCTTCAAAGCCAGGACCCAGTGAGTCCTTGCCAGAAGCCACTGGGCTTCTTCCCTCCAAGTATGATACACTCCCATTCTTGGAATTGAGAGCAATATGCAATGTGAGGAAACTGAAGACAGGCCAAAGTCCCAACATCTGAGAGAGATGTTAATGGCTGATGATCTCAACAGGCCCTTTGGGACTGAAGGGGTAGGTGCAGAGGGTGGGGCAGAAGATGAGGATGGGGCCAGGGGTAGCAACACCCCCAACCCCCCCTCTGGAACTGACCAGGAGGGTGACAATGACCCTGACCTGGAAAACCCAATTCCTCCTGTGGATGAGGAGGAGGATCAGGATGACCTCCACTTTGTCCCCCCAGGAAGGATTGTGAGTGTGCCTAGAAGGTCTAGATCTCCTTCTCAGGAGTCTAACCACTCTAGCACCTCAATAGGGACCTCTGTCTCCTCTCATAGGAGGGAATCCTCTCATGAGAGGAGAAAGAGGCTGATTCAGTATGAGGAAGCTCAGCTTGAACTCAGAAAACAGCAATTGGCCCTAGACAGGGAGTCCCTAGATCTCTTTAGAGAGAGAAAAAAGTTGGGACTAGAGTCCCATGGTGGCAGCAATATCCCTAGAGATAGGGAAAGGTCTTATGACCATAGAAACCTGAGCAAGATTGTCCCTCTCTACCAGAGTGGGAATGACATCCACAAATGGATAACTGCTCTAGAGAGGGCCTGTAAAGTACAGAAGGTCCCTCAGGGGCAGTGGGCAGCAATCTTGTGGCTCTCCTTTGCAGACAAAGGTAGAGATAAGCTCCTCACTGTAAGAGAAGAGGATGCTGATAATTACAAGGTCTTGAAGAGTGCTCTTATTGATGGGTTTGGCCTAAGAACTGAACAATACAGGTTAAAGTTCAGAGATGCCCAAAAAGCACAGACTCAAGATTGGGTAGACTATGTGGATTGTTCTGCTAAGGCTCTGGAAGGCTGGTTGATGGGCAGTAAGGTGTGTGACTTCTCAGGATTGTACAATCTGATAATGAGGGAGCAGATTCTTAATAACTGTCAAAATCAGCTGTTGCATCAGTACCTGGTGGACTCTGATCTGACCTCTCCCCAAGAATTGGGAAAGAAGGCAGACAAATGGGTCAGAACCAGGGTGAGGCAGAAGGTACAGAACCAAGGTGGTGACCCTAAGAAGCAAGATTCTAAGAACTCTGATAAGGGTGGGGAGAAGGGTAAAGATCAAAAGTCTTCACAAGGCCCCCAAAAATCTTCTTCAGGTGGGGATTCACAGTCTACCAAAGGGAAAGGCCAAAGGAAACCATGGTGCAAGGTCTGTAAGCAAAAGACCCACTGGACCAGTGATTGCACCAAGTCCAAAGACTCTACTCCAGCCCCCACCAATGCCCCTAAGGCACCTGTTCCCCCTAGTACAGTTACACTTGGTGGTGGGAGTACTACAGCCAAGGGTTTAGTAGGGTTGACCCTGGGTACTGAGATGGGCTCTGACCTAGTCAGAGAACTCACTCAGGCTGTGTTAGTCTGTGATGGAGGCATGGATGTGACCTCCTCTGTGAGTCCCAGTAATCTGGGCAAGTACAGACAACAGCCTTTAATCAATGGACGAGAGGCTTTGGCATTTAGGGACACAGGGGCAAGTGTCACCATGTTGACACAAGACCTTGTGAATCCTGGGCAAGTTATACTTGGTGAGATGTACCAAGTGACCAATGCTAGCAATGTCAGAACAGACCATACTCTGGCAGTTGTTAACTTCTCCTGGGGAGGGGTAACTGGCCTTAAGAAGGTTGTGGTAAGTGCAGACCTACCAGTTGAATGCTTGCTTGGCAATGACTTAGAAACTTCAGCTTGGGCAGAAGTGGAGCTCAGGACCCATGCAGAAATGCTGGGGATCCCTGCAGATGTGTTTGCTGTGACCAGGTCACAAGCCAAAATGTCTAGCACTGAACAGGCCTTGGATTCTGGAATAATGGACCAAGTGCCTTCCAAGAGGAGGAGTAGAAGGGTAAAGCAGTGCCTTCCCCCTTGGCTCAGAAGGAAGATCAGTCCCTTGAGGGGGATGATCTCAGTCCTGAGGAAGGAACTGCCCCAGAGGAGCTTTAACCTGACCAGGTTGAGTTCTTGGGGACAGGGGGACCTTCCAGGGCAGATCTGAGCCAGGAGCAGCAGAGCTGCCCCTCTCTTGAACCCCTCAGACAGCAAGCTGCTGCTGAGGCTGCTGGGAAAGCTAGTGGTCCCCATACTGTGTATTGGGATGATGGACTCTTGTACTCAGAGTGTAGAGACCCCAAGCCTGGTGCTACCAGGAGGTTGGTTATACCTCTGAAGTTCAGGGGCTTCCTATTGACCCTAGCCCATGATATTCCCTTAGCAGGTCACCTGGGCCAGAACAAGACTTGGGACAGAATTGTCCCTCACTTTCACTGGCCCCACATGTCTGAAGACACCAAGGAGTTTTGTCGCTCCTGTGTAACCTGCCAGGCCAGTGGCAAGGCAGGTGGCACTACAAAGGCCCCCTGATACCACTACCTGTGGTGGGGATTCCCTTTGAAAGGGTGGGGATTGACATTGTTGGTCCCATGGATACCCAAACAGCATCTGGGCACAGGTTTATCCTGGTGGTAGTGGATCATGCCACCAGGTACCCAGAGGCTATTCCCCTTAGGACCACTACAGCACCTGTGGTGGCAAGGGCCCTCCTGGGAATTTTCTCAAGAGTGGGCTTCCCTAAGGAGGTTGTATCAGACAGGGGTGCTAACTTTATGTCTGGATACTTAAAAGCAATGTGGAAGGAGTGTGGAGTGACTTAGAAGTTCACCACACCCTATCACCCACAATGCAATGGTTTAGTTGAAAGATTCAACAAAACCTTGAAGGGCATGATTAAAGGGCTCCCAGAAAAGCTTAGGCGAAGATGGGACATACTCTTGCCCTGCCTTTTATTTGCATACAGGGAGGTGTCTCAAAAGGGGGTTGGCTACAGCCCTTTTGAACTTTTGTTTGGCCATCCTGTCAGGGGTCCATTGTGCTTGGTGAAGGAAGGATGGGAGTTACCTCTCAAGCCCCCAAAGCAAGACATAGTGGACTACGTACTTGGTCTCCGCTCCCGGATGGCTGAGTATATGAAAAAGGCAACTAAAAACCTTGAGGCTAGCCAGGAACTTCAAAAGGCCTGTCATGACCAAAAGGCTGTACTGACTGTTTATCAGCCAGGACAGAAGGTGTGGGTGTTGGAGCCAGTGGCCCCAGCAGCTCTCCAAGACAAATGGAGTGGACCCCACACCATTGTTGAGCAGAAGGGTGAGGTTACCTACTTAGTAGACCTAGGAACACCCAGGAGTCCCCACAGGGTTCTCCATGTCAACAGGTTAAAACCATATGTGGACAGGGCAGACATGGGCTTGCTCATGGCTACTGATGAGGGACAGGAGGAAGAGAGTGACCCCCTCCCTGACCTGCTCTCACAGAACCCTGATGATGGGTCAGTGGAGGGTGTAGCCTTAGCAGGCAGCCTCACTACCCAGCAGCAAACTGATTGTAGACAGGTGCTCAATCAGTTCAGACACATGTTCTCACTGACTCCAAGTCAGACCACCTGGTGCACTCATGAAGTGGACACTGGGGACAGTCTGCCTATTAAAAATAAGATTTATAGGCAACCTGACCATGTCAGGGACAGTATCAGGACAGAAGTCCAGAAGATGTTGGATTTGGGAGTTATTGAACCCTCAGATAGCCTTTGGGCTAGTCCAGTGGTCCTTGTGCCATAACCTCACACCAGTGGTGGAAAAAGAGAGATTAGGTTTTGTGTGGACTACAGGGGTCTCAATGCAGTCACTAGGACTGATGCCCATCCAATACCTAGGGCAGATGAGCTAATAGACACTTTGGCATCAGCCAAGTATCTAAGCACATTTGACCTGACAGCTGGCTACTGGCAGATCAGACTAGCTGATGATGCAAAGCCAAAAACAGCATTCTCAACCCCTAGTGGGCATTATCAATTTGTGGTGATGCCCTTTGGTCTGAAGAATGCACCTGCCACTTTTCAGAGGTTGGTGAATACAGTCCTTACAGGTCTGGAAGCCTATAGTGCAGCATATCTAGATGATATTGCTGTCTTTAGCTCCACCTGGGAGGATCACCTGGTCCACCTCAGAAATGTTTTACAGGCCCTGCAAAAGGCAGGCCTGACTATCAAGGCCACCAAGTGCCAGATAGGGCAGAGTCAGGTTGTGTACCTGGGCCACCTTGTGGGTGGAGGCCAGGTTCAACCCTTGCAGAGCAAGATCCAGACCATCATGGACCGGACTGCTCCAACTACCCAGACTCAGGTGAGAGCCTTCTTAGGCCTGACTGGGTACTAAAGGAGATTTGTCAAGGGGTATGGACCAATAGTGACACCCCTGAATGACTTAACTTCCAAGAAAATGCCCAAAAAGGTTCAGTGGACAGTTAGCTGTCAAAAGGCATTTGATGACCTGAAGCAGGCCATGTGCACTGCTCCCATTCTACAGAGTCCTGATTACTCCAAGAAGTTCATTGTTCAAACTGA
The DNA here is from genome assembly GCA_963921515.1 of Calotriton arnoldi. Taxonomy (NCBI): domain Eukaryota; kingdom Metazoa; phylum Chordata; class Amphibia; order Caudata; family Salamandridae; genus Calotriton; species Calotriton arnoldi. Next base: position 319,279 of record CAWUFW010014925.1, read on the forward strand.
TGCATCTGAATTGGGGGTAGGGGCTGTACTGTCACAATTGAATGAAGAAGGTCAGGATCAGCCAGTAGCTTTCATTAGCAGAAGGCTGACCCCTAGAGAGAAACGTTGGTCAGCCATTGAGAGGGAGGCCTTTGCTGTGGTCTGGGCTCTGAAGAAGTTGAGGCCATACTTGTTTGGTACTCACTTCCTTGTTCAAACAGACCATAAGCCCCTCTTATGGCTAAAACAAATGAAGGGTGAAAACCCCAAACTGCTTAGGTGGTCCATTTCCCTACAGGGGATGGACTTCACAGTGGAACATAGACCTGGGAGTAACCATGCCAATGCAGATGGACTCTCTAGGTACTTCCACTTAGAACATGAAGACTTAACTGGGCAAGGTTAGTTTAATGTCCCTACGTTTGGGGGGGGTTGTGTAGGAGAGTAGGATCTGCTTCACATGGGTACCCCCACTTTTTGCTGATGCTTCACTGTTTTTCGACCTTAGTCTGGCTGGGGCCCTGCTAATCAGAACCCCAGCCTAGCTGCTTCCTCTCTAAAATGGTTTCCATGTGCCTTAGGCATATCTCTGATTGGAATCTGGAGTGCCCTTATAAGTCCCTAGTATATGGTATACTATGTACCCAGGGCATAGGTACCTCAGAGGCCTACCAGGGGCTGCAGCATGTATTGTGCCACCCCTGGAAGGACATCCAAACTGACACCACAGGTCTGCTACTGCAGCCTGGGTTAGGTGGTGCATGCACCCCTTACTGTGATATAGGCTACCTATATCACTATATACATACACACATATAAACCTATAAGTCACTCCTATGGCAGGCCTTATCAATCCTGAAGGCAGAGTGCGTGGTTCCTATGTGAGAGGGTGCCCCTGCATGAGCAGGGCCCCTCTGCAGCTTTCGGAGACCCTTCTCTGATGCTGTTTGTAGTACAGCCTGACCATATACTCTTAAGCGCATTATAACCTCGCGTTAAATGCTAACTTTGGGATGGCTGCACCGAAACATATCGTGTTTGGTGTCAAACATCTTGGAATACTACCCCCCGCCAATTCTGGTGGCGGGGGTAGCGTTCCACCCTTTTAGAGGGAGAGACATGTTAACCCTGGCCTGGCCGGTAACTTCTTTCCAAAGCCCTGGCATCACAAAATGGATGCTGCTGCCACAGACACAAGTCTGGCCTCCTGCTGCTGACCGAAACTCCGGCAGGGGAGGCCTGGACAATAGGTTTCCTGTCCCAGGGAGGTGTGACCACCTCCCCAGACAGGATAGTGTGTATTGGGGCTGGGCGGGAGCACTTTCGGGTGCTTTGAAGTCCTGCACTGGGGGCACATTTGGTGTCCCTGTGCATACCCCAGTTCAAACCGGATCAGGGGCTTGCAGCCCCTGCTTTGGCGCAAACTGGACAAAGGGAAAGGGGTGTAGCCACCCCTCTGCCCTGACCCACCCATAGGTGGGACCACAGAGTAAGTCCAACCCCTAAACTTAGTATAAGTATAGGAACCCAGTCCTTAGGACTTTAGATTATCCCTGGACAAAACTCTGACACAGAATCCTGGACCTTCGACGCTCTACTTAAATATTAGAGGACAGAAGAATCTCCCTTGGGGTCAAGGAGTGACTCCCCTGCTTGGCAGGCACCAAAGAAGCAATTGTCCGGTCTGCATCACTGAAGCTCCTGTCGGACGCCGAAGTCTTTGCATCACCAGAGGTGGATTTCCAGACTTCCCCGAGGCTGCCCTGAGTCTCCAGCAAAGCTGAGGCCCGTAGCTGTCGTGGGTAACGTGGAACTCTGACCCCTGGACACCGCACGCATTTGCAAGTGCATCCTCTTCTGGGTCTCCCAGGAAGTTGTGCTTTGGGCTTCGAGTAGTCCTAGCCTCCAGCACCAACTGCACCAAAGATCACTGGCCTTCACTCCACGAGTGTCCTGTGAGCCAGCTCCACGTGCACCGTCTCGAGGCTCCTTCGCGGTCACTAGCCCGTTGGCTAGTAGCCCTTCACGAAGGCCAATGTTTTTCTACTTGGGCTCCCTGATTGATCCAGGCTTGCCCTCACTTACCCTTGCTGGGTGAGTTCCTCAGACCTTGCTGGTCTGCACAATCGTCAATCTTCATCTTTATCAAGACTTGCCGTTGCCAAGGCTTGTTGGGTCCAATCCGGTCGCCGACACCTCAGCACTCGACAGACATTGTGTACCAACCCGAATCCTGCTCCTGGTTGCCGACAACGCCTCCTGGACCTCATGGATGAAGAGTCAAGACGACTGTCAACCTACCTGAAGCACTCGACATCGGTGGGCATCTGCTCATCGCCTTCCTGGTCACTGGCTAGTGACCCAGACTCTGTCCCCTCTGTTTTCAGGTTCTTCAGATCTCCGATCCACCCTTGGATCCACCCGGACACTTTTCACTTGGCCGCTAGCAGCACTTTGCAGCAGATCGCCATTCAAATCGACGACGAAACCCGACCCCGAAAGGCACCTATGCACCCGGCTTCCCTGGGTGAGGTAACAAGAGTACTCCGGTGCTCCCGTGGGTAGATACTCTAGAACGACCTAGTTCTCAAAGGGTTTGCTCCAAGTCCTTCTTTAAGTGTCCCTTTTCTTTAAATTCCCAACCGCGACTTTCTCCATAGAAGTTAACGGCGATTCGCGGCTGTGTTACTACACTGCACGCGTCCCCCGTGGGTCCCCTGTGTCACTACCTTGGGTGGTTCCTTGTGGTCCAAGCACTTCTAGAGGCTCTAGGCCTAGTGTCTAGCTCAGTCGTGGTTCTTATACCACTTTATTGGTATATGGTTTGGTACGCCCCTAGGGCCCAAACGTGTATTTGTGCTATTACTGTGTTTAAATAACTTATAACTTATGTACTTCGAACTCTAGCCTCATAAAGAGACTAGAGGGGTGTGTTTAGTAATAAATACATATATTTTGAATATATACCTGGTGTGGTGCTCTTTCATTTGGTCACTCAAGAGATTATAGACTGGTAAAACAAGCTGCTTTACATTCCTTCAAGACTTAGCCTGAAGGCTGCTCTCCATAGCTACCACTAGGATAGCTTTCAATAAAGGTTGTCTTTAACCTATCTCCAATAAGGGGTTGTTTGGACTGGTGCAAGGTGCCCACTATAATTAGTGGACAGCATATGCCAGGCCAACTTCTCACATTGGTGTGCAGCGTGTGGGATTCCAGCTTGCTATTGTTTTACCAGATAATCTCAATTGAATTGATCAACTGAAAACCACTAAAGGTACCTAAGGTACATATAAATTAAGCTTAGTATACAGTAAGTTCTACTGAACTTAGAGTTGTGTGTCAAGGGATAGCACACCCTTTCTACAACTCAAGAGAGTTTAGTAGGCCACACTAGAGTAGGTGGTGCATACACCACACCTCACTAGTGATGTCTTCAAAGCCAGGACCCAGTGAGTCCTTGCCAGAAGCCACTGGGCTTCTTCCCTCCAAGTATGATACACTCCCATTCTTGGAATTGAGAGCAATATGCAATGTGAGGAAACTGAAGACAGGCCAAAGTCCCACCACCCAACATCTGAGAGAGATGTTAATGGCTGATGATCTCAACAGGCCCTTAGGGACTGAAGAGGTAGGTGCAGAGGGTGGGGCAGAAGATGAGGATGGGGCCAGGGGTAGCAACACCCCCAACCCCCCCTCTGGAACTGACCAGGAGGGTGACAATGACCCTGACCTGGAAAACCCAATTCCTCCTGTGGATGAGGAGGAGGATCAGGATGACCTCCACTTTGTCCCCCCAGGAAGGATTGTGAGTGTGCCTAGAAGGTCTAGATCTCCTTCTCAGGAGTCTAACCACTCTAGCACCTCAATAGGGACCTCTGTCTCCTCTCATAGGAGGGAATCCTCTCATGAGAGGAGAAAGAGGCTGATTCAGTATGAGGAAGTTCAGCTTGAACTCAGAAAACAGCAATTGGCCCTAGACAGGGAGTCCCTAGATCTCTTTAGAGAGAGAAAATAGTTGGGACTAGAGTCCCATGGTGGCAGCAATATCCCTAGAGATAGGGAAAGGTCTTATGACCATAGAAACCTGAGCAAGATTGTCCCTCCCTACCAGAGTGGGATGACATCCACAAATGGATAACTGCTCTAGAGAGGGCCTGTAAAGTACAGAAGATCCCTCAGGGGCAGTGGGCAGCAATCTTGTGGCTCTCCTTTGCAGACAAAGGTAGAGATAAGCTCCTCACTGTAAGAGAAGAGGATGCTGATAATTACAAGGTCTTGAAGAGTGCTCTTATTGATGGGTTTGGCCTAACAACTGAACAATACAGGTTAAAGTTCAGAGATGCCCAAAAAGCACAGACTCAAGACTGGGTAGACTATGTGGATTGTTCTGCTAAGGCTCTGGAAGGCTGGTTGATGGGCAGTAAGGTGTGTGACTTCTCAGGATTGTACAATCTGATAATGAGGGAGCAGATTCTTAATAACTGTCAAAATCAGCTGTTGCATCAGTACCTGGTGGACTCTGATCTGACCTCTCCCCAAGAATTGGGAAAGAAGGCAGACAAATGGGTCAGAACCAGGGTGAGGCAGAAGGTACAGAACCAAGGTGGTGATCCTAAGAAGCAAGATTCTAAGAACTCTGATAAGGGTGGGGAGAAGGGTAAAGATCAAAAGTCTTCACAAGGCCCCCAAAAATCTTCTTCAGGTGGGGATTCACAGTCTACCAAAGGGAAAGGCCAAAGGAAACCATGGTGCAAGGTCTGTAAGCAAAAGACCCACTGGACCAGTGATTGCACCAAGTCCAAAGACTCTACTCCAGCCCCCACCAATGCCCCTAAGGCACCTGTTCCCCCTAGTACAGTTACACTTGGTGGTGGGAGTACTACAGCCAAGGGTTTAGTAGGGTTGACCCTGGGTACTGAGATGGGCTCTGACCTAGTCAGAGAACTCACTCAGGCTGTGTTGGTCTGTGATGGAGGCATGGATGTGACCTCCTCTGTGAGTCCCAGTAATCTGGGCAAGTACAGACAACAGCCTTTAATCAATGGACGAGAGGTTTTGGCATTTAGGGACACAGGGGCAAGTGTCACCATGGTGACACAAGACCTTGTGAATCCTGGGCAAGTTATACTTGGTGAGATGTACCAAGTGACCAATGCTAGCAATGTCAGAACAGACCATACTCTGCCAGTTGTTAACTTCTCCTGGGGAGGGGTAACTGGCCTTAAGAAGGTTATGGTAAGTGCAGACCTACCAGTTGAATGCTTGCTTGACAATGACTTAGAAACTTCAGCTTGGGCAGAAGTGGAGCTCAGGACTGATGCAGAAATGCTGGGGATCCCTGCAGATGTGTTTGCTGTGACCAGGTCACAAGCCAAAATGTCTAGCACTGAACAGGCCTTGGATTCTGGAATAATGGACCAAGTGCCTTCCAAGAGGAGGAGTAGTAGGGTAAAGGCAGTGCCTTCCCCCTTGGCTCAGAAGGAAGATCAGTCCCTTGAGGGGGATGATCTCAGTCCTGAGGAAGAAACTGTCCCAGAGGAGCTTGAACCTGACCTGGTTGAGTTCTTGGGGACAGGGGGACCTTCCAGGGCAGATCTGAGCCAGGAGCAGCAGAGCTGCCCCTCTCTTGAACCCCTCAGACAGCAAGCTGCTGCTGAGGCTGCTGGGAAAGCTAGTGGTCCCCATACTGTGTATTGGGATGATGGACTCTTGTACTCAGAGTGTAGAGACCCCAAGCCTGGTGCTACCAGGAGGTTGGTTATACCTCTGAAGTTCAGGGGCTTCCTATTGACCCTAGCCCATGATATTCCCTTAGCAGGTCACCTGGGCCAGAACAAGACTTGGGACAGAATTGTCCCTCACTTTCACTGGCCCCACATGTCTGAAGACACCAAGGAGTTTTGTCGCTCCTGTGTAACCTGCCAGGCCAGTGGCAAGGCAGGTGGCACTACAAAGGCCCCCTTGATACCACTACCTGTGGTGGGGGTTCCCTTTGAAAGGGTGGGGATTGACATTGTTGGTCCCATGGATCCCAAAACAGCATCTGGGCACAGGTTTATCCTGGTGGTAGTGGATCATGCCACCAGGTACCCAGAGGCTATTCCCCTTAGGACCACTACAGCACCTGTGGTGGCAAGGGCCCTCCTGGGAATTTTCTCAAGAGTGGGCTTCCCTAAGGAGGTTGTATCAGACAGGGGTGCTAACTTTATGTCTGGATACTTAAAAGCAATGTGGAAGGAGTGTGGAGTGACTTAGAAGTTCACCACACCCTATCACCCACAATGCAATGGTTTAGTTGAAAGATTCAACAAAACCTTGAAGGGCATGATTAAAGGGCTCCCAGAAAAGCTTAGGCGAAGATGGGACATACTCTTGCCCTGCCTTTTATTTGCATACAGGGAGGTGCCTCAAAAGGGGGTTGGCTACAGCCCTTTTGAACTTTTGTTTGGCCACCCTGTCAGGGGTCCATTGTGCTTGGTGAAGGAAGGATGGGAGTTACCTCTCAAGCCCCCAAAGCAAGACATAGTGGACTACGTACTTGGTCTCCGCTCCCGGATGGCTGAGTATATGAAAAAGGCAACTAAAAACCTTGAGGCTAGCCAGGAACTCCAAAAGGCCTGGCATGACCAAAAGGCTGTACTGACTGTTTATCAGCCAGGACAGAAGGTGTGGGTGTTGGAGCCAGTGGCCCCAGCAGCTCTCCAAGACAAATGGAGTGGACCCCACACCATTGTTGAGCAGAAGGGTGAGGTTACCTACTTAGTAGACCTAGGAACACCCAGGAGTCCCCACAGGGTTCTCCATGTCAACAGGTTAAAACCATATGTGGACAGGGCAGACATGGGCTTGCTCATGGCTACTGATGAGGGACAGGAGGAAGAGAGTGACCCACTCCCTGACCTGCTCTCACAGAACCCTGATGATGGGTCAGTGGATGGTGTAGCCTTGGCAGGCAGCCTCACTACCCAGCAGCAAACTGATTGTAGACAGGTGCTCAATCAGTTCAGACACATGTTCTCACTAACTCCAAGTCAGACCACCTGGTGCACTCATGAAGTGGACACTGGGGACAGTCTGCCTATTAAAAATAAGATTTATAGGCAACCTGACCATGTCAGGGACTGTATCAGGACAGAAGTCCAGAAGATGTTGGATTTGGGAGTTATTGAACCCTCAGATAGCCCTTGGGCTAGTCCAGTGGTCCTTGTGCCAAAACCTCACACCAGTGGTGGAAAAAGAGAGATGAGGTTTTGTGTGGACTACAGGGGTCTCAATGCAGTCACTAGGACTGATGCCCATCCAATACCTAGGGCAGATGAGCTAATAGACACTTTGGCATCAGCCAAGTATCTAAGCACATTTGACCTGACAGCTGGCTACTGGCAGATCAGACTAGCTGATGATGCAAAGCCAAAAACAGCATTCTCAACCCCTAGTGGGCATTATCAATTTGTGGTGATGCCCTTTGGTCTGAAGAATGCACCTGCCACTTTTCAGAGGTTGGTGAATACAGTCCTTACAGGTCTGGAAGCCTATAGTGCAGCATATCTAGATGATATTGCTGTCTTTAGCTCCACCTGGGAGGATCACCTGGTCCACCTCAGAAATGTTTTACAGGCCCTGCAAAAGGCAGGCCTGACTATCAAGGCCACCAAGTGCCAGATAGGGCAGAGTCAGGTTGTGTACCTGGGCCACCTTGTGGGTGGAGGCCAGGTTCAACCCTTTCAGAGCAAGATCCAGACCATCAAGGACTGGACTGCTCCAACTACCCAGACTCAGGTGAGAGCCTTCTTAGGCCTGACTGGGTACTATAGGAGATTTGTCAAGGGGTATGGATCAATAGTGACACCCCTGAATGACTTAACTTCCAAGAAAATGCCCAAAAAGGTTCAGTGGACAGTTAGCTGTCAAAAGGCATTTGATGACCTGAAGCAGGCCATGTGCACTGCTCCCATTCTACAGAGTCCTGATTACTCCAAGAAGTTCATTGTTCAAACTGATGCATCTGAATTGGGGGTAGGGGCTGTACTGTCACAATTGAATGAAGAAGGTCAGGATCAGCCAGTAGCTTTCATTAGCAGAAGGCTGACCCCTAGAGAGAAACGTTGGTCAGCCATTGAGAGGGAGGCCTTTGCTGTGGTCTGGGCTCTGAAGAAGTTGAGGCCATACTTGTTTGGTACTCACTTCCTTGTTCAAACAGACCATAAGCCCCTCTTATGGCTAAAACAAATGAAGGGTGAAAACCCCAAACTGCTTAGGTGGTCCATTTCCCTACAGGGGATGGACTTCACAGTGGAACATAGACCTGGGAGTAACCATGCCAATGCAGATGGACTCTCTAGGTACTTCCACTTAGAACATGAAGACTTAACTGGGCAAGGTTAGTTTAATGTCCCTACGTTTGGGGGGGGTTGTGTAGGAGAGTAGGATCTGCTTCACATGGGTACCCCCACTTTTTGCTGATGCTTCACTGTTTTCGACCTTAGTCTGGCTGGGGCCCTGCTAATCAGAACCCCAGCCTAGCTGCTTCCTCTCTAAAATGGTTTACCATGTGCCTTAGGCACATCTCTGATTGGAATCTGGAGTGCCCTTATAGGTCCCTAGTATATGGTATACTATGTACCCAGGGCATAGGTACCTCAGAGGCCTACCAGGGGCTGCAGCATTTATTATGCCACCCGTGGAAGGCCATCCAAACTGACACCACAGGTCTGCTACTGCAGCCTGGGTAAGGTGGTGCATGCACCCCTTACTGTGATATAGGCTACCTATATCACTATATACATACACACATATAAACCTATAAGTCACTCCTATGGCAGGCCTTATCAATCCTGAAGGCAGAGTGCGTGGTTCCTATGTGAGAGGGTGCCCCTGCATGAGCAGGGCCCCTCTGCAGCGTTCGGAGACCCTTCTCTGATGCTGTTTGTAGTGCAGCCTGACCATATACTCTTAAGCGCATTATAACCTCGCGTTAAATGCTAACTTTGGGATGGCTGCACCGAAACATGTCGTGTTTGGTGTCAAACATCTTGGAATACTACCCCCGCCAATTCTGGCAGCGGGGGTAGCATTCCACCCTTCTAGAGGGAGAGACATGTTAACCCTGGCCTGGCCGGTAACTTCTTTCCAAAGCCCTGGCATCACAAAATGGATGCTGCTGCCACAGACACAAGTCTGGCCTCCTGCTGCTGACCGAAATTCCGGCAGGGGAGGCCTGGACAATAGGTTTCCTGTCCCAGGGAGGTGTGACCACCTCCCCAGACAGGATAGTGTGTATTGGGGCTGGGCGGGAGCACTTTCGGGTGCTTTGAAGTCCTGCACTGGGGGCACATTTGGTGTCCCTGTGCATACCCCAGTTCAAACCGGATCAGGGGCTTGCAGCCCCTGCTTTGGCGCGAACTGGACAAAGGGAAAGGGTGTAGCCACCCCTCTGCCCTGACCCACCCATAGGTGGGACCACAGAGTAAGTCCAACCCCTAAACTTAGTATAAGTATAGGAACCCAGTCCTTAGGACTTTAGATTATCCCTGGACGAAACTCTGACACAGAATCCTGGACCTTCGACGCTCTACTTAAAGATTAGAGGACAGAAGAATCTCCCTTGGGGTCAAGGAGTGACTCCCCTGCTTGGCAGGCACCAAAGAAGCAATTGTCTGGTCTGCATCGCTGAAGTTCCCGTCAGACGCCGAAGTCTTTGCATCACCAGAGGTAGATTTCCAGACTTCCCCGAGGCTGCCCTGAGTCTCCAGCAAAGCTGAGGCCTGTAGCTGTCGTGGGTAACGTGGAACCATGACCCCTGGACACCACACGCATTTGCAAGTGCATCCTCTTCTGGGTCTCCCACGAAGTTGTACTTTGGGCTCCGAGTAGCCCTAGCCTCCAGCACCAACTGCACCGAAGATCACTGGCCTCCACTCCACGAGTGTCCTGTGAACCAGCTCCACGTGCACCGTCTTGAGGCTCCTTTGCGGTCACTAACACGTTGGCTAGTAGCCCTTCACTAAGGTCAATCTTTTTCTACTTGAGCTCCCTGGTTGCTCCAGGCTTGCTCTCACTTACCCTTGCTGGGTGAGTTCCTCAGACCTTGCTGGTCTGCACAATCGTCAATCTTCATCTTCATCAAGACTTGCCGTTGCCAAGGCTTGTTGGGTCCAATCCGGTCGCCGATACCTCAGCACTCGACAGACATTGTGTACCAGCCCGAATCCTGCTCCTGGTCACCGACAACACCTCCTGGACCTCGTGTCTGAAGAGTCAAGACAACCGTCAACCTACCTGAAGCACTCGACATCGGTGGGCATCTGCTCATCGCCTTCCTGGTCACTGGCTAGTGACCCAGACTCTGTCCCCTCTGCTTTCAGGTTCTTCAGATCTCCGATCCATCCTTGGATCCACCCGGACACTTTTCACTTGGCCGCCAGCAGCACTTTGCAGCAGATCGCCATTCAAATCGACGACGAAACCCGACCCCGAAAGGCACCTATGCACCCGGCTTCCCTGGGTGAGGTAACAAGAGTACTCCGGTGCTCCCGTGGGTAGAGACTCTAGAACGACCTAGTTCTCAAAGGGTTTGCTCCAAGTCCTTCTTTAAGTGTCCGTTTTCTTTAAATTCCCAACCGCGACTTTCTCCTTAGAAGTTAACGGCGATTCGTGGCTGTGTTACTACACTGCACGTGTCCCCAGTGGGTCCCCTGTGTCACTACCTTGGGTGGTTCCTTGTGGTCCAAGCACTTCTAGAGGCTCTAGGCCTAGTGTCTAGCTCAGTCGTGGTTCTTATACCACTTTATTGGTATATGGTTTGGTACGCCCCTAGGGCCCAAACGTGTATTTGTGCTATTACTGTGTTTAAATAACTTATAACTTATGTACTTCGAACTCTAGCCTCATAAAGAGACTAGAGGGGTGTGTTTAGTAATAAATACATATATTTTGAATATATACCTGGTGTGGTGCTCTTTCATTTGGTCACTCAAGAGATTATAGACTGGTAAAACAAGCTGCTTTACATTCCTTCAAGACTTAGCCTGAAGGCTGCTCTCCATAGCTACCACTAGGATAGCTTTCAATAAAGGTTGTCTTTACCCTATCTCCAATAAGGGGTTGTTTGGACTGGTGCAAGGTGCCCACTATAATTAGTGGACAGCATATGCCAGGCCAACTTCTCACATCTGCAAGTAGATTTGTGTCTGAAGAAATAACAATACATGTGATGCTGGTATCAAATCACCACAGAACCCTCTGGAGTTTCCATCACCTGGGTCAAATAAACCCAGAGGACTATATGTATTTGGGAGATGTGTGGTGTATGCCTCGCATATACATATCAGGAATAGGCATATGAAACTGAGTGAGTAATCAATTTTCTAATATACTTTACAATTAATATCACTGTAATTCCCAAGACACATGACACTAAGGGAATAATCCAGATGTAATATATACTGCTTGGGTGACCTCTCAACACGACTCATGGTGACCCAAATAAACATCACCTCAAGCTCTAACCAGTGAATTTACAATATACATCACCCAAATACATATGGTACCTCTGGGGTCATTTGACCCAGGTGATGGTTCTATATTCTTCCAAACACTCCCCCTAAACTAGACTATGGCTTTGTTGTCGATGATAGGCCCTGATGAAGTCTGCTGTAACAGGAACAGCCAGAGACGAAACACGTGTTGGCAAGGGGCATACATGATTGCAAGAAAATAAAAAGAATTTACTTACTAACTAACAAAGGAGTTCAATGTGGTTATATTATTTGCCCCAAAGCGCATATATCACTATGTATGTTTTTCACAAACATCTAATCACATGTGTACCTTGAGGTAGTACTGTATCAAGAAAAGGAAACTTGCAGTCCTTATAAGATCTATGTATTGACCTTGAATGCTTAAACTCATTACAACCAAAGTGCATTAATCATATACAGACCAATAATGGCCAGACAACACCATTAGTTTTTGTAATATATACTCTCACCAATTAATACTCACTAAGGAACCCCTCCAACATTAGGCACATCATAAAAATACTTATTTAAAAATACTTCAAAAACATATGCAAATGAAATCTGTAGGTCATACTAAACTTTATTGCTCTAATTAGGAGAAAATATCTCTTTCCAAAGATGATACCTGCCTCTCATAAATGCCCCATCTGAACTCCATGTCCGTCTTGATTTGCGAAAATATAACCAAATTTATTAAACATTTTAACTCGACAAAATATGGCTCAAGTAAGGAGTCTGCTTTTTTTGAGTAATCACACAATATTATTGAGAGATATTTATGCATTCTTCGAAGAAAATGTCTCATTTCTATTCATATTAGCCATATTCATCTTAAAATACTATTTCTTTGAAACGTATATATAGTGCTAATGCAACACATTTAAGGAAAACAGAATAGGCATTGAGAAATAATCAATTGCGTACCCACCATTCAAAGATGGTGCCTGCCATCGGGTGTATTTAGATATTATTAATGATGAACAAAGGACTACGCCTCACATCCTAACAAAATGGCGCTGACGTTAAACTCCTAGGGGCAGATTTACAAGCCCCTTGCACCACTTTTGCGTCACTTTTAACATGGGAAAAGTGACGCAAAAGTGGCGCAAGGGACTTGTAAATCTACCCCCTAATACGTATGAAATAAGGAACAAAGACAGCAGAGACAAGTTTTGAAAAGGGATTTTTTTCCGAAACCGGTAAGATTAGTTTTTTCTATCAGAAATAATATCCTTGTCATGTATTCACAAACCTCTTGGATGAAATACTCAGTCTAAGGTCCAGAAAAGTTACATTAAGGGATAACCATTCCCTTGTCTTTAATAAACTTTCGAATATAGTTGCTTTAAGATAAATTGCCTTGTTTCTAACAGTTGCGAACCAGAAAACCTATTGAGATTATATCCCAATATGTGAGTGCCTTTTCTAAGGCTGCTTCTTAAAACAAGGATCAGTAGACAAATCATTATATAATGCTAGCCTATCACCCACTACCAATTTCTGAAATGGATAATTAGAATATCAGGAAGACAAGGCATCTCGTATTTAGGGCCTGATTACGAGTTTGGCGGTCGAACCACCCGACCACCACAGCCTCCAGGAAACCTCAGCGCGAGCATTCTTCCGGCCACCGTATTATAAGTTGACCACCTGGTCGGTGGTGTGCCGGCGGCAGTCTTGTGGCAGAGGCATGCTTCGCTTCACAGAGTGATCCGGAAGCCAATGCCGCTGCACAGCAGTGCCTGCACCATTGTGTGCACACACTGTTCCCATGCACCATGTCATGCATGACCACAGTGCACACATGACCATTGGGGGCACACCATGTGCCCCCAGCCACAATGCCCAATGGGCGAAAATGCATGGCCAATGTTTGTGGCCCCCTCCTTGCCTTTCCACCAGCCTTTTCATGGTGGGATCCCTGCCATGAAAAAGCTGTCAGAAAGGCAACTTATAATATACACGGCAGTGCCGACATCAGCACCATCTCCATTCATTGACGCTTTACACGTCACCGCGGGATCCAGGATCCTGACGATTGCGGTGGTCATGTATCAGGCTGGTTGCGGTCTGACTGCCGCACTCGTAATATGGCAGTCGGACAGGCGATGTCGCAGCGGTCGGAAATACAAGCAAAAGGACCTACATGTTCTGAGGTAATTCGATTAAAAATATTAATTTTGTTAAGCATGCCAGTGCTCACAAAAATCATAGAAGTTCCGCAATATCTATATATTATTAGGAATAGATGGGCATGTTTACTCACTATTAGCACATTGCACTTTCACAGGAGTACAGTTAATAGTTAGGAGCACGAGTATGATTTCTTCATAGTTTGCTGTGGGCTCTCTTACAGTGTGTGGCACTTTACACTAGGGTTTTGATTTATTACAAATTCTATTAAATACACGTTTTGTTATTTTAAGTCTTGTGAAAGCCCCAAACCCACAAGCTACTCAAGGGACAAAACACGTGTTGGCTGACTCATTCTGAACATCCCACGCTGCAACCACATCACCGGCCACCTGAGAGACCTACACTGGCTACCCATCAACAAAAGAATCACCTTCAAGCTCCTCATTCACACCTACAAAGAACTCCACAACGCCGGACCTGCATACCTCAACCACCACCGCCTCTCCTTCTACACTCCCACCAGACATCTCCGCTTCACCGAACTGGCCCTGGCCACCATCCCACGGATCCGCAAGACCAAGGCTGGAGGAAGATCCTTCTCCTACCTCACTCCGAAGAACTGGAACTCCCTGCCTCTGCACCTCGGGCAATCACCATCGCTACCGCAATTCAAGAAGGACCTCAAGACCTGACTTTTCGACTGATTCGCAGACCCACCCACCCCCACACTCAGCACCTTGAGACCCTCACGGTGATTGCCCGTGAGGGTCTCATGGTTACTGATTTATTGTTTGACTGTATTTGATACATTACCAATGGGTAATTATGGCTCTGTTTGACCCACTACCATGGAGAAATATAACAAACCCATCATCAAGAAGAGAAATGACAAAATATGACACTAAGTAAGTAAGTAATTTATTTGCAGATTAATTAAAATCATTACAAATTTAAAACCACACGTGAAGATAAAACAAGAGCCATTTGCTAAAAACCCATTATAGGCTAAAAAGAAAATGCTCATTATTGATAGCGTCGTGCTGTGTTAAAAAGATGACTGCATTCGTTATGACCGGTAGTCCATTAAAAACGATGTGAGCCCAGGGGCTATCAGAATTTTCAAGTGCGTATGTGCCAACTTCAAATTGGAAAGCCTCAGCGAGAATTTTACAAAGGTGGGTTTGGGTTTGAAAAGACTGCGGCCCCTAGATGGAGGGGGGGGCTGTATATTTAGCGATAATAAGAAAATGCCACCTAAGTCGGCTGGCGTGTTCTGGTTGCTTTGTCTATAATGTCCCTGCCCGGGAGGGGGGGCAGATTATTGTCTTGCATGGCGGAGTGTGCTGATAATAATTTGTTCACTTGTAATAGGAACTCGGTAAACCTACAAGAAAGCTGGATTGTTTTGCTATTCAGAAGTGTCATCACTGCACTGAGGCAGGATCTTATCTTGAGTGCCTGAAATGCAGGGCAAAGTAATTTCTCTCTTGGTTGGTTAACAGCGGGACAGATGCACAGAAAATGTAGTAAGTTTTTGTTGAATTGGCTACATAAACGGCAAAGAGAGTTTGGCCATCTTTGTTGCCAGGGCAGAACCTAGTATTTTGAGGAGAAGGCTCCCATTCGGATTATTAGAAAGAAGTGCTGGATAGTTTGAGAGATATGGCAAGTAAGGTATGGTTGAGGACCCCAATTGCTATAAGATTGTAAGAATGACCGTGCTTTTTTCTGGTCATGTCCGCATTGTCAAGTGACCAAGATAGATTTTAGCTTTGGTGCTTTGTTGGTGATTTTTTTGAACGCAGTAAAGCTGATGTTTAGCTCCCAGGCCTCGGAGAGATTAAGGAAAACCAAGGCTTGGTGGAGCACTGTTAGCCAGGCATTTTTGTTGGTAAACTGGCTTTCCATTTGGGAACAGTACAAGGAAGCCAATGACTCGGATGGAGCGGCTCTCATCTTCCAGCACAATTTGATAATTGCGGCCATCCTCACCTGGAGCTGACTAAGATATTATAAGATTGTATTTTCGATTCACTAAGGAGAATTACAGCAATTCTGATTTATTACCAAGGAAATATACGGCAAGATACATTTTTGCAATGATAAAATTATAAAAATCAATAATAAAAATAAAGCAAAAGCAAAAACAACCAGATTTGTGAAGTGTGGAATCAGCTGTGTTGAAGATTTGTTTTTAATTATTGTTCTTAGAAGCACATTGCTTGCATGTAAATAAATTGACATGTGCAATTAATTGCAGGAAATGACATCTGTGTGATACATAAAAGTTGTGATACTATAACAGTACAATTGCAGTCCGTGTCCATTGAGACCTTACACAAAAACATATTAATCTTGAGAAACACACGCTCATTAAAGTAGGGTTCAAATGAATTAGGAGGAGGAGTTGGCTCAGCCCTCATAGGAGTGTTATATTTTTTCCCCATGACAAATGACTGAATACTAATATTGAAGGTATTAAAGAGCAGGCCAGAGGAAGTCCGACCTAATACCATATATGTTACATCTAGAGACAGGTTTGTTAATCCAAACATCTAGAGTATTCATTGCAGTCCAAGAGTCTGTCTATCCTAGCATGAGGTGAAAATCCTTGTGAAGAGTGCTGCTGGCTCTCACAACTTTTGAGGACCTTAGTGTAGCCATGCATGACCTCATTCTCTCTGACCACAGCCTGCACAATCCTCATGAAAGTGCTGAATTACCTCAGTCCCTCTACCCCCAGTCTGTGTAGCCCTCTTGAAGGACCTGCAGACGTGAAATAGTGTATGTTGATACCCTAGTAATATGGATTATCTGCAGTTAAATGTGTGTACTTAGGTTTAGAAACACCAAGTATACACACAACATATATTTGCATACCATACATTTACTTGTATACATTTCGAAAGGTGCAGGCAATGCAACAGTTCACCTGAGGCATTCATGGATCAGGCACAGAGCTATGAATCTGAGATGTGCCTAGGTTTATGCCTAAACATTGGGAATTGTATTACTTTTTCGTAAATCAGGCCCACCATTCGGAATGCTTACAAGTGGTCAGCACAGTGCCACCATAAACACCATAGTTTACTTTATAATGCAAAAATGCATTCAAAATCGTAAAACAAGGCCATTACCTTTCAGCTCAGATTGAAAGAGCTACTGTAGTCAATGTAGTAATAATAAGATTTAGAAATGAGGAATTCATTCTCATATTTGGCATTGAAAACATTTTTTAAGGCGAAAAAACCCAGTAAAATTGCCTGTCCCTTCTCTGGCAAGGGGACAGAATTCAAGGACATATCTTCTCCTTCTCTCCCCTCCCCACCCATCTCCTTTCACCCATGTCAAAGCCTCCATTCATGTGTAGCGCCTGCCCAGAGCAGGTGGTATATGGCAGTGTTCAACCCCACATGTTTGAGCATTCCAAGCAGCTTTACACTGGGTAAAACCGAGGCTGAACAATTAACACCTGGTAAAACTGGGTTAACACCATTATTCCCCATTGAACACGGTTTAACTCGTAATTGCATGGTATTGGTGGGGTGTTACCTCATGGTACCAATAATAACGGCTGTGGTGTTTGCCCCCCCACCAGCACCATGCAATTTTATAATGAGGGCTTTAGTCTACAGTTAGAAGTAAGTTCCACTGTAAGTTTGAGAAACAAAGTCTACAAATTAATCCTTTGTCTTTCTACCTGTAGACTAGACCACCCTAAATGAGAATCCAAGCGGAAGTTGACCCCTAAACTTTATCTCACTCTGGCCTTATACAGCTTTTTCCATAATATCCAGGCCTTCCACAAACAGTGTGTGGCAGCAAACTGGTTCACCTTGTCTTCAGGTCAGCAGAGCACCAGCCTTTTCTTTTTAACTTTTTATCTCATTGAACTTTTAAAACCAGTGCCAACTATGTAGTCTTCACTATCTTAAAGCATGGACTGAAAAATGAAAATGGTTCCCAATTGATTTCAGTATAATGCAGCACGTATCTTTTCTTTTCCTTTTTGTGGAAAATATTTTTCCATTGAAAAGCCTTCTTCCTCCAAAACCCCAGAGAAAATGTGAACTATTTGTGCATTTTCCTTGCTTTCGCCAACTTTTATACTTGAACCATGATTCAGCAAATCTTCCAGCATATAGCAGTTTTTTGTTTTGCAAAAAAAACAAACATACAAAATCACAGAAAGGTCTAAACGTCTGAGACCTGGCTTAGCAACGGAGCTGTCCGAATAATGTATTGTTACCAATTTCTTAAAGTAGAATGCTATGGCTTCACCCAGCGGAGTATTTTTCTCTCACCTGATGCTATTGGCTATTTGGTGTAGCATTCCTCTTTTCAGTAAGTGCTTTATTTGTAACGCATAAGGAACTATTTTACATCTGAAAAGTGTGCTCAATCATAACTTTATTTGTCACATTCAGTTTTTTATCTCCAATGTGCATTTAATACAGAAAGCAATCTTTTTTTCCAGCAAAGATGGCAGTCTTCAAAGTGATAAGCAGCATTTGTCCATGCACCACATGTAAATGGCATTTGTGAATGCCTCTATTTAGAAGCTCTCTTAAGAAGATTCAGTGGGAAAACTCAGTGAGCAGTAGAGAAGGCTGACAACAGCCTAGGTTGTAAATACAACACTGAGGCTTAGGGTGGGGTCTTCACATGAAGCAAATGCTGAAGTGATGAGGGTGTTAACCAGAGAAGTGCAGAGGCAGCCGCAGCAGGTAGACAAGAGAGGAAGAAGAAAAGAAAGAAGCTTGCGTGGCTCAAGCAAACTTTTAAAGCAATATTGTTGACCCGAAGAGAACTCAGAACGTGGAGGAAGTAGAACGAAATCTAAAGCAGTTAATTAAATACTTGGCGAACATGGTCCAATGTCGTTATAAGAAGTAAAATATATGTTTGAATAGATGGTGTTATTAAGGAAATCGATAGTCCACAAAGATTTTCTCATTCAGAACTCGGAGAAGACAGAGGTCCTCCTCCTTGGGCCCTCCCCCCCCGCTTGGGACAGCTCCTGGTGGCCCGCCGCCCTCAGAAACCCACCCACACCGACGGACCACGCCCGGAACCTCGGCATCATTCTAGACTCCTCCCTCACCATGACTCGCCAGATCAATGCCGCCGCCTCCACCTGTTTTAACTCCCTCCGTGTCCTCCACATGACCTTCAAGTGGATCGCCCCTGAAGCCAGAAAGACCGTCACCCACGCACTCATTACTAGCAGACTGGACTACGGAAAAGCCCTCTATGCGGGAATCAACAAATCCCTGCTACACAAACTCCAGACCATCCAGAACACCGCAGCCAGACTAGTCCTCGGCATCCCATGACATGAGCACATGACCCAACACCTGCAAGACCTCCACTGGCTCCCCGCCGAGAAGAGAGTAACTTTCAAGCTACTCACCCACGCCTACAAATCCCTCCACAACATTGGACCCAAATACCTCAACGAAAGAATCTCTTTCCACGTGCCCAAAAGAAAACTTCGCTCCGCCGACCTCGCCCTGGCAACAACCCCGTGCATCCGCAGAACCAGAGCTGGAGGAAGAGCCTTCGCCTACGTCGCAGCCAAAGCCTGGAACGAGCTCCCAGTCACCATCAAACACACCCCCACCCTGCACACCTTCAGGAAGTGCCTCAAGACCTGACTTTTCAGCTGACCAGGAGCTGCACCCGACCCCAGCGCCTTGAGACCCTCACGGGTGAGTAGCGCGCTTTAAAACCCCTGATTGATTGATTGATTGATTCAGCTGCTTTTAGAATGCCTTGAAGCTGAACTTGTAAGGCCTTATTATGCATTACAAATCAATAGCTTTTCTCGAGGGAGAGAATAACGAATTGTAATATAAAATGAACTAATTAAAAAAAAATACAGACATGATTTGACATGAAACCAAAGATATTGAAAGTCATATGATTTGTCATACACTGCCACTTTGTCATGCATCAGGAGCTTCAGCAGCAGTGCTAGTGAAATTGCAAGCCTCGGGCTTCAGTTATGTACAAAAGTTCAGATGGTACCTAAGGGCAGTACATACGTCACTGTGTTCCTTAAAGTAGAGACAATGGACCCTCTTTAGAGCTGACAGATAGGATACTTGGACAAAATATGATGGATAGCCAATCCACTGCATCAGTTGTGTCACTAGAAGTTTTTTTTAGGGGGACTCACAATGAGACATGGATAACACTGATGCGGCCACCCTCAAAGATAAATCATAAAGAGTTTGTGTGTAAGTATACATATATTAATTTTAATTTTTTTTAAATATGACTATGCATTTGTGTGTGTCTATATATATATTCACTGAAAAAACCATAGGTTTTAGGGACAGTTATAGTTAGTTGGACATTGCACTCGTACAAAACCCGTGAAATTCCCCGTTATAGTTAGTCCAGCTAACTATAACTCGCGCCCCCGCAATGCACTGCTGATGACGTCACATATTACATCACTCATGACATGGTCAGTGACATCACTGATGACATCACTGATGACATCTCAAATGACATCACTGATGACATCACTGATGACATCATCCAGTGACTGTGTGTTTCTGTAAAGTTTAAATATTTTTAATATATATAGGAAAAGACGTATTGAAGAATGAATGGGTGTGTAAGTGTCTGTATGGATGATTTAGTAGGTGCGTGACTGACTGTATAAGTGAGTGATTTAAGGTATCTTACTGAATGCATGGGTTAGTGACTAAACTGGGTGAATGTCTGTATCCGTCTGTCTGTTGCTGTGTAAGTGGCTGCATGTGTTTGTGAATAGCTACATGAGTGTCTATATGAGTTATTTAATGCTTGTGTGAGTATCTGTATGGGTGCCTGAGTGTTTGTGTGGGAGGGGTGTGTGCGACTCTGTGCATAGATGTGTGAGTGGGTGATTCACTGGGTGGATGCTTTCAAGAGTGCATCTGTGATAGACTGTATGGGTGGGTAAGTGTGTGTAAGAGTGTGTTAGTGAGTGAATGTATGTCCCAGTGGTACATGTGTGAGTAACTACATATGTGAAAGGCAGTATATATGTGTGTTGGAGTATATAAATAGCTATAAGCTGAGAGTGAGTGATTGTGATAGTGGCTGTATGGATGAGTGTGTGCTTGTATCAGTGATTGTATAAGAGCGTAAGAATGTGCTAGTATTTGTATGAGTAAGTGAGCTGGTGTGTGTATAACTGTATAGGTGAGTAAATGGTAGTGTGTTAAATTATTTGCATGACTGACTAGGTGTGTGAGTACCTCTATGGATGAGTGGCGGTGTTTGAGTGTCTATATAGGAGTATGAGTGCATATGATAGTCCTGTACTGAGTGACCGTAAGTATGAGTGACTGTACGGGTGAGTGAGTGGATGTGTGCGTAGCCCTCAGAATCAGTGAGTGGGTATGTAGTTATTGGTGTTGGAGTGTCTATGGTTTTGCGAATGGCAGTCTGTAATTTAGAGTGGGTGTATCAAAGGTTATATTAGGGTGTGAGAAGATGCATGAAATTATCACGTGGATGATGTCATCAGTGATGTCATTTGAGATGTCATCAGTGATGTCATCAGTGATGTCACTGACCATGTCATGAGTGATGTAATATGTGACGTCATCAGCAGTGCATTACGGGCGCGAGTTATAGTTAGCTGGACTAACTATAACGGGGGAATTTCACGGGTTTTGTACGAGTGCAATGTCCAACTAACTATAACTGTCCCTAAAACCTATGGTTTTTTCAGTGAATTTCAAAGGTTTTTTAAATGCTAATTTGTAACTATAACGTCCCTGAAACCTATGGTTTTTTCAGTGAATTTCAAAGGTTTTTTAAATGCTAATTTGTAACTATAACATGTCTGAAACCTACGGTTTTTTCAGTGAATTTCAAAGGTTTTGTAAATGACAATTTTTAAATGTATTAATTGTTATATACATTTTTTTCATACTGATTTACTACATTTTCAGAAACAATTTTTTTTTACATATTTTATTTTTTAAATTACATTGTAATTACATTATACATTACATTACAAAAAATACTTTCTTAGAATGAATTACTTTAGTTTAAATACTTTGCACATAGGCAATAGACTTTTAAGTACAGTAGTTACAGTTGTTGCAATGGGCAACACATTTTCAAACACAATGCAACATTCAGCTCAATGTGAATTTCTAGTTAAATGCAATTAGTTACTTTATGGATTACTTTTTCTAACCACAGGACTGGATCCTAGATTCAGTCCTGGAACATCTCCTGTAAACAGTTGAGTAAAAGCGTTTTGGTTACAGTCGTGATTTTTAAGGAATATTATTGTACTTTAAAAGTTGACACTTAGAAACTTTTTCTCATAGAATCACCAATGTTATCCTAAGGAAGGAAATTCACTTAGAAGGTAAAAACTGTTATCGTTACATTTTCTTACTCAGTGTTGCATCCTGGATCCAGCACTGGTGCATGTCCTGTAAACAGTCGAAAGAATGCGTTTAAGTCATACAGGCGATTTTTTAGGAATATTTGTAGTTTGTGAAAATCGACACTTTGAAACTTTTCTGCTGAAAACCACACAATGGATTCCTATGGAAGAAAATATAAGTTACTGGTAAGTACGGTTAAAATTACTTTTCAGGGTCAGTGCTGGGCTAAAAGATGCAGCACTGGGTTCTCTCCTGATAACAGGTGAGTAAATTGGAATTCGTACTTTGGTTGATTTTAGAGGAATATTATAAAGTTCCAAAACTCCACACTTAGAAGAATTTCCAATTGAAACCAGTCAATGTTAGCCTATGAAGGAAATTCAAGTTACTGGTAAGTACGGTTAAAATTACTTTTCAGGATTAGTACTGGGCTGAAAGATGCAGCACTGAGGTCTCTCCTGATAACAGGTGAGTAAATCGGAATTCGTATTTCGGCTGATTTTAGAGGAATATTTTAAAGTTCCAAAACTCCACACTTAGAAGAATTTCCAAGTGAAACCAGTCAATGTTAGCCTATGGAAGGAAATTCAAGTTACTGGTAAGTACGGTTAAAATTAGTTTTAAGGACCAGTACTGGGCTGAAAGATACAGCACTGAGGTCTCTCCTTATAACAGGTGAGTAAATCGGAATTCGTATTTCGGCTGATTTTAGAGGAATATTTGTATGTTTCAAAAATCAACACTTAGAAACTTTATCAACAAAAAGCAGGCAATGATATCCTATGGAAGGAAATTCAAGTTACTGGTAAGTACGGTTAAAATTACTTTTCAGGACCAGTACTGGGCTGAAAGATGCAGCACTGAGGTCTCTCCTTATAACAGGTGAGTAAATAGGAATTCGTATTTCGGATGATTTTAGAAGAATATTTGCACAATGGTGAAGGGAGGGGGCGGGGCCTGAGGTGACATCTGTGCAAACGCGCCCCGTGGCGCGTTTTAAGTTGGGGGATTAAGTCCCTTGAATCCTGAGGGTCCCTAGGGGCCAACTAGCCCACCAGGAACCTCCAATATGCGCCAGGGGCTGCGTTGCAGAGACGTGTAGAGAGGCCACACTCCTTTTACACCTCTCTGCAACGCAGCTCTGTGGCGCTTTCTGGATGTACCTGTTGGGCTAGTTGGCCCCCAGGGACCCTCAGGATTGAAGGGGATTTAATTCCCCATCTTAAAACGCGCCACCGGGCCTGTTTGCACACATGTCACCTGAAGCCCCGCCCCTCCCTTCACCACTGGGCAAACGCGCCCCGTGGCGCGTTTTAAGTTGGGGGATTAAGTCCCCTTGAATCCTGAGGGTCCCTGGAGTCCAACTAGCCCACCATGTACCTCCAAAAAGCGCCACAGAGCTGCGTTGCAGAGAGTTGTAAAAAGTGACATGGCCTCTGTACACCTCTCTGCAACGCAGCCCCCTGGCGCATACTGGAGGTTTCTGGTGGGCTAGTTGGCCCCCAGGGACCCCCAGTATTGAAGGGGAAATCGTTCCCCATCTGCAAATGCGCCAGGGGACACGTTTGCAGACTGCTGCAGGGTGGGGGCGGGGCCTCCGGCACGATGTCGTTTTTTTTTTTTTTTTTTTGTATGGGAGGGGGGCTGCGTGGCCCCCCTTCCCTTGGCCTCTTTTGGCCCCAGGGACCCCATCCCCCGGGGCATGAGGATTTTCATTTTTAAAAAAAATTAAAATAAAACGGGAAGGGGGCCGCGTGGCCCCCCTTCCCTGGGCCTATGTTGGCCCCGGGGACCCCATCCCCTGGGGCATGCCCTCTTTTTAAAAAAATTTAAATATTTGGAGGGGGGCTGCGTGGCCCCCCTCCTCAGGCCATTTAAGGCCCCGGGGACCCCATCCCCCGGGGCCGGCCTTTCCATTTTTTTTTTCAAATTTTTTGTTTTTTGTTTTTGGGGAGGGGGGCCGCGTGGCCCCCCTCCCGGGCCACTACTTGCCCCGGGGACCCCATCCCCCGGGGCTGGCCCTCTCCGTTGGGGACTGTGGGGGGTCCCCAATCCCCCCACAGTCCAGCCGGCTCCCCGCATCCCTTGGGAGCCGGCATTGCTTTTCCACATGGGGAGCTGCTAACATGCAGCTCCCCATGTGGAAAAGCAATTTGCTTTGGATATTGGAAGCGAGAGCAGGTTTCCTGCTCTCTCTTCCAATATCCAAGCAGTTGCTATGACAGGACGGGAGCCGCGAGGCTCCTGTCCTGTCATAGCAAACTACAGTGTCCCGGGGTAGGCACCCCAGGACACTGCAGGAGCCGGCCCTGGGGGTGGTGGTCCCCAGGGCCATTACAGGCTCCAGGAGGGGGCCGCGCGGCCCCCTTCCCTTGAATTGCACAGCCCCGGGGAGGTGGTGGTCCCCGGGGCTCTGGGGGTCCGTAACGGACCCCCACATTTATTTTCTATGTGCCCCGGGGAGGTGGTGGTCCCTGGGGCGTGTGGGGGGGCTGGAGCCCCCCACACATTATTTAAAATTTAAAAACGAAGCCCCGGGGGGTGGCGGTCCCCGGGGCTGCGGGAGGGCAGGAGAGCCCTCCCGCACCATTTTTTTTTATTAAGCCCCGGGGGGTGGCGGTCCCCGGGGCTTGGGGGGCGTTAGAGGCCCCCCATATAAACAATAAACCCACCCCCCGCATGCCCCCGGGACTTGGGCCACCCGGGGGCAAATTTGCATCGAATCGCAGGAAACCGCGCTTCGATTTTTTTTTTTCGGCAGGATCCGCGCACCCTGAGCGCATCCTGCCGAATTATTATTTTTTTTTTTTTAAATGCTTTTTTCTGCCCAGGGGGTCCTTGTGGGACCCCCTGAGCAGACCTAGGGGGTCAGGGTGTTTCTACCCTGCCCCATTTTTGCGCTTTGCGCACTTGTTTCTGTGCCTCGGTTCTACCGAGGGACAAAATGGCTGCCAACACTTCCTGATTTGGAGTGTTGACAGCCAATTAGCATGCAGCTCGTGATCGGGAGGGTGCGCGAATCCGACGCGGCCATAGATATATATGTGATTTTCATTTTGATTTTCACAGGAACTACTGAACGGATTTACACCATTTAACAAAAGGGTTCTTTCTGAACCAAGAACTACCTCTTTGCCAAATTTGGTGTAATTCCGTTCAGCAGTTCGGGCTGTAGACGTGGCTAAAGTTTCCTATGGGAAAATGAATGGGGAAAACACGTTTTGGGACCCCCCTTTTTTTCCGGCCCCCGCTTGACGAAT
The DNA here is from genome assembly GCA_963921515.1 of Calotriton arnoldi. Classification (NCBI taxonomy): domain Eukaryota; kingdom Metazoa; phylum Chordata; class Amphibia; order Caudata; family Salamandridae; genus Calotriton; species Calotriton arnoldi. The sequence goes on from CAWUFW010014925.1 coordinate 344,584, forward strand.
CACCCCGAAACTTTCAGGGTAGGAGCGGACCGGAGCGGGCCATAAAGTTTAAAAATTTCGCAAAGATTCGTCAACCGACGCAAGAGTTATTTCAAATAGAATGTTGCGGATTTCCTATGGAAAATAGGTCCTAACTATAACTATCTACTGGCGACCGCCAGTAGATAATATATACCTATATATATATGTATGCAATATGTCGGAAGCACAATCTGCATGTTAAAAAAGCGGATATTTGAACATGTAAGAGCGGTGAAGAATAAAGACACAACATATGCAACCGCAAAACACATGATGGCATGCCAAAATGGTGATTGGAAATCAATGAGCTTTTTCGGTATCCACACAATATTGAATAACGAGCGAGGTGGGGACAGAATTCGCAAACTTCGTCAGATGGAGTCAAGATATATAATCAGATTAAGAACAAAGACCCCGTTGGGGATCAACATCAGCGAAGAATTGTATGTACATTTAGAATAATAAGAAATGTTGATAAGGAAAATCAAAATGCTGAAAATAAGAACTGAAGTGATCTACATAAAAGAAAGCAACAAGAGAACAACCTGTCGGAGTTATAATGGACAATTTGGGCACTAATCCCAACAAAGAGGGAACAAAACCATACAAATGAAGTCAAGGATTATTATGAAATAACCTCATAGCAGCTGCCAGAGAAATAATAGCAAAGCATACTAATGGACATGAAAGAAAGACTCACATACAAAATATACTCACTGAGAGTAACGATGAGTAATTTGACTGTTACACTTGTAATGTTGGCAAATATTTTCTATAACTCTGTAGCAAAATATACCATAAAACAGTCTAAAGTAACATGTAAATAGTGTAATATAGGAATTATGTAAAAGGCACTACATCTCACACAATGCCGCATTGTAGGCTAATGTGAATTGTATCAATTGTGCTGAAAGAAAGACTCACCTACCGTGATTAAGGCCTAGGAGGGCTGAAACGCGTTGGAATCGATATAGTAATAAATTCTGAATAACCGGAGTTCTCAGAGTGCAGCGCATTTTTGTATCAAAAATTAAGTCCAGGGCTTGGATTCAGCCCATCGCGCTTGCACCCGTTGTTGAGCACGCTGCAGATCAGGATCCAAATTGTGTAATTATATATATATATATATATATATATATATATATATATATATATATATATATATATATATATATATATATATATATATATATATATATATTACCTACTGGCGGTCGCCAGTAGGTAGTTATAGTTAGGACCTATTTTCCATAGGAAATTCACAACATTCTATTTCCAATAACTTTGGCACCGGTTGATGATTCTTCGCGGAATTTTCAAAACTCGTGGGGCGCTCTGGTCCGCTCCTATCCTGAAAGTCTCGGGGTGATTCGTCAAGTGGGGGCCGAGAAAAAAGGGGGGTCCCAAAACATGTTTTCCCCATGCAATTTTCCATAGGAACCTTTAGTCGCAGCTACAGCCCGAACTGCTGAACGGAATGACACCAAATTTGGCAAAAGGTAGCCCTTGGTTCAGAGTCGTGCCTTTTGGTTAAATGGTGTAAACCCGTTCAGTAGTTCCTGAGAAATTTGAAAAAGAAAACACATATATATCTGGGCGGAGCCTAACCACACATGTCATCGTGAGATCTGATTGGCTGTCAGCACTTCATCCTGGAATTGCTGGCAGCCATCTTGGGACCAATATAAATGATAGTACCCCATTGAAATGCATTGTAGTGAATCGAAGATTTTGAGGGTTACCAAAAGGAGAGCTATAAAGGGTGATAACAGACTTTAGTTAAATTAGAATTCATTTGTTGATGGTACCATACTAATTTCAGGAATTGTGGTGTGTTCTAAGGTGATTTTACCCTGTGAAAAACCTTCTGCTGGGATATCATGAATCATGTTTGAGAGAAAACTATTTTCACATGCTTGTCCCATACAGTTTTGGAAGGTGCTCCAGAAGCTAAAATGAGAGCATATTGTCTGTAAATTCACATTATCTTTCTCAGTCATGTGAGAATGAAGTCTGACATTCTCAGTAAAACATGTACATCCAACAAGGGCAGAGACTGTCAGTTGATTCCTTTGTGTTCTACTGCAGCTTCCCAGAGTGTTCTAAAGAACAACTAGAGTGCTAACAGCCTTACTTATGACAAAAGTATGGCACACCTGAAGCCATCTTGATTGGAATAAACTGGTAACACTTAAAACATTTAATTTAAAAAGGAACAAAATGAGGGGGTTCATTTTGTCATAGAAATTATGGTTAGTGCTGTAGAAAGAAAAATTAGGACATGTTTCAAGTGTGATCTCAAATATCTTCCTGTTATATTTCAACAGGAGCAGCCTGTCAGTTGATGCCTTTGTGTTCTACTGCAGCTTCCCAGAGTGTTCTAAAGAACAACTAGAGCGCTAACAGTCTTACTTATGACAAAATTATGGCACACCCGAAGTCATCTTGATTGGAATAGACTGGTAACTCTTAAAACATTTAATTTAAAAAGGAACAAAATGAGGGGGTTCATTTTGTCATAGAAATTATGGTTAGTGCTGTAGAAAGAAAAATTAGGACATGTTTTAAGTGAGATCTCAAATATCTTCCTGTTATATTTCAACAGGAGCAGTCTCTCAGTTGATGCCTTTGTGTTCTACTGCAGCTTCCCAGAGTGTTCTAAAGAACAACTAGAGCGCTAACAGTCTTACTTATGACAAAATTATGGAACACCTGAAGCCATCTTGATTGGAATAAACTGGTAACTCTTAAAACATATAATTTAACCCCTTGCGTGCGCGGCGAATTTTCTCGCTGTGCGGGGGTTTCTATTAGTGGGCAGGATTCGGACGGCCCCCGGCTGTCGTGCGCACACGCCCACCGTGACGCGTGACGGCCGGGGGCCGTCGTGAGCACCGAAGGGGTTAAAAAGGAACAAAATGAGGGGGTTCATTTTGTCATAGAAATTATGGTTAGTGCTGTAGAAAGAAAAATTAGGACATGTTTCAAGTGAGATCTCAAATATCTTCCTGTTATATTTCAACAGGAGCAGCCTGTCAGTTGATGCCTTTGTGTTATACTGCAGCTTCCCAGAGTGTTCTAAAGAACAACTAGAGCGCTAACAGTCTTACTTATGACAAAAGTATGGCACACCTGAAGCCATCTTGATTGGAATAAACTGGTAACACTTAAAACATTTAATTTAAAAAGGAACAAAATGAGGGGGTTCATTTTGCCACAGAAATTATGGTTAGTGCTGCAGAAAGAAAATTTAGGGCATGTTTTAAGTGAGATCTCAAATCCTCTTCTATTTCATTAGAAAATTCTGACATGCAGACTGAAACAATCACTTTCAATACCAGCAGTAGATTTCCAGTTAACTCCCTGGTGAGCAGTAGCTTTACTACAGTGATCTAATGAACAACTAGAGTGCTAACATTCTGAATTTATGGCAAATGTGTGACACATCTGAATGCCTTCTTGATGGAATCAAATAAAAAACTGAAAGCATTTCCTACTGAGGAGACTGCAGTAAATGACGAAATTAGGAAACTTCATAACAAATAAGTCTCCCAAGATGGCCACCAGAGAAAAAAGAGCCCAAATGTAGCACAAATATCACCCAGATGGAGCCCACATATAGCCCAATGACAGAAGTGTGCAAAACACTTTTTATTTTTAGTTTTTCTGCAGTTTTATATAGTGCAAACTGGTCAGGTATTGGAGCGTTACATCTTACTTGGACCCTTTATTGCGTATTTTGCACGAAGTACATGAGATTGATCTTGCGAAACATTGAACTTTACGATTCTGTTAACCTGAAGTTGCTCTGAACCGGGCTTTGTAACACCCGTTTTACCTACTGGTTTTAATTAATTCTCACTGAATTGTATTAGGAAAGAGGATTTACTGTTTTTATGTACACTTTTATGATCTATGTTTCTAAATCAGATCAAATAAAGTTTAATGAATTCTATGGCAGGACGGAGGCGAGGATTATGCATATCTTTCCTCACTTTATTTGCATAGCAGTTCAAAGAAAACGTAACACAACAATCATTAAACAAAAGACTACACAACCCATGAACCATTAGGGGGTAGTCTCCAAGGCAACTATAGTCCAATCATATCACAGTCCATCGTATATAATATCGTGACGTCCCTTCCGCTTCCTCTTTCTTCACTGCTCATCAGTTAAGTGCATTCCTTACATTCTTGGCTTAATCTGACGTTGTTGCTGTTTGTATAGCGGTTTCTTGTGCACGTTATTAGCATTATTGCCTTGGTATTGTTTCATATTCCCTACGCAGCAGGCTCTTGCCCGAGCGCGTTCTCCCCTCGCAGTTTCTCCCGCTGTGTGCTCTGCGCGTGGTGAGATCCTGTCAGGCGCGTCTGGTCCGAGCGAGGCAGCTCCGTCGAGCGCTCCCGCTGGTCTTTACGCGCGTTTGGGAATCCGGTCACTCCTTTAGTGTCCGATTGATTCCCGACCAACCCTCGCCTAATTTTGACACCGCTACGCGGTGATTTCCCCACACGGCCACGTTAGTGACCAGCACCACCTGGTGGTGGTAATTGGTATTGCGCCTCAGTCTATTCTTATAACAGCTTCGGGGAAAGCCCAGCTGTTGGAGCACCGGCGAGGGGGCTGTCTTAAGGATTTTAAGGGCATTTGTTCTTTGCTCACACCCTCTGCTATCATGTCTTCTCCAGAAGACCATTTTTACTCCTCCTACCAGGAAGTGGAGGAGGAATGGCCCCCCAACTTCTCCCTCCAGCAGTGGACCAAGCCCTCTCTCTGGCTATTTCTAGGGCGCTGGCTCCTCTTAGGGATCCGGTTGATAAGCTGGCGAAAAGCATCCCTGGGGTGTTCAGTGACCCAGATCTGGTGGTGGCGGGTCCAAGTAGCTCCCAGATGGGGAATAAAAGGGCCGTTAAGCATAACGCGGGGCACTTGGAAGGATTTGATAAACTAACGGAGACCTTCCTCAAGAGTGGGCGAACGCTATAACATGCACCCTGCCGGGAGGAGGAGGGGCCTGGAGAAAATTGCGACACTGTCACCACTATTGTAGACCCCGATGGCGGGTTTCCCTTAGAGGGAGAGGGTGTATCGGAGGACGATTTCTCCTCCGATGAGGATAAGGACTCGGGGCGTCCCTGGCGTCCAGAGTCCCACTCCTCTCAGTCCCCGGTTGGGGACGGGGTCCACTCGGACATGTTCGAGCCTACCCAAATTTACCATCCCAGGTCGGCAGAGTGGACACCTGACGCCAAAGTGGCAGAGTATGTGGTGGGGAAAATCCATCAACCCCTTGAAAGGGAGGTCAGGCATAGGATGGGGGAGAATGCCCCAGGCCCTCACTGAAGGGAAAGGTGGCACACACGCCTGAAATTGATGAGAAACTATGTACCTTTTTCTCCAAGTATATGAGGGATCCCAAGAAAGGAATTGATAGGTCTTGGACGTGGTAGGGCCCTTGACCCAAATTATTCAATTGACGGAGCGTTCCAAAGAGTCAGGATCCCCTTTGTCCACGGATATTGTGGCTGGTTGGGTGCACTACCCTAAACCCTAAAACACTACTCCCTCCACTACCCAAACACCACTGCACTACCCTAAACCCTAAAACACTACCCCCAGCACGACACCCTACACTACCCAAACATAACTGCACTACCCTAAACCCTAAAACACTACCACCAGCACGACTCCCTAGACTACCCAAACATCACTGCACTACCCTAAACCCTAAAACACTACCCCCAGCACGACTCCCTACACTACCCAAACACCACTGCACTACACTAAACCCTAAATATACCCCCAGCATGACCTCCCACACTACACAAACACCACTGCACTACCCTAAACCCTAAAACACTACCCCCAGCACGACCCCCTACACTACCCAAACACCACTACCCTAAACCCTAAAACACTAACCCCAGCATGACCCCCTACACTACCCAAACACACCACTGCACTGCCCTATACCCTAAAACACGACCCCCTACACTACACAAACATGACTGCACTACCCTAAACCCTAAAACACTACCCACAGCATGACCCCCTTCACTACACAAACACCACTGCACTGCCCTAAACCCTAAAACACTACCCCAGCACTACCCCTACACTACCCAAACACCACTTCACTAACATAAACCCTAAAACACTACCCCCAGCACAACCCCCTACACTACACAAACACCACTGCACTACCCTAAACCCTAAAACACTACCCCCAGCACGACTCCCTACACTAACCAAACACCACTGCACTACCCTAAACCCTAAATCTACCCCCAGCATGACCCCCTACACTACCCAAACACCACTGTACTACCCTAAACCATAAAACACTACCCCCAGCATGACCCCCTACACTACTCAAACACCACTGCACTACCCTAAACCCTAAAACACTACCCCAGCACGAGCCCCCTACACTACCCATACACCACTGCACTACCCTAAACCCTAAAACACTACCCCCAGCACAACCCCCTACACTACTGCACTACCCTAAACCCTAAAACACTACCCCCAGCACGACCCCCTACACTACCCAAACACCACTGCACTACCCTAAACCCTAAAACACTACCCCCAGCACGACCCCCTACACCACCCAAACACCACTGCACTACCCTAAACCCTAGAAAAGAAACCCCCACCCCATGCCCAATCCCCCTTACCTCTCACTCCTCATGGTTCCTCTCTCCTCGTGGTTCCTGCTTCACGTCATCTCTGAGGGGCGGTGCACGTCGTTGTGAGGAAACGGAACTGCCTCTGTTTCCTTACAACGACATGGATCGTCTACATAGCTTTAGAACGCATGGTCATTTACCATACATACCTTTACAACAAAATTCGTTGTAAATGCATGCGTGGTAAATGACCATGCGTTCTAAAAAATGCGTAGTAATGACTTCGTGATGTACAACGCATGCGTGGTAATGCATGCGTTGTAATGGTATCGCAAAGTAAAAAGTCGTTGTAACGGCTGTTTACCGATAGAAGCTGGCCCCTGTTCTTCAGTGAGACGTTTATTTGATTAATTAGGAGGAAGGAATGTGGTTTTTTTACCGAAAAGTGCATTCACGGCTGTTGTATTGTGAAAGTGTCTGCGTGGCCTGGTTTCACTTCCGGTGAGAGAGTGGAAGAGTCTGTTTGGATCTAAAGGAATTCTGTTGTTGGACGGGGCCGGCGCAACATGTCATCAGAAAACATAGCTAATGGAAAGCGTCCTCCCTGAAGTGTGGAGCAGTGCCATGAGAGGTCAACGAGTGTGTGTCCTACCGCAGTATGACCGTACCGCGTGACCCATGTGCCGCCTCCAGGGTACGGGAGGCAGAAGTGGCATCGCAGGTCCTCTTGAAGACCGTTGTAGCACTAATTCTACATTTTGGTACTAGGGCATTTTAACTTCGTTGTTCCTGCCTGATACAAAGAGAAGATCCTGTGTTATTCAGTGCCCTCGTTACCTTTTTTGTGGGTTGTGGTGCTTGTCACTTCGCTGCCCCGCCGGTGCACACGACTGGGCACCCCACCTCGTGTGCCATCTGCAGGGCCTCTGCCCTCGGATCACTGGTTTCGGTTTCTGGAGTGGCAACATAAACAGTTGCTCCCAAAGGACTAGCCTGAACACTTAGGTGAATATCCCCTGCACCAGCATTCCACCGAAATTCTTTCCTAGCTCTCCCACGTCAACAAGCACTGCTCCGCTCGCGACACCGTATGACGTCATCGGAGCCATAAGAGGACCTCGTCAGCGTGCTGACGTCAGTTCCACCCATTTTTTCCGTGCCACCGAGGCAAACAGGGGACCGAGACATTTTCACATGTATACATAGTATAATAAATATATATATATTCACTGAAAAAACCATAGGTTTCAGGCACGTTATAGTTAGAAATTAGCATTTAAAAAACCTTAGAAATTCACTGAAAAACCATAGGTTTCAGGCACGTTATAGTTAGAAATTAGCATTTAAAAACCTTAGAAATTCACTGAAAAACCATAGGTTTCAGCGGCGTTATACTTAGTTGGACATTTCACTCGTACAAAACCATAGAAATTCCCCTGTTATAGTTAGTTCAGCTAACTATAACTTGCGCGCCCGCAATGCACTGCTGATGACGTCACATATTACATCACTCATGACATGGTCAGTGACATCACTCATGACATCACTGATGACATCTCAAATGACATCGGCAGGATGCGCTCAGGGAGCGCGAACCCTGCCGAAAAAATCAAAGCGCGGTCTCCCGCGCTCGATAGCTAATTGGCCCCGGGTGGGCCAAGTCCCGGGGGCATGCTGGGGGTTAATTTTATATGTGGGGGGCCTCTAAGGTCCTCCCAAGCCCCGGGACCACCATCCCCCGGGCTTTATGTAGAATGGTGCGGGAGGGCTCTGAGCCCTCCCGCAGCCCCGGGACCGCCACCTCCCCGGGCTTCTTTTATTTAAAAACCTGTGTGGGGGCTCCAGCCCTCACACGCCCGGGACCACCACCTCCCGGGGCACTAAGAAAAATTAAAATGGGGGTCCGTTTTGACCTCAGAGCCCCGGGACCACCACCTCCCGGGCTTTCAAAATGTAGGAGGGGGCCGCGCGGCCCCTCCTGGAGCCCTTGATGGCCCTGGGGACCGCCACCCCCAGGGCCGGCTCCTGCAGTGTCCCAGGGTGCCTACTCCGGGACACTGCTAGTTTGCAATGACAGGACGGGAGCCTCGCGGCTCCCGTCCTGTCATTGCAAACTTGCTTTGGATATTGGAAGAGAGAGCAGGAAACCTGCTCTCTCTTCCAATATCCAAAGCTGATTAGCTTTCCACATGGGGAGCAGCATGTTAGCTGCTCCCCATGTGTAAAGCAATGCCGGCTCCCGTAGGACACGGGGAGCCGGCGGGACTGTGGGGTTTGGGGACCCCCCACAGTCCCCAACGAGAGCCAGGCCCCGGGGATGGGGTCCCCGGGGCCATAAGAGGCCACGGAGGGGGCCACGCAGCCCCCTCCCCAAAGTAACAAAAATTAAAAAATAAAAAAAAAGTGCAAGGCCGGCCCCGGGGGATGGGGTCCCCGGGCCTTAAATGGCCTGAGGAGGGGGCCACGCAGCCCCCTCCAAATAAAAAAAAGAGGCCATGCCCCGGGGATGGGGTCCCCAGGGCCAATACAGGTCCAGGGAAGGGGGCCACGCGGCCCCCTTCCCGTTTTTATTTTTTATTTTAATTTAATAAAGGTGGAAAGGCCCTGGGGGATGGGGTCCCCAGGGCCTAAAAATAGGAAAAGGAAGGGGGCCACACAGCCCCCTTCAGGGGGAAAAAAAACAAAAAAACACGATCGGGCCCGTAGGCCCCGCCCCTTCCTTCACCACTTCTGCAAACGCGCCCTGGCGCGCTTGCAGAGGGGAACGAATTCCCCTTGAATACTGGGGTCCCTGGGCCAACTAGCTCACCAGGAACCTCCAGTATGCGCCAGGGGCTGCCTTGCAGAGAGGTGTACAGAGGCCACGCCCTTTTACACCTCTCTGCAACGCAGCTCTATGGCGCTTTGGAGGTATATGGTGGGCTAGTTGCACCCCAGGGACCCTCAGGATTCAAGGGAGTTAATCCTCGACTTAAAACGCGCCACGGGGCGCGTTTGCACAGTGGTGAAGGGAGGGGCGGGGCTTCAGGTGACATGTGTGCAAACAGGCCCCGTGGCGCGTTTTAAGATGGGGAATTAAATCCTCTTCAATCCTGAGGGTCCTGGGGCCAACTAGCCCAACAGGTACGTCCAGAAAGCGCCACAGAGCTGCGTTGCAGAGAGGTGTAAAAGGGGTGTGGCCTCTGTAAATGTTCTCTGCAACGCAGCCCTCTGGCGCATACTGGAGGTTCCTGGTGGGCTAGTTGGTCCGTAGGGACCCTCATGATTCAAGGGGACTTAATCCCCCAACTTAAAACGCGCCACGGGCGCGCTTGCACAGATGTCACCTCAGGCCCCGCCCCTCCCTTCACCATTGTGCAAATATTCCTCTAAAATCAGCCGAAATACGAATTCTGATTTACTCACCTGTTATCAGGAGAGACCTCAGTGCTGCATCTTTCAGCCCAGTACTAATCCTGAAAAGTAATTTTAACCGTACTTACCGGTAACTTGAATTTCCTTCATAGGCTAACATTGACTGGTTTCACTTGGAAATTCTTCTAAGTGTGGAGTTTTGGAACTTTAAAATATTCCTCTAAAATCAGCCGAAATACGAATTCCGATTTACTCACCTGTTATCAGGAGAGACCTCAGTGCTGCATCTTTCAGCCCAGTACTGATCCTCAAAAGTAATTTTAACCGTACTTACCAGTAACTTGAATTTCCTTCCATAGGATATCATTGCCTGCTTTTGCTTGAAAAGTCTTCTAAGTGTGGAGTTTTGGAACTATACAAATATTCCTCTAAAATCAGCCGAAATACGAATTCTGATTTACTCACCTGTTATCAGGAGAGACCTCAGTGCTGCATCTTTCAGCCCAGTACTGATCCTCAAAAGTAATTTTAACCGTACTTACCGGTAACTTGAATTTCCTTCATAGGCTAACATTGACTGGTTTCACTTGGAAATTCTTCTAAGTGTGGAGTTTTGGAACTTTAAAATATTCCTCTAAAATCAGCCGAAATACGAATTCCGATTTACTCACCTGTTATCAGGAGAGACCTCAGTGCTGCATCTTTCAGCCCAGTACTGATCCTCAAAAGTAATTTTAACCGTACTTACCAGTAACTTGAATTTCCTTCCATAGGATATCATTGCCTGCTTTTTGCTGAAAAGTTTCTAAGTGTTGATTTTTGAAACATACAAATATTCCTCTAAAATCAGCCGAAATTCGAATTCTGATTTACTCACCTGTTATCAGGAGAGACCTCAGTGCTGCATCTTTCAGCCCAGTACTGGTCCTGAAAAGTAATTTTAACCGTACTTACCAGTAACTTGAATTTCCTTCCATAGGCTAACATTGACTGGTTTCACTTGGAAATTCTTCTAAGTGTGGAGTTTTGGAACTTTAAAATATTCCTCTAAAATCAGCCGAAATACGAATTCCGATTTACTCACCTGTTATCAGGAGAGACCTCAGTGCTGCATCTTTCAGCCCAGTACTGGTCCTGAAAAGTAATTTTAACCGTACTTACCAGTAACTTGAATTTCCTTCCATAGGCTAACATTGACTGGTTTCACTTGGAAATTCTTCTAAGTGTGGAGTTTTGGAACTTTAAAATATTCCTCTAAAATCAGCCGAAATACGAATTCCGATTTACTCACCTGTTATCAGGAGAGACCTCAGTGCTGCATCTTTCAGCCCAGTACTGATCCTCAAAAGTAATTTTAACCGTACTTACCAGTAACTTGAATTTCCTTCCATAGGATATCATTGCCTGCTTTTTGCTGAAAAAGTTTCTAAGTGTTGATTTTTGAAACATACAAATATTCCTCTAAAATCAGCCGAAATCCGAATTCTGATTTACTCACCTGTTATCAGGAGAGACCTCAGTGATGCATCTTTCAGCCCAGTACTGGTCCTGAAAAGTAATTTTAACCGTACTTACCAGTAACTTGAATTTCCTTCCATAGGCTAACATTGACTGGTTTCACTTGGAAATTCTTCTAAGTGTGGAGTTTTGGAACTTTAAAATATTCCTCTAAAATCAGCCGAAATACGAATTCCGATTTACTCACCTGTTATCAGGAGAGACCTCAGTGCTGCATCTTTCAGCCCAGTACTGATCCTGAAAAGTAATTTTAACCGTACTTACCAGTAACTTGAATTTCCTTCCATAGGAATCCATTGTCTGGTTTTCAGCAGAAAAGTTTCAAAGTGTCGATTTTCACAAACTACAAATATTCCTAAAAATCGCCTGTATGACTTAAACGCATTCTTTCAACTGTTTACAGGAGATGCACCAGTGCTGGATCCAGGATCCAACACTGAGTAAGAAAAAGTAACGATAACAGTTTTTAACTTCTAAGTGAATTTCCTTCCATAGGATAACATTGGTGATTCTATGAGAAAAGTTTCTAAGTGTGAACTTTTAAAGTACAATAATATTCCTTAAAAATCACGACTGTAACCAAAACGCTTTTACTCAACTGTTTACAGGAGATGTCCCAGGACTGAATCTAGGATCCAGTAATGTGGTTAGAAAAGTAATCCATAAAGTAACTAATTGCATTTAACTAGAAATTCACATTGAGCTGAATGTTGCATTGTGTTTGAAAATGTGTTGCCCATTGCAACAACTGTAACTACTGTACTTAAAAGTCTATTGCCTATGTGCAAAGTAATTAAACTAAAGTAATTCATTCTGAGAAAGTATTTTTGTAATGTAATGTATAATGTAATTACAATGTAATTTAAAAAATAAAATATGTAAAAAAAATTGTTTCTAAAAAATTTGGAAATCAGTATGAAAAAAATTTATATAACAATTAATACATTTAAAAATTGTCATTTACAAAACCTTTGAAATTCACTGAAAAACTGTAGGTTTCAGACATGTTATAGTTACAAATTAGCATTTAAAAACCTTTGAAATTCACTGAAAAACCATAGGTTTCAGGGACGTTATAGTTACAAATTAGCATTTAAAAACCTTTGAAATTCACTGAAAAACCATAGGTTTTAGGGACAGTTATAGTTAGTTGGACATTGCACTCGTACAAAACCCGTGAAATTCCTCCGCTATAGTTAGTCCAGCTAACTATAACTCGCGCCCGCAATGCACTGCTGATGACGTCACATATTACATCACTCATGACATGGTCAGTGACATCACTGATGACATCACTGATGACATCTCAAATGACATCACTGATGACATCATCCACGTGATAATCTGATGCACCTCCTCACACCCTAATATAACCTTTGATACACCCACTCTAAATTACAGACTGCCATTCGCAAAACCATAGACACTCCAACACCAATAACTACATACCCACTCACTGATTCTTAGGTCTACGCACACATCCACTCACTCACCCGTACAGTCACTCATACTTACGGTCACTCAGTACAGGACTATCATATGCACTCATACTCCTATATAGACACTCAAACACCGCCACTCATCCATAGAGGTACTCACACACCTAGTCAGTCATGCAAATAATTAAACACACTACCATTTACTCACCTATACAGTTATACACACACCAGCTCACTTACTCATACAAATAGTAGCACATTCTTACGCTCTTATACAATCACTGATACAAGCACACACTCATCCATACAGCCACTATCACAATCACTCACTCTCGCTTATAGCTATTTATATACTCCAACACACATATATACTGCCTTTCACATATGTAGTTACTCACACATGTACCACTGGGACATACATTCACTCACTAACACACTCTTACACACACTTACCCACCCATACAGTCTATCACAGTTGCACTCTTGAAACCATCCACCCAGTGAATCACCCACTCACACATCTATGCACAGAGTTGCACACACCCCTCCCACACAAACACTCAGGCACCCATACAGATACTCAGACAAGCATTCAATAACTCATATAGACACTCATGTAGCTATTCACAAACACATGCAGCCACTTACACAGCAACAGACAGACGGATACAGACATTCACCCAGTTTAGTCACTAACCCATGCATTCAGTAAGATACGTTAAATCACTCACTTATAGAGTCAGTCACGCACCTACTAAATCATCCATACAGACACTTACACACCCACTCATTCTTCAATACGTCTTTTCCTATATATATTAAAAATATATAAACTTTACAGAAACACACAGTCACTGGATGATGTCATCAGTGATGTCATCAGTGATGTCATTTGAGATGTCATCAGTGATGTCATCAGTGATGTCACTGACCATGTCATGAGTGATGTAATATGTGACGTCATCAGCAGTGCATTGCGGGCGCGAAGTTATAGTTAGCTGGACTAACTATAACGGGGAATTTCACGGGTTTTGTACGAGTGCAATGTCCAACTAACTATAACTGTCCCTAAAACCTATGGTTTTTCAGTGAATTTCAAAGGTTTTTTAAATGCTAATTTGTAACTATAACGTCCCTGAAACCTATGGTTTTTTCAGTGAATATATATATATATATATCTTCAAAACAATGCCCATGCATTCAGAGGCGCCACTCCTCCAGCCGGTGATTTGCAAAACCTTTATTTCAAAGGAACAGACATTTCAACTCCAATTCAAAAATCACTAGCATTTAAAAACCTTTGAAATTCACTTAAAAACCATAGGTTTCAGGCACGTTATAGTTAGAAATTAGCATTTAAAAACCTTTGAAATTCACTGAAAAACCATAGGTTTCAGACACGTTATAGTTAGAAATTAGCATTTAAAAACCTTTGAAATTCACTGAAAAAACCATAGGTTTTAGGGACAGTTATAGTTAGTTGGACATTTCACTCGTACAAAACCCGTGAAATTCCCCGTTATAGTTAGTTCAGCTAACTATAACTCGCGCCCCGCAATGCACTGCTGATGACGTCACATATTACATCACTCATGACATGGTCAGTGACATCACTGATGACATCACTGATGACATCTCAAATGACATCACTGATGACATCACTGATGACATCATCCATGTGATAATTTGATTCATCTTCTCACACCCTAATATAACTTTTGATACACCCACTGTAAATTACAGACTGCCATTCTCAAAACCATAGACACTCCAACACCAATAACTATATACACACTCATTGATTCTTAGGTCTACACACACATCCACTCACTCACCTGTACCATCACTCATACATACGGTCACTCAGTACAGGACTATCATATGCACTCATACACCTACATAGACACTCACACACCGCCACTCATCCATAGAGGTACTCACACACCTAGTCAGTCATGCAAATAAATAATCACACTGCCATTTACTCACCTATACAGTGATACACACACCAGCTTACTTACTCATACAAATACTAGCACATTCTTACGCTCTTATACAATCACTGATACAAGCACACACGCATCCATACAGCCACTCTCACAATCACTCACTCTCACTTATAGCCTTTTAAATACTCTAAAACACATATATACTGCCTTTTACATATGTTGTTACTCACACATGTACCACTGAGATATACATTCACTCACTAACACACCGATACACACACTCCCCCACCCAAGCAGTCCATCACAGATGCACTCTTCAAATCATGCACCCAGTGAATCACCCACTCACACATCTATGTACAGAGTCACACACACCCCCACCCACACAAACACTCAGGCACCCATACAGATACTCAGACAACCAAGCAATAACCCATATAGACACTCATGTAGCTATTCGCACACCAACAGACAAATGGATACAGACATTCACACAGTTTAGTCAGTAACCCATGCATTCAGTAAGATACGTTTAATCACTCACTTGAGAGTCAGTCACGCACCTACTCAATCATCCATTGAGACACTTATACACCCAGTCATTCTTCAATATGCCTTTGCCTATATATATTAAACATATTTAAACTTTACAGAAACACACAGTCACTGCATGATGTCATATATATATTCACTGAAAAAACCATAGGTTTTAGGGACAGTTATAGTTAGTTGGACATTTCACTCGTACAAAACCATAGAAATTCCCCTGTTATAGTTAGTTCAGCTAACTATAATTCGCGCCCCACAATGCACTGCTGATGACGTCACATATTACATCACTCATGACATAGTCAGTGACATCACTGATGACATCACTGATGACATCTCAAATGACATCACTGATGACATCATCCAGTGACTGTGTGTTTCTGTAAAGTTTAAATATTTTTATATATATATAGGAAAAGACGTATTGAAGAATGAGTGGGTGTGTAAGTGTCTGTATGGATGATTTAGTAGGTGCGTGACTGACTCTATAAGTGAGTGATTTAACGTATCTTACTGAATGCATGGGTTAGTGACTAAACTGGGTGAATGTCTGTATCCGTCTGTCTGTTGCTGTGTAAGTGGCTGCATGTGTTTGTGAATAGCTACATGAGTGTCTATATGAGTTATTGAATGGTTGTCTGAGTATCTGTATGGGTGCCTGAGTGTTTGTGTGGGAGGGGTGTGTGCGACTCTGTGCATAGATGTGTGAGTGGGTGATTCACTGGGTGGATGGTTTCAAGAGTGTATCTGTGATAGACTGTATGGGTGGGTAAGTGTGTGTAAGAGTGTGTTAGTGAGTGAATGTATGTCCCAGTGGTAAATGTGTGAGTAACTACATATGTGAAAGGCAGTATATATGTGTGTTGGAGTATATAAATAGCTATAAGCGAGAGTGAGTGATTGTGATAGTGGCTGTATGGATGAGTGTGTGCTTGTATCAGTGATTGTATAAGAGCGTAAGAATGTGCTAGTATTTGTATGAGTAAGTGAGCTGGTGTGTGTATAACTGTATAGGTGAGTAAATGGCAGTGTGTTTAATTATTTGTATGACTGACTAGGTGTGTGAGTACCTCTATGGATGAGTGGCGGTGTTTGAGTGTCTATATAGGAGTATGAGTGCATATGATAGTCCTGTACTGAGTGACCGTAAGTATGAGTGACTGTACGGTTGAGTGAGTGGATGTGTGCGTAGACCTATGAATCAGTGAGTGGGTATGTAGTTATTGGTGTTGGAGTGTCTATGGTTTTGCGAATGGCAGTCTGTAATTTAGAGTGGGTGTATCAAAGGTTATATTAGGGTGTGAGGAGGTGCATCAGATTATCACGTGGATGATGTCATCAGTGATGTCATCAGTGATGTCATTTGAGATGTCATCAGTGATGTCATCAGTGATGTCACTGACCATGTCATGAGTGATGTAATATGTGACGCCATCAGCAGTGCATTGCGGGCGCGAGTTATAGTTAGCTGAACTAACTATAACGGGGGAATTTCTATGGTTTTGTACGAGTGAAATGTCCAACTAACTATAACATATCTGAAACCTATGGTTTTTTCAGTGAATTTCAAAGGTTTTTTAAATGCTAATTCCTAACTATAACATGTCTGAAACCTACGGTTTTTTCAGTGAATTTCAAAGGTTTTGTAAATGACAATTTTTAAATGTATTAATTGTTATATTAATTTTTTTCATACTGATTTACTACATTTTTAGAAACAATTTTTTTACATATTTTGTTTTTTAAATTACATTGTAATTACATTATACATTACATTACAAAAATACTTTCTGAGAATGAATTACTTTAGTTTAAATACTTTGCACATAGGCAATAGACTTTTAAGTACAGTAGTTACAGTTGTTGCAATGGGCAACACATTTTCAAACACAATGCAACATTCAGCTCAATGTGAATTTCTAGTTAAATGCAATTAGTTACTTTATGGATTACTTTTCTAACCACAGAACTGGATCCTAGATTCAGTCCTGGGACATCTCCTGTAAACAGTTGAGTAAAAGCGTTTTGGTTACAGTCGTGATTTTTAAGGAATATTATTGTATTTTAAAAGTTGACACTTAGAAACTTTTTCACATAGAATCACCAATGTTATCCTATGGCAGGAAATTCACTTAGCAGGTAAGTAGTGTTATCGTTACTTTCTCTTACTCAGTGGTGGATCCTGGATCCAGCACTGGTGCATCTCCTGTAAACAGTTGAAAGAATGCGTTTAAGTCAAACAGGCGATTTTTAAGGAATATTTGTAGTTTGTGAAAATCGACACTTTGAAACTTTTCTGCTGAAAACCAGACAATGGATTCCTATGGAAGAAAATATAAGTTACTGGTAAGTACGGTTAAAATTACTTTTCAGGGTCAGTGCTGGGCTAAAAGATGCAGCACTGAGGTCTCTCCTGATAACAGGTGAGTAAATCGGAATTCGTATTTCGGCTGATTTTAGAGGAATATTTTAAAGTTCCAAAACTCCACACTTAGAAGAATTTCCAAGTGAAACCAGTCAATGTTAGCCTATGGAAGGAAATTCAAGTTACTGGTAAGTACGGTTAAAATTACTTTTGAGGATCAGTACTGGGCTGAAAGATGCAGCACTGAGGTCTCTCCTGATAACAGGTGAGTAAATCGGAATTCGTATTTCGGCTGATTTTAGAGGAATATTTTAAAGTTCCAAAACTCCACACTTAGAAGAATTTCCAAGTGAAACCAGTCAATGTTAGCCTATGGAAGGAAATTCAAGTTACTGGTAAGTACGGTTAAAATTACTTTTCAGGACCAGTACTGGGCTGAAAGATACAGCACTGAGGTCTCTCCTGATAGCAGGTGAGTAAATCGGAATTCGTATTTCAGCTGATTTTAGAGGAATATTTGTATGTTTCAAAAATCAACACTTAGAAACTTTTTCAGCAAAAAGCAGGCAATGATATCCTATGGAAGGAAATTCAAGTTACTGGTAAGTACAGTTAAAATTACTTTTCAGGATTAGTACTGGGCTGAAAGATGCAGCACTGAGGTCTCTCCTGATAACAGGTGAGTAAATCCGAATTCATAGTTCGGCAGATTTTAGAGGAATATTTGCACAATGGTGAAGGTAGGGGGCGGGGCCTGAAGTGACATCTGTGTAAACGCGCCCCGTGGCGCGTTTTAAGTTGGGGGATTAAGTACCCTTGAATCATGAGGGTCCCTAGGGGCCAACTAGCCCACCAGGAACCTCCAGTATGCGCCAGGGGCTGCGTTGCAGAGACGTGTAGAGGGGCCACACCCCTTTACACCTCTCTGCAACGCAGCTCTGTGGCGCTTTCTGGATGTACCTGTTGGGCTAGTTGGCCCCAGGGACCCTCAGGACTGAAGGGGATTTAATTCCCCATCTTAAAACGCGCCACAGGGCCTGTTTGCACACATGTCACCTGAAGCCCCGCCCCTCCCTTCACCACTGTGCAAACGCGCCCCGTGGCGCGTTTTAAGTTGGGGGATTAAGTCCCCTTGAATCCTGAGGGTTCCTGGGGGCCAACTAGCCCACCATGTACCTCCAAAGCGCCACAGAGCTGCGTTGCAGAGAGGTGTATAAAGGGGCGTGGCCTCTGTACACCTCTCTGCAACGCAGCCCTGGCGCATACTGGAGGTTCCTGGTGGGCTAGTTGGCCCTCAGGGACCCCCAGTATTCAAAGGGAATTACTTCCCCATCTGCAAACGCGCCAGGGGCGCGTTTGCAGAGTGGTGAAGGAAGGGGCGGGGCCTTAGGGCTGATCGTTTTTTTTTTTTTCCTGAAGGGGGCTGTGTAGCCCCCTTCCTTTTCTTATTTTTGGGCCCTGGGGACCCCATCCCCCAGGGCCTTACCCCTTTTTTTTTTTTTTATTTTTTTAAAAATTATTTCTGGGAGGGGGGCCGCGTGGCCCCCCTCCCGGGCCACTACTTGCCCCGGGGACCCCATCCCCTGGGGCCTGGCCTCTGGTTGGGGACTGTGGGGTCCCCAAACCCCCACAGTCCCGCCGGCTCCCCGTGTCCTACGGGAGCCGGCATTGCTTTTACACATGGGGAGCAGCTAACATGCTGCTCCCCGTGTGAAAAGCAATTGTCTTTGGATATTGGAAGCGAGATCAGGTTTCCCTGCTCTCTTCCAATATCCAAAGCAGTTTGCAATGACAGGACGGGAGCCGCGAGGCTCCCGTCCTGTCATTGCAAACAGCAGTGTCCCGGGGTAGGCACCCCGGGACACTGCAGGAGCCGGCCCTGGGGGTGGCGGTCCCCAGGGCCACCACAGGCTCCAGGAGGGGGCCGCGCGCCCCCTCCCCACATCAGCACAGCCCCGGGAGGTGGTGGTCCCTGGGCTTCGGGGTCCAAAACGGACCCCCATTTTAATTTGTTAGTGCCCCGGGAGGTGGCGGTCCCGGGCGTGTGGGAGCTCGAGCCCCCCACACAGGAAAAAAAAAAAAGAAGCCCCGGGAGGTGGTGGTCCCGGGGCTGCGGGAGGGCCCAGAGCCCTCCCGCACCATTTTAAAAAGAAAGCCCCATGGGGTGGCGGTCCCAGGGTTTAGGGGGCCCTTAGAGGCCCCCATACATAAAATAAACACCCTCCAGCATGCCCCCGGGACTTGGCCCACCCGGGGCAAATTAACATTGAAGCGCGGGAGAGCGCGCTTCGATTTTTATCGGCAGGATCCGCGCACCCTGAGCGCATCCTGCCGATTTAAAAAAAAATGCTTTTCTGCCCAGGGGTCCTTATGGGACCCCCTGAGCAGACCTAGGGGGTCAGGGTGTTTCTACCCTGCTCCCTTTGTGCGCTTTGCGCACTTGTTTCTGTCCCTCGGTTCTACCGAGGACAAAATGGCTGCCAACATTTCCTGAATCGGAATGTTGACAGCCAGCTGACAGCCAATTAACATGCAGCTCGTGATCGGGACGGTGCGCGCAGGGTGCGCTCAGGGTGCGCGGATCCTCCGTGCCCATAGATATATATGTACTTTTACTTTTGATTTTCTCAGCAACTACTGAACGGATTTACACCATTTAACAAAAAGGGTCTTTCTGAACCAAGAACTACCTCTTTGCCAAATTTGGTGTAATTCCGTTCAGCAGTTCGGGCTGTAGCCGTGTCTAAAGTTTCCTATGGAAAAATGAATGGGGAAAACGTGTTTTGGGACCCCCCTTTTTTCTCGGCCCCCGCTTGACGAATCACCCCGAGACTTTCAGGGTAGGAGCGGACCGGAGCGCCCCACAAAGTTTGAAAATTTTGCGAAGATACGTCAACCGGCAAGAGAGTTATTTCAAATAGAATGTCGCGGATTTCCTATGGAAAATAGGTTCTAACTATAACTATCTACTGGCGACCGCCAGTAGATAATATTCACAGAAAAAACCATAGGTTTCAGGCACGTTATAGGTAGAAATTAGCATTTAAAAAACATTAGAAATTCACTGAAAAACCATAGGTTTTAGGGACAGTTATAGTTAGTTGGACATTTCACTCGTACAAAACCATAGAAATTCCCCCGTTATAGTTAGTTCAGCTAACTATAACTCGCGCCCCGCAATGCACTGCTGATGACGTCACATATTACATCACTCATGACATGGTCAGTGACATCACTGATGACATCACTGATGACATCTCAAATGACATCTCTGATGACATCACTGATGACATCATCCATGTGATAATTTGATGCATCTTCTCACACCCTAATATAACCTTTGATACACCCACTCTAAATTACAGACTGCTATTCTCAAAACCATAGACACTCCAACACCAATAACTACATACCCACTCACTGATTCTTAGGTCTACACATACATCCACTCACTCACCCGTACAGTCACTCATACTTACGGTCGCTCAGTACGGGACTATCATATGCACTCATACACCTATATAGACACTCACACACCGCCACTCATCCATAGAGGTACTCACACACCTAGTCAGTCATGCAAATAATTAATCACACTGCCATTTACTCACCTATACAGTTATACACACACCAGCTCACTTACTCATACAAATACTAGCACATTCTTACGCTCTTATACAATCACTGATACAAGTACACACTCATCCATACAGCCACTCTCACAATCACACACTCTCACTTATAGCCATTTATATACTCCAACACACATATATACTGCCTTTCACATATGTAGTTACTCACACATGTACCACTGAGATATACATTCACTCACTAACACACCCATACACACACTCACCCACCCATACAGTCCATCACAGATGCACTCTTGAAACCATGCACCCAGTGAATCACCCACTCACACATCTATGCACAGAGTCACACACACCCCACCCACACAAACACTCAGGCACCCATACAGATACTCAGACAACCAATCAATAACCCATGTAGACACTCATGCAGCTATTCGCAAACCCATGCAGCCGCTTACACACCAACAGACAGACGGATACAGACATTCACCCAGTTTAGTCACTAACCCATGCATTCAGTAAGATACGTTTAATCACTCACTTATAGAGTCAGTCACGCACCTACTAAATCATCCATTCAGACACTTATACACCCACTCATTCTTCAATACGCCTTTCCCTATATATATTAAACATATTTAAACTTTACAGAAACACACAGTCACTGGATGATGTCATCAGTGATGTCATCAGTGATGTCATTTGAGATGTCATCAGTGATGTCATCAGTGATGTCACTGACCATGTCATGAGTGATGTAATATGTGACGTCATCAGCAGTGCATTGCGTGGGCACGAGTTATAGTTAGCTGAACTAACTATAACGGGGGAATTTCTATGGTTTTGTACGAGTGAAATGTTCAACTAACTATAACTGTCCCTAAAACCTATGTTTTTTCAGTGAATTTCAAAGGTTTTTTAAATGCTCATTTCTAACTATAACGTGTCTGAAACCTATGGTTTTTTCAGTGAATATATATTTAGTATACTATGTATACATGTGAAAATGTGTCGGTCCACCTGTTTACCTCGGTGGCATGGAAAAAATGGGTGGAACTGACGTCCGCAAACCGACGAGGTCCTCTTATGGCTCCTATGACGTCATACGGTGTCGTGAGCGGAGCCGTGCTATTATGACATCGTCATCGACGTGGGAGAGCTAGGAAAGAATTTCCGCGGAATGCTGGCGCAGGGGATATTCACCTAAGTGTTCAGGCTAGTCCTTTGGGAGCAACTGTTTATGTTGCCACTCCAGAAACCGAAACCAGTGATCCGAGGGCAGAGGCCCTGCAGATGGCACACGAGGTGAGGAGCCCAGTCGTGTGCACCGGCGAGGGCAGCGAAGTGACAAGCACCACTACCCACAGAAAAGGTAACGAGGGCACTGAATAACACAGGATCTTCTCTTTGTATCTGGCAGGAACAACAAGGTTAAAATGCCCTAGTTCCAAAATGTAGAATTAGTGCTACAACGGTCTTCAAGAGGACCTGCGATGGATGCCGCTTCTGCCTTCCGTACACTGGAGGCGGCACATGGGTCACGCGGTACGGTCATACTGCGCTGGGACGCACACTCGTTGACCTCTCATGGCACTGCTCCACACTTCAGGGACAACGCTTTCCATTAGCTGTGTTTTCTGATGACGTGTCGCGCCGGCCCCGTCCAACAGCAGAACCCCTTTAGATCCAAACAGACTCTTCCACTCTCTCACCGGAAGTGAAACCAGGCCACGCGGACACTTTCACAATACAACAGCCGGGAATGCACTTTTCTGTAAAAAAACACATTCCTTCCTCCTAATTTATCAAATAAACAACTCACTGAAGAACAGGGGCCAGCTTCGTTCAGTAAACAGCCGTTACAACAACTTTTTAACATCGCGATACCATTACAATGCATGCATTACCACGCATGCGTTGTACGTCGCGAAGTCATTACTATGCATTTTTTTAGAACGCATGGTCATTTACCACGCATGCCTTTACAACAAATTTTGTTGTAAAGGTATGTATGGTAAATGACCATGAGTTCTAAAAATGTAGACGATCCACGTCGTTGTAAGGAAACAGAGGCTGTTCCGTTTCCTCACAACGACGTGCACCGACCCTCAGAGATGACATGAAGCAGGAACCACGAGGAGAGAGGAACCACGAGGAGTGAGAGGTAAGAGGGATTGGGCATGGGGTGGTGGTTACTTTTCTAGGGTTTAGGGTAGTGCAGTGGTGTTTGGGTAGTGTAGGGGTCGTGCTGAGGGTAGTGTTTTAGGGTTTAGGGTAGTGCAGTGGTGTTTGTGTAGTGTAGGGGGTCGTGCTGGGGGTAGTGTTTTAGTGTTTAGGGTAGTGCAGTGGTGTTTGTGTAGTGTAGGGGGTCGTGCTGGTGGTAGTGTTTTAGGGTTTAGGGTAGTGCAGTGATGTTTATGTAGTGTAGGGGGTCATGCTTGGGGTAGATTTAGGGTTTAGGGTAGTGCAGTGGTGTTTGGGTAGTATCGGGGGTCGTGCTGGGGGTAGTGTTTTAGGGTTTAGGGTAGTGCAGTGGTGTTTGGGTAGTGTAGGGAGTCGTGCTGGGGGTAGTGTTTTAGGTTTTAGGGTAGTGCAGTGGTGTTTGTGTAGTGTAGGGGGTCGTGCTGGGGGTAGTGTTTTAGGGTTTAGGGTAGTGCAGTGATGTTTTTGTAGTGTAGGGTGTCATGCTTGGGGTAGATTTAGGGTTTAGGGTAGTGCAGTGGTGTTTGGGTAGTATAGGGGGTCGTGCTGGGGGTAGTGTTTTAGGGTTTAGGGTAGTGCAGTGGTGTTTGGGTAGTGTAGGGAGTCGTGCTGGGGGTAGTGTTTTAGGGTTTAGGGTAGTGCAGTGGTGTTTGGGTAGTGTAGGGTGTCGTGGTGGGGGTAGTGTTTTAAGGTTTAGGGTAGTGCAGTGGTGATGGTGTAGTGTAGGGGGTCGTGCTGGGGGTAGTGTTTTAGGAGCTGGGGAGGGACTAGGGAGGGTCCCCGGGCTGCTTTCCTTCACACACAGGGCATTCTGCTGCACGCTGCTGGTGCAAGGCTGTGTGGAGGGCAGGCTCGTGGTGTCAGAGGCGCTGCGCATCACCCGATTTGGTCCGTGTTTGTTACACCTCGTTGAGGGCACCAGCTCTTCGTATGGCTGCGAGGTTGTCGACTGCGGGGCTCCTGTTGTGCTTTGGGGTGCTGGCAGTCGCACCTTCCCGGCGCAGGGACCGTGAAGAAGGGGCCGGGGCAGAGTTGGCACAGCAGGTCTTCAGAGCCAAGTGCACGTCCCGCTGCCTGGCACTGCATATGGCGCACCTCTCCGGGGCCTTCAGGAACTTCCAGGTAATAAACAACGCAGTGATGGTATTTTTTAAGGTGCGCACCCATCGTCATTGAACGGCTCATCAGCATTTTGGTGACACTCACTTGTCTGACCGCCTTATTGAGTTAGCGCCCAGCAAACATCATTGTATCTTCTGTGTACTGTATATAAAAGTGTACACCTGTGGCATTGCGATTTTGCTCTGCTTTCAAACAATAAGGTATTTTGTGGGGACAGTGCAACGCTTTCTCTCAGCGTGTGTGTGCGTGTGTTAGCGTGCGCTTGAGTGCACGTGTCTGTCAGCGCACGTGTATGTGTTTATGAGTGAGCATGACGTTTCTCTGTGCCTTCTTATTAATATCATATGTGTCTTTCTTTTGTACTGACACTGTGCATACTGCACACCTGCAGCACAATTGTGCGTGTGCATGTTTGTGCGGGAATGTGGTGTGTGTGCGTAAATGTGTGTGCATATGTGTGCGACTGCATGTTTGTTCTGTGTGCGTGTTGTGTCTGTGTGCTGTGTGTGTTTTGTATGTGCCTTTGTGTGTGTTCTGTGTGCTTGCGTTTGTTGTGTGTGTGTTTTTGTGTGCATGCCAGAATGTGTATGCGTGTGTTGTGTGGTGTATGTGCCTGCATGTTGTGTGTGTGCATTTGTTGTGTGTGTGCACTTGTGTGTTGTGTTGTGTTTTTGTGTGTGTCTGTTTGTGTGTGTTGTGTGCGTTTATGACCACGTACTCTAGACCGCTCACCCTCAAGTTTGACCGTGGCCACTCCTTCCATGATATCTTCCATTTGTGCTCTGGTTATTTCACACCGACCTCACAAGGATGAACGTGCGGCCAGCAGGGTCTCTGGCCGGGGATCGGTGGCGTTCACTAATCACCCCTCCCTTCTTGCTGGATATTACGCAGCAGCACATGCTTTATTGTAAATGACCTGTGGGCACCGCTGCTAAGAGTTTGTTTTCGGTGACTGTGTATGAAGGGATGTCCGTCAGACCCCTCTCCCCCTGTCATGCTTTCTTTAGCCGGAGTTGGTCTATGTATTGTTAACACGTTTCTGCGGAATGGCCGTGGTTTTGCGCTTTGCTCGGATGCACTCTGCCTGGCCTCTCACATCTTGAATTTAGAGTGGCACTAATACTTACATTGCTGCATAGTTAGAAGCGCCCATTCATTCATCCCTTCCCCAGGTTGGTTGATTAAGCCTCCACTCTGACGCGTCTTCCGGTTTGGAGATAAGATGGCCTCCCTTCACTCTCTCGTATTCCACAGGTGTCTGAGTAACGAGTGCTCCCGGCAGCACTTCGCATACATAATAAATATTGCCCCCGGGACCTGTGCTGCGTGTGTTTTGTGTGTGCCTGTGTGTGTGTTCTGTGTGCGTGCGTTTGTTGTGTGTGTGTTTTCTGTGTGCGCGCCAGCATGTGTGTGTGTGCGCATGTGCTATGTGTGGTGTATGTGCCTGCATGTGTGTTGTGTGTGTGTTTTTTGTGTGTCATCCATGCAAGGTTTAATGTGTGCTCCATGAATCAAATGACTGATGCACGCATTTAGGAAGTTCTGATATCATTAGAAGTTGCATTTCTCCCAAAACCTTTTTAATGTCATTTTTTGTTCTTATGGCATTGTTTATAGTAACACGATAGTACCACACACTCAAGATTGTAATGCTTTCCAGTTATTTACCTACAGCTTTATGAAATGTCAACTTCTTTTCAGAACATATTTCCCACATACTACCCACAGTCCCTCAAATGAGGTAGCTTAGTGTGTCACTTTCTTCATCATAACCATTTTTCAGGTCTCCCAGACAGCCTTTGCTGTTTGCCAAAGCTTTTGTTATTCCTTTTTTAAATCAAATATAGATGGTTCGACAGAGTAACACTCGCTGTATTTAAAGCTATCGTGGGCACGTTCCTCCAAAATTGATACATATAAATATCCTAACCAACAGCAATTAAATGACATGAAATGTTTCACTGCAGACACTAAATAGCTTGAACAGCTGAATTAATGCATTATAAACTGGGAGCTTGTAACCTGCTGTTCTTCTCACCAAAGAACTGGAACAAGTGTGGTCATGAGCTCGGGTGGGCACAAGATTCAGAATATACTGTATGGAAAATGTAGGTACTAGGAGAATTAAGCTGATTTCCGTGTTGGTTGACATTTCTTCTTTGTACGTTATTGAGTCTAAAAACTACATTCTGGATTATCTAATGGCTCAATGTTTCCATTCTAATCGGGAAGAGTAAGTGAAGTTTGCTTATGTCTACCTTTTTCAGGTTAGACCAAGGCAGACCTCCGATCTGATTACATAGACTTAGAGCAAGCAGCGTTCACTAAAGGGACTGGCGTCCTGCCATCATCCCTTATAAATATTCATGAGAGCAAAGAAATGCGACCCAGATATCCGCCATGTTAGGCATCTGAGAGAGGTCTGGGATAGAATGTATGTGAATAGAGCCCGGAACGCAGTATTGACTCACTCGGGAACCACAGTGCTGGCCTGTCAGTTTTTAGCGTCCATTATGTCATTGCAAACGAGGAGCTACTGAAAGTGAATGTATTATAATCTAAACACCTTTCATCTTGACACCTTGCAAAATGTTCGAAATTCGTTGTAATAAAGAATATCGCATTTTCTTCCTCCTTCAGCTATCAAAAGGATAGACATGGCGTGCTAACGTTCCCCGTGTCAGCGTTTTCTGTTTCTTTGATGTCTAACTAAATGTTTTCGGCTCGGCAATAAAACAAGATAGCAAACATGATTGCCAGTATGTATTCCTGAACGGGCCTGAGTCAAGTAGCGAAGCAAGCCAAATGTAATGAGATTGCGCTAAATGACAACGGCCAGTACCGCGCAGTGGTGATAAAACCGCACCTGATGAACATATCACCGGGGCGCAGGAGTCACATATCACTGCTCCTTCTTCCCTCTAATTATCCCTTTGAATTGTGTGCCTGCGGCTGTCAGGCCGCTGGCGGTGCTAAATTGACTGGAGCGCACTTCTGGGAAATGGGGGTTTTATTCACTTTATCTACACCTTATCTAACGTGTACAAATTGCTCATACTGCTCGGCCTCCCAGTGCCCACCCAAACAATGGAATCATGCCAGTGTTTCCGGTCAGGGTTTGGACGGAAATCTTCTGTTGCTATTACGTTGTTTACGGGAGTTTTGACAGTTCTGTGCTATCGTGGGAGGGACACTCAATACCTATTGTTATGTACTATTTTGCTTCCTTCTTTTTAGCGTTATTGTTTCACAGACTAGGCTGAAAGCATACGCGAGAACTACACACTGTTTTGAAAAGGTGGTGCCGGTCGTTTTACATTTTATAGCTTTATATCCTGCTTGCGAGTGCTATACTGCATGTTAAATTTCCTAAACCTGCAGCTTGGGCCTATAATGATGTGGGAGAGGATGGATACATAATAAATATTGCCCCCGGGACCTTGCCCACCCGGGGGCTTAGAGATAACGAAGCGTGGCAGCCCGCGCTTCTTTTTTCTTTTCTTTTCTCGGCCGGATTCGCGCACCCAGCGCGAATTCGGCCGATTTTCTTTTTAAAAAAAATGCTTTTTGGGGCCCTGGGGGTCCTTGTGGGACCCCCTGAGCAGGCCTAGGGGGTCAGGGTATTTCTACCCTGCCCCCTTTTTGCGTTTCTACTGTTTTCTTGTGACTCGGTTCTACCAAGTCACAAGATGGCTGCCAACACTTCCTGGTTTGGAGTGTTGACAGCCAATTAGCATACAGCTCGTGATCGGGAGGGTGCGCGGATCCTCCGTGCTCATAGATATATATGTGTTTTTACTTTTGATTTTCTCAGCAACTACTGAACGGATTTACACCATTTAACAAAAGGGTTCTTTCTGAACCAAGAACTACCTCTTTGCCAAATTTGGTGTAATTCCGTTCAGCAGTTCGGGCTGTAGCCGTGTCTAAAGTTTCCTATGGAAAATTGCAAGGGGAAAACACGTTTTGGAACCCCCCTTTTTTCTCGACTCTTGCTTGATGAATCACCCCGAAACTTTCAAGATAGGAGCGGACCGGAGCGGGCCATAAGTTTTGAAAATTTCGCGAAGATTCGTCAACCGGCGTCAAAGGTATTGGAAATAGAATGTTGCGAATTTCCTATGGAAAATAGGTCCTAACTATAACTATCTACTGGCGATCGCCAGTAGATAATATATAGATATACATACATAGAAAGCAATATTTGCAGTGTCTAGTGTTTTTTTGTGTTGGCTTACAGGCAACAACCAACAGCTTTGTTGATGGGGCACATGCTGCCATCTGGCTTCTTCTAGAGACACCAGTGTGCAATATGACAAATGCCATAGTCTATAGTGCACTTGTAATAGGGCGGATAGGACATTTGCCATGTTTGTGATGGACTATCCTGCCCTCCAAACTCTGAGTAAGGTCCAATGTTCTGTTCCTCTGAAGCATGCTGGCTGCTGAGATATGTCACTACCACACAAAAAGGCCATGGGAGTTGGACATTATTCACCCTCTTCCACTACCTGTCTAGTGAAACCAGACCCTGGGCCCCTCTTCTCTCCTTTGGTTGCTTTACTTTATGAAGCTTTTTTTACCTTTGTTCGGGCCCTAGCAGTACTCTAAATGAAATTATTCAAAGAATTAAAGAAGGGTAGCATGTAATTTACTGACAGTAGAAGCATAAATTCCTCAGTCAAAGTTGCTGGGAGTCAAACTAATCACGTGTAGATCACTGTGACAAGTGCGCATTTACCGAGCGGTCCCATTGGATCACGATCATGGTCCCTGAAAATGTCTTCATTGGGTGTTTTCTAAACTTTGTGTTCGCAAAATGATGAAACATATCTCCATAAATGGGTTACATTTCTTCAGGCGGCGGTCAAAATGCTAGATCAACCAAACTTGCATAGCATGCCAGGAGGACCTGTGGCAGGAGAAAACAGGAAATATTGAGACTAGTCAAGATAGGCACCCTATATTTGCCATAGAATCCTATTTTTCTGTGCTCAAGTATGGACAAACACGTACTTCTTGGTGGTGGATGTGAGCTATCACCACAGTTAAGAACGTGGTGAAACTCAAGCTATGTTCAGACCAACAAAATGGGATATGGACGGATCCTACTGGCGTCTCACCACTTAACGACGGATGTTACAAAATGAAATGCGAAAACACACATCCCAGACATACAGGAAGCATACACCCTTCTCTTAAGCAATGGAAGGGAAGAGAGTAACAACCATGAAAAATCTGAGATGTAGGTACTCGTTTAGCTGCTAAAGCTCTATAGCAATGGTTCTAAACCTGTGGGCTCTGGGGGTCCATGAGGCCTACTCAGTTGGTCCGCGACTGTTTTACAAAATTAAATAATATTAAAATGTATAAATTTTAAAAAAAGTATGTTCAAATAAAGAATCCAAATTGAAAAAAGGAAAATTGAAAATGTGAAAACTTTTCTATATGTGATTGTGAATTTAACAAAATATTTGAGCATTTATTTGGTGTATACTTTCTTTTGCATTCTTTTGTATTGTTTTGAGGTTCAAATCATAGAAATTGCCTAGACTGAGATCCCTGGTTTCCAATAATGACTCAGTGCTAGTCCCCAGATTCCAGTAATGATCCAGTGGGGATGCACAGATGTAAAAACATTAAGAAAAGCTGCTCTGGGGTAAAGTAGCATGGAAAAGTAAATATTTATACTTTTAATAATAATCTTAAGGTTGCACCAGCGCAATCCCAGTGTACTATTGACCTCTTGCAGATGTAGACACCAGCACAACTAAGTGTTTCTAAAAAGACGGTGGCCAGAATAAACTACACTTGTGACATTAAGCACTGTTTTCTGCTAGAAACATATAAGCCTTATTCTGACAGTATATCCTTTAAATAGAATCAAGAATATTTGAAGTTTTTTTTGGAACATAGAGTCAGGCCATTTTTACTCATGTTAAGATTGGGCATTTTACCTCTAAATAATTTTTTAAAGCACTGGTCTGGTAAAGGAAATAAGACCCGAATGTGTGAACTCTGTAATTGTGAGACTCAAGATATTAAGCATGTTCTCTCTGTTTGTCCCAGTATGCTGGTGAAGGAAGCTAGAAATCGTTTTTTAAAACCTTGTTGTCATAAATATAACATATACAAATCCAACAAACTGACTGCCCTAGCAAAGTTACCTCCTGATGAATTTGTTATAATCTGCAAAACTTTTTTAAATCGTTTATACCAGGGGTCTCCAAACTTTTCAGTACGAGGGCCACATTGTATATTTGACAAATATTCGGGGGCCGAAAAAAAACAGTTTTATAAATGAACAAATAAAATTTAAATGAATTGTAGGAAGCTGGCTCTGTATATACTAAACCAAAGTAAGGTATAGTGTGCACAGAGTCCAGTGGAGCCCCAGAGCTATAGCAGAGGCTAAATTAGATAATCACTAACAGCTCTAGTGGTAGTGTGGTCGAGCAGTTAGGCTTATCAGGTGTGTGTTAAGCATTTATTGTATTCACTCAGTCAAGAACTGATGTCACACACTCAGAGACTGAATCCAGACCAATTAAGTAAGTATAGAAAAGATATACTTATGTTTTATTTCTATATCCAAGCAGAACTTGGCACAAGTAGATAAACTATACTTTCATATGCAAGGCTGTACACAGAATGCAATTGTAGTTGAAATTGGAATCATTACAAGTTTGTATTTGCTTTCAAAACAGTTCAGAATACATAAAATTACTTCGGATTACTTTTGCATTACTTTTCAGTTACATCAACTACTTGGGGTGCTATGCCTAGATATCACACCATAGGTCCTACAATACAAAGGTAGGTCAATCAATCAATCAAAGACATCTGTACAGAGTGCAGCTACCTGGGCTGAGGGGTCCCAGTGTTCAAAGCAGGCTGAAGAATAGACTTGGCCAACACTATCTAAGCTGAATTGAAGAACCACATTTTTAAATCTTTCCTGAAGCCCTGTTCAGACTCGGCCATGCAAACATGAATGGGCAGGGAGTTCCAAAGCTTGGCCGTCTGTACCGAAAACAACCTACCATCTCGTCAAACCTTGGCAAACCTTGAAATGTGGAGGAGACGCAGGTGGTTAGATCCCAGGGCTCTCTCCTGATGGTATAGGCTAAGCCTATTCCTGAGATATTTAAATCCCCTGCCCATTAAGGCTCTGAAAGCAAATGGTAGGGCTTTAAATTCGACCCTCTTGGCAACTGGAAGCCAATGGAGCTGCCTCAAATGAGGGGAGATGTGATGGCGAAAGGTGTCCCGTCGGATGAGCATGGCTGCCGCATTCTGTATTATTTGTAGCCTATGGATCAGAAAAGCTGGAAGCCCCAGGTATAAACTATTGGGGTAATCCTAATGCGAGGTCACCAGTGAATGGATTATGATCTTTCGGGTCTCCTCTGGAAGAAAACGCAATAGCTTTCTGACCGATCTTGGCTCAACAAAGCAAGATCAAGAAATAAGCCGTATTTGAATCGCTAAAAAGAGATCGGAATCAAACATAATTCCTAGATTTCCAACTGAAGAAGATGGAATTGGTGGAGGATTCAATTCAGTGGGCCACCAAAGACTGGAACGAGGGGACGCCAACTGACTAAAAAAGAGCATCTCAGTTTTGTCCATGTTTAATTTCAAAAAGTTGCTGTTCATCCATTTTGAGATATCTTTTAGACACTCTTTGAAATTAAAAAAAGCTCCCTCTGAATGTTCTCTAAACGAAAACACAAGCTGCATGTCATTTGCATATGAGATAACCTTCACTCCCCATATTCAATGAGGGTGGCCAAAGGGGCCATATATAGTTTGAAAAGCAGTGGGCTGAGAGCAGATCCCGGTGGCACCCCACAAACCAATGGTTTGGGAGAAGATGAAAAAGGAAGACCCATTGGAATAGATCTTCTAAAAAAGATCGTAACCAAGATAACACCGTGCCCTGAAAGCCAAAATGGCATAGTCTATTCAGCAAGGTAGAGTGAGCTACCATGTTGAATGCAGCAGAAAGATCAAGCATCACTACCATAGCGAAGGCACTGCCATCCAGCACCTCTCTAACCATTTCAGACACTTCCGGTAGGGCGGTCTCTGTGCTATAGCCTGCACGGAAGACAGATTGGGTGTCATGCAACAAACCATTAGCTTCTACAAAGGATGATAGTTGGCGCTGAACCATCTTTTCTAAGATTTTCACGGGTGCTGATAGCCATGAGATGGGTCTAAAATTGCTAAGCACCCCCGGGTCTGCGTTGGGCTTCTTGATCAGCAGCAGTAGGAACGCCTGTTTCCATATGGTGGGGAATATGCCAGATTTCAGAGAGGCATTCCAAATCCGGTTCAGGATAGTGTTACCACTGATAGTAACCATTTTAAGAAATTGAGGCGGGCAGGGATTATCTGGGGAACCAGAGTTACAATTCAATAGCTTCACAAGCGAGTCCTTTTCGGGGATTAGGCAAAATTCCGAAAAAGCAACCGAAGGCTTGTTGGATGGTTGAACAGGTCCTTCCATGACGGCTTCTGGTGGGAACATCGGGTATAGCTTTTGAATTTTGTCATCAAAGTAATCAGAGAGACTAGTACAGAGAGCAGGGAAGGATGAAAAGCACTTTTCGTCGCTTCCGGTGTGGTAAAAGATTTTACAATATTAAAAATGTCTTTAGAAGAGCTACCCGCTTTCTTGATACACCTCGAGAAGTGTTCTCTCATTGTTTGTTGAATGAGTTTGCTAAAACGTTTTAGGGCCACCTTATGGGCGAGTTTTGCTGTATGATCATAAGACCTTCTCCAACTGCGTTCCAATCTCTTACAGAGGCTTTTCTCTGCTCTAAGTTCATCAGAGAACCAGGGGGCAGATGGCTTAACTTTACTGGCTGTTACAGTTTTAAAGGAGCAAGTGCAAGTAAGACAATTTTACTTTTTAAAGCACAGTTACTTTAAAAAGCAGGATGACACAGAACATTTTCAGAGGAAAAACCACAACATGGGTTCCAATGGAGAAAAAGAATGTTATCGGTTTGCGGGTAAGTAAACGACTTACAGTGCTGGGTGTTTTTGGTGTTAAAACCAAAGTTTGCCAAGGTTCAAGGAGGCACTCAAGTTGCACCAACAGTGACACTAGGGCGTCCAGGTGCAGAGTGCAGAGGCCCAATGTTAACCAATGGGGCTAGGAGGCCTTCGGTCAGGGGCTGCTCACGAGCAGGCCACTTGGGTGTGGGAGCAAAGCTCCTGGGGTTAAGATCAGCACTGCAGGGGACAACAATCAGCACAGGAGCTGCACCACTAGCAGCATAGAGGCAGCTGGATGCAGGGCGCTAAGGAGATGTCGGGAGCCCTGTTGTTTTCAATAGAAATCTCCGGTTCGGAAGAAATGCTGCAGGCTCGGTCAAGTAGGTTTCCTGAGGGCGACCACCGGCAAGTGAGGTAAGTTGGATTGTTGAGGGATGCCTGGACACTGTCGGTTGGGCCGTGTGGCGTAGGGGTGTCTTTGGGCATCGGGTTTTCTTGCCAGCTCCGGTCACGGTCAAGGGGGTCCCCTCAGGTTGAGGCTGCAGGCGTCGGATAGCGGATCAACGTGGGTGAGGATCACCGGATCCCAGGTCAAGATCACTGGGGAGACTTCCTCGTGGTGTTGGGCCACTCAAACTCAGGCCGTGGGCGTCAGGTGCAGAGTGGTGCAGAACCGCAGAGCCAACTGGATACGGGGTCTGTGTTGGAGTCTTTGGTTGAGCAAATCCGGTGCTCACTGCAGACAGAGTCTTTATGATGAAGGCAGAGCAGGTCCTCCAGGTTCTGTATGGCTGCTGGGCACGCCGGGGTTTCTCTGGGTGCAGGTTGAAGTCGGGAAAGGCCTGTATGGCTGGGGGCAAAGCAGTTGGTGTCCTCTTCTTCCTCGTTCAGCACGGCTCTTCAGTCCTTCTTCTTTCTTCTTCTCTAATCCAAGGAGGCAAGGTTTGGGGTCACCCCTTGATACTAAATTTAGGGGCATTTACAGGGGTGTGCAGGTTGGGACCAATAGATCCCTTCCTTGGGGCGATTTCACCCCCTATGATCCCTGCATGCCATTGAGCTACAGCTGTAATATCCCAGAGCAAACCACCACCGTTCTCATTGCACGCACTCAGCTTTCAAGTAGCCCCATGTTAGGTGTGACACCCCGAACCAGGCCTGCTTTTAAACCAATGTGTTTACATGCGGGGATTTTTGAGTCACGTTTATCATGTTGCAGTGAAACTTCAAGTCCCAGCATGCAATGTACTGTTGGATATAAAAAGTCAGGACTGGCAATTTCAAGAGGGTGCTCCGCAGTGAGGGAGAATTGAAATGAAGGAATAGCCGTGCATTGGGTAAACACAGGTAGCAGCATGGCCTCCAGTTAGTCACATAAGAGCCTTGGAGCACCACAGGAGCAGCACATGCACCAGGCGGGGTGGACGTACGCTGCTCGCCGAGTCTCCGGAAGGCGACACTCCTCAAGACAGCCTCCATGTTAGTTCAGTGAGAGTACATCCCTTGGAGCAGCAGTAGGACAGTCCTCCTCCTCACAGTGTCTGGGGTCAGTGGCCGGCCTGTTTTCCTGCCTAGGATGGTGTCCTTTTGTTATTGCCACAACTCGCTGTGCCAGGGATAGGTAGAGGAGGAGGAAGTCTTGATCAGGGATCCGCCCTCCTAGTGACAGACAAGGCAGCAGCCCACTCAAGCATGCGTCATGTCCCATTCAAATGGCCGTGTACACGGCCAGTGTGCATGTCATGTAGCTTGTTGCTGTGGGCTGGATAAAATCTTGTAGCAGGACAAATGTGACCCGCAGGCCATAGTTTGGAGACCCCTGGTTTTTACTAATGTATTAAATGTTTGGTTTGTATTGAGACTGTGAGGCCATTTTTTTCTTTTAATTGTAATTATTCATAAGTATAAATAGTGTTGATCTCTGATGAGATCTATATCAATAAATGTGATTTGATTTGGTAAAGCAACATGCCCCGAAGTTCTGTTCAGAGTTTTTCGTTTCTTTCCATTATAGGGATTTACAATGGGTTTGGGTAAAACAAAATGAAGTAAAAATGCAAGTGTTTACATAATTTCAATTTTTGTGCCACAAAATCTGCTAATTGGTTGTTCAGTATCCTGGGGGTGTTTGATTGAGGTGTAGTTTGGAAGTGCAGACAAGAGTGAGAAAAGCCTTACAAATGTTTGTAAGTAACTCGAAGTTAAGAATAGAAAAACACAGCAGCCACATCTTTCCGATCTAGGTTAAACTGGGTCTCCTTCTTGAGAGGTGCTGACAACATCTCCCTCAGAAACTCTCCATGGATATTACGCAATACCTCTGTCTGGACAGCCCTCGACAACTACTCTTGCCTCCACCAAACCTCCTTAAAAACCTATTGTGCGAGTAGCTGGATCTATTCCTTGCTACCTATCGCCTCATGTATGTCTCTGCCCTGAGCAGGCATTCTATCTACTCCTCAATTCTGGCTGACACTATCTTCCTCGATCTCTGTCTCTGTTCTGTTTATCTGACTCATGTTATGTTATTCACTGCAAGATACCTGTCACCATGTACCATGTATTCTATGTGTGCTGATTCTCTCTATACATCGCTTCTCACTCAATTGCCTACTGGTATCAGATTATTATAATTTTATTTATTTATTATGATTTAAACATCCTGTTTTGTTGGGTGCAGGACTTTTATACTTTTCTGATTTGATGCGAGCCGCCTTAGCTTTATTATATGTTCATGATTTCCTATGTAAACCTACTATCCTGGTTCCTCTATACCAGGGCTGGACACTAATATGCACCTTTTTGTATTCCTTTGTTGTTTCTCCCTCCTCTGTTCATTTACCTTTGAAAATGTTCAATAAAATCTTTTGAAATCAAAAAAGATAGGTGTTCTCCACATTTAAATGTATTCCACCAATCGCTTCTCTGACACTTCCTGGGTTTGACTTCTACTTGTCTACAGGTGACTGATGAATGAGAAAGTTAAGCATATGCTGTGTCAAGTTCTTCACTTCCAGGTCAAAATGAGATGTTTATGGCTTTGCAAATCGAAACTAAATTGCACTTTGCCCACTGCACATATCTACTTTGCAATAGTTTATATACATATATAGCAAACATGAACATCAAGTGGCTTGAGAGCTACAAAATGTATGTAATTGCACAGCGTGACAAAACATAGCAAAAACAATTTTTGATGCATAATAGTGTTTTGTGAAATTGAATACATATGTTTGTGGTAATGACATAATAACATAGCATGGTTTACCTTATTGTGTCATTTCCATAGCAGCCCACATCACCAATCCCAAGGTCATCTGCCATAAACAGCAATATATTGGGCCTGTTGTTTTGAGTTTCAGTTGACTCACTTGTGAACACCAGCAGCACAAAGACAAGGCGGGGAAGCCTAGATAAAATACGACAATGAGTGAAGTCCTTTAGTACACATGCTAGAAGCTATGAGACAAATGCTTACTGTGAGCTTGTATTTAACATTATGTGTATTTATAAACCACATACTCACATCAGGTAGGGTGATGGGGGGGGTGCGTAGCGCTAATAAGAGAATTGTTGCCCACCTCATTGGTAATCATTTTATCGATCTTGGGAGGAAGACAGGACCCCCCAGGATTCGAGGCTGTGACCACTTGGTATTATTCAGATCCCAGTAGTGGTGCACAGGTCCACCACCCCAAGTGATTTTAGTGATCCCTTGCTGAGATTAATTGACAGGGAGCATAGGGCTTCGAGTTTTATTTAGAGCCAGGTCTAGTGGGAGATCTGTCAAAAAGTGGCGGATGCGCCATCAGCCATATTTAGAGTGCCATTGACAGCGATACACTTCTCACACGGCTGGAGTTGGACCGGGTAAAAAATAGGCCCGGGCACCGAAATAAAAGTGGCACCCAATAGCAAACCAGATAGCTAATAAAAAAGCGGCCCAACATTTACAAATGAGGCCAGTTTTGAACTTGTATAGACACTGTGCATGGATATTTTGCAAGGTATGGGAGATTGCATGCTGTTGCGTCTGCTGCAGGCAATGCTTGTGGTAATATCAAGGAAATCAACATTAAAAACGGAACCACCTGGCCACAAAATGGACCCTCCAACTGCTTAAAAACCGGCCCACACACTGATCTGTCAGACCAGCCCAGCGGGCACTGCCTGATTGCCCTATAGGCCATCTTCGACATTTAGACAGATGTCCTTATCTGGTCTAGCTCTAGATCAGGCCCTTTGTCTTTACTGGAGGTAGGTTAAGAAGGCCTTTGTAGTCGCCTGACAAAGAGTCCCATTTACAGGAGAGCATAACAAAAATAAACCATACTTCGAAGTGCCACTGTGAAGCTGAATGGCGCCATGC
The DNA here is from genome assembly GCA_963921515.1 of Calotriton arnoldi. Classification (NCBI taxonomy): domain Eukaryota; kingdom Metazoa; phylum Chordata; class Amphibia; order Caudata; family Salamandridae; genus Calotriton; species Calotriton arnoldi. The sequence continues at coordinate 382,713 of CAWUFW010014925.1, forward strand.
TCTGAGAGTCTTTGTGAATAGGCATCTTTGTATTGCGTGTGTTGTAAAGGCAAGCAGGCCAATTACTGATATTCTTTTATTCCCATGTGCGATGTACTTCAGTGAGATGGCATTGTCTATTTTGGGTTTGTGTTTGACAAACAGGATTGCACTAGTGCCTTTTCTTAGCTTGCTTGTTATCATGGATCTGACCAGCATGTGTTGTGCCACCCTAGGTGATTTCGAGTTAGGACTCATTAAAGATGGCTGCACCCACTGCCCCCAGCCCTCGAGTTACCTATACCAGGGAATAAGCAACTTTGGTAGGCAATACACAGCTGGATCACTAAGAAACGAGAAAGTACACGAGGCCATACCTATTCTAATTCCTGTGTTTATTCTCCATTTCTCCTTTAGTTTACCCGTCCGTTCGAGCTGCTTCCAGCAGGCGAAGTGTCCAAGTGAAAAACACTCGCCCCTCAGTGTTCCTCCCTTTGATTTTGCTGAGAGAGAAGCCCAACCGGCTAAAGTTGAAAACATAAACGTTTTTCTATTTTTTTGGGGTGATTGATCTTTTCTGTCAGGAAAATCTACGGGAGGAGCCCAATCAGCCATTTGTCAACAGGATACTACTGAAGAGGGGGAGCTAAGGGAGCGGTGCAGATGAATGGAGCTGCTTTTTTCAATCTCCCGAGGTAAAAGAGAGCTTCAGCCCCCACAGTACTCCCATTTTTTTTTTTAGAGGGGGTGCTAATAATCTTATTAGCCACACCTGTTAGGCAATACCAACTGTTAATTTCCCTCCTGTTATAGCTCACCATTGAAGGGAGGATAATGAACAGCTGTTATTGCCCACAGGTGCGATCAATAATAATCAAACATCTGTTCCTGATAAAGCTCATGTTTATTCAAATCTCTCTTTGTCTAATAGCATCACACTCCTGAAAGGTTCTGCTTCAGTTCAAGGTCTGTTTCATGCAGAAGTGTGCTCACGAGAATACAAAAAGGTGACTCAGAAATAAATGTCTGATAAAACCAAGATGAATTCAGAGCTCTTCTGCCGGTAAAATATAGACTCTGTCAGAGCTCTGCTCCTGATTTAATCATACTTACTCAGTGCTCGGCCCCAGATATTGACCAATCCCACTCACTACTCTGCTTCTGATAATAAGAACTCAGTCGGGCCTCTATTTCCAATGCTAAAGGCTCAGTCAAAGTTCAGTTCCTAACAATATCTAGACTCACTTAGATCTAATCTGGATAATGCAGAATCACTCCCGATAATATAACATTTGAGTCCAGTAAAAAAGAGAGTGCTATGTTTTTAATAATATCCAAAATCATTCATTTATATTCTTATGTTTATTTTGCCTCTGAAGGGCACGCTCCAAAACGTAATTTCATTTTAGGTGCAGATGCAAATAGATGGCTATATGACAAAAGGGCAACGTTTGCAGTGAGAAGTATGACTTTGGCAAGGCAAGTTTGGGAGATAAATGAGATTAAAAGCACAGGATCACACTACAAATTTCAGCCTACTTGCTTAGTGTTTACATGGGTCATGTTGCATTGATATTTAAGTGTGGGATGTATTGTGAAGTTGAGGTGCCTGGTTGGGTCGGTCAAAGTCGCAGTGACCAAGTGCAGATGGCCTGTGAGAGTTATACAATCCAGTCAATATAACTCGACAGTGAACAGATGTCACATTTAACGACTAGACTGGGGGAGAGGGGTAAACAGTGGGGTCTTGAGTCTTGATCCAAACTCTCATGCCTGCTTATTTTAATACCAGACTCCCTAAGGTTCCTGGATCTTCTGTACTCTACTCACACAAAACTCTGCTCCTGATATTACCCAAACTCATATTTCCTAGTAATAAGAACAGGTCTGTTGTACTCAGCTGTCAAGAGTCGTGGCACTGATTTTCTGCTCTGCCAGCTCTGGTCTATTTTCTGGATATGCCTGCTCTGGGTTATGGGCTTGGGTGTATGTACTCCAGACAGGGCGTCAGGCTGGTGCAGTATGCTGTGGCACATAAACTTAGACTCAGAACTAAGCTGAGTTGCAGGCTGATCTGTACATGGGCTGCACTAGACCACAGGCAGGCATGTGCTTAGTACAGGGTTGGCCTGAAGACATGGCAGGACCAACGTTCTGCCTACAACCCAACAAAGGTTAGGATTGCAGGCAGAAATTGGCTCTGAACTGGAATCGGCTCCAACCTAGTGGGTAGTTTCAACAGTGTAGAGCTGCTGTCTTGGCTGATTTCCAAGCTGGCCTTCCCAGTGTTCTGGACATTGGGTTGGACTGGTTTCTGTTCAGGGATGCACTGAGGACAGGGTTCTGCTGAAGAAATGGTTGAGCACAAGACAGACTAGGCTAGGAACATTGTTGCACTAAAAACCTGGCTGAACTGAAGAAAGCATTGTAGTTTGACTAGACACAACTGGGTTCCAGATAGTGCTTGCCGACAGGACTGAGTTGATGAAAAAGATGTACCATTACATGTTTGTATATATTGGTACTTATGGAGTACAAACCTAGCTACCTTTCTAGAGAGAAATAGAGTGCTGACAGCGGTTATGGGCTTGGTTGAGTTGAGGACAGAGCTTAGATCTGGACTGGCTTTCATTGACATGGGCTCTTGTCTGTGCTAATTTGTGGGCACTTGGATTCTGTGCTGGGCTACAGACAGGGTTGACATCTAAATAGTGATGGGTACTAGGTGTGACTGTTTTTGCTTTGGCCAAGCCTGACCTATGGAAAGAGGTAGCCTGAAAAGTGGGCTAAGGTTAGAGCATTGTTGCTGTTCTCCAAACATGGCTAGGCTGTAGGCAGAGTCAGGCAGTAGACAATCAACACTGGGCTGCAGAAAGAGCTTTGCAGAGTACATTGCTTGAATAGACAGAGCAGGGCAGCAGGTAAGACTTGGCTATAGACAAAGCTAATTTCCAGACAGGGAAATACTGTCAGGAGGCATGTCAGAAGCTGTGGCCTACCCGTTATAACTAGGTGAGTATGGGGCAGCAATACTCCACATCTGCTCATGCTGAGTCCTTCTCAGAAATGGATTGGCTAGAAGTCCTTGCAGAGTGTTGGGGTTCTCTAGTCTAAGGTTTTGCATGTGTGGAGAACACCCTACAAGATGGTACCCCTAAAACAATCTACATCTCCCAGCAGCCTTTCAGCTCTCACATTGTTTGGAGATAGCAGTGGCCATCTTGGAATCTTGAGTACAACTTTCCTAGTGTTTCCGTCAGAATCCTTGCTAAGCAATTATGATGCAATATTGCTCTACAACCTAGCCCTTATTGGGCGGATTTTGATTTCTTTTCACAAATAATTGCTTCTTTGGAGTTTGTTTGAGGACATTTGGGAATACAGAGAAGTCTTTAGAATTTTCAGTCATGTTGTGAAAACAAACTTGAACTATTTTGAACATTTAATTTGGGATATTTTTAAAGGCTGTAAAGATTGTTGCATTACAGTTGGTGTCTATTCTTTGATGGAACAGGAAGAATTCTCAAACAAATCAATGTTACACATGATGTGTATGTATGAAATGCAGAGGTCCATTAAGGAGCATAAGATTTGTTAAGATGGAAACCACAGAATATTAATTCCTTTTGCAGTGGCACATGAGTCAAGTAGGAAATAAACTCATCTTCCACATACAGTGTATAGTCACAAGGCTTGATGTACTCATTTTACTAATAAAGAGGTGTTTTGATGAACCTATGCTGAAGGTACTCACCTCTTCTATGGTTTAGTTTCAGGAATAATAAGCCAGCCAGCACCCATTATGGTGTATAACCCATACGTTTCCCAGAGCTAATCTACACAGACTTCTCCAGATAAAATAATACAATACTATGTCACACCGTTAGAGATTGTCACTTGGAACTATCCCATGCATAATGCATGCACATTTGCTTGATTGGGCTTAGCCTCCACCCCTCTTCCAGCGATGGCTGGTAAGAGAGAGGTGGTGCGACTCAGCTAATAATGTATAAGATCTTTCGTGACCTACCGCTCCATAGAAGATTGCCCGGTGAAGCAGAGATTGTCTGTGGTGCATGCCCTGGCCCCATCTGGAGGAGGTGTCGGAGCAGCACCAGAGCAGAGACAGGGCTCCGGGAAGTTAGGAGGTCACTGGCTGTGCACTCTGTGACTGAATTTGCTGATGCCTGTGTTGTAGTTTGTAGCCGAGGAGAGATCTTCTGCTGCGGTCTCACACACTGAGAGCAAACCCCATAAAGTGCTTACTGGGCTTGCCATGGCCTGATTAGAAAGTGAAACTGCTGTGGAGTTGGCCATATTTATTGCTTATTACCACCGGATGTCTTCTATATACTAATGGAAAGGTGAAGGCTGTTGCTATAGTAGCTGAATTATTGCTATTCCCACCCACTGACATATTGTAAGTACTCTCTCACCTAGTACATCTTTATCCCATTCTTTCTTTAATGCTTATTTTGGAGATGGCATGCAGTGTGGCATGACATGGTGCATGCCACACCGTGAGGGGAACGTACCTCAGGCACTCTCAAGGCAGCGGTATGCTGTGTAAGCTCTCCTATCAGCCTAACAGACCCACCGTCATGGGACACCGCTGCTGCACCGTCCGCCCGCCCTGGATTAAAGTCATAATCTGGCAGGCGGGTTCACCATGGGCCTGGCAGTTGCTTGGACTGCTGCAGTGGCAGTTCCAGTGAAAGACCACCAAACTTGTAATAAGGCCCTAAGACTTTGACTGACCCTGGCAGCAGGTACACATTTGTTAAATTGAAGACCGTCAATAGGATGATTTATTTTTGGAAACATTTATTACCCTGATGATAGCAAAAAAACGCTTCTTTTTTCTTCTGTCCAGACACATTACTGAATTTGGCCAAATTCAAGTCTTTGTGGGTGGAGACTAGAATATAGTATTCAGCCATCTATTAGACAGATCAGGCACTATTGACAAACACAGTAACAATAACAGAGGCCTCTTACAGAACAATATGGATGGCCATGGACTCTTAGATATGTCGCACATCCTCAAAGACTGGGCAATGACTTGGATTCACCCTTGATACCAACCCCTGCTTCGAGTTCACATTTCCAGAAAACCAAGATTGCATGGTGGGAACTGTTCCACTGGAAGAAAGTCAAAGCCTTCCTAACAGTTCTACACTGCAAAACAACAGCCAAATTGTACTCCTCTTGCACCTGGATGAAGACAATGCCCTATTCTACATTCTTCAGGGAGGGAAGTCATTCAGTCAAGAGCAGAGACCTGAGAAAGACAACAAAACT